>JARKIB010000130.1:0-341767 GCA_029378385.1 Mycena metata
TCTATATTCCGGCCTTAGACTGGCCTGTTCTGGACTTGTGTGTGACTAAGCTTGTCTGGCTTCAGTCTTTTCTCGTTGACTCGGGTTCTGCCTCCTTGTGCTCATCGTCGGCAAACCCCCAGTCTCCTATCCTCGACTCCTTGGTCAGCGCTTCGACATCGGTTATCAGCAGGAGCTCTCGTAGGTGGTTATCAGTCTGGGTCCTCGCGGAGGATAGAACCACTACGATCTCCAACGCTCGCAATAACGCTGGTACCGCTCGCTCGGAAGTCGAGTTATGTCCGACACTATCTCATCGGACATCCCCTACCCTGGATCCTATTCCCCTGTGCTGGTGAACCTCGATATTCGAACCCCGGGGGTTCAGACCCCGGTCTCGGTGACATGTTGTCACACTCGTCGCGGGTTCTTCTCACGGTTCGACTTCGCCTTGCGTGGATCCTTGGTGGAAGGTCATGCGCTACTCGATGCGATGACGGACTCCCTCTCAATACCCTGCCGGGACGACCTCAGGTCGTGATGGCTCCGGCAATCAGGCTGAGCTAAGCGCCGTCGCTGACAGGACCGTACCCTTCTTGTTAGGAGCACAGCATAACGCGTGCCTCCGTCCGGGAAGTCTCACGGAATCCATTCGGTGTACATTTGAGTGTCTTTAGATACTTTAGTGTCTACCAATATATTGGGATTGGATTATATTTGTTGTGCAGCGTCAGCGTCAGCGTTTAGGGTCAGCGTCAGCGTCAGCGTTTAGGGTCTCAGCGTCAGCGTCAGCGAATATTACAGCGGAACTTGTCAACCTTCGGTTACAGTTCAAACCCAGCGTCGAACTAAGTTTAGTTCACCACACAACCACCCGGTGTCCATCACCACAAACCTTTTTGAAAACCACAACTCTTCTAAGAACTATAAAGGTCGCATCAGTGCCCAATAGGTCCGAGAAACCAAACGGTCGACTTAAAGCTTTAAGTCGAAACCTAGTTTTCAGCTATTGCAACAGCCGTAATACTTCGGTTGGAACCCCACGAACGCATATACAAGCGGAGAAGTGATTAGGTGTTTGATTTGGAGTGTGTTTAGTGTGTGGTTTAGCCATACATCGAGACCCAGTATCCAGCTCATTTCCCCGGCCGGTCCCGATCCGCGGCGTATCAACGAGCAACAGGAGTAATACAAAGGGGGCCAAAGTCGGGGGGGTTTTCATGCGGTACAGAAGGTAAGCTAAATGGTGGCTATATATACAAAAGAGGATGTGGCTGAGTAAGTGACATGTGAAGAACCAGGTTACTGGTAAGATGCCCGTGTGAGGATGGCATCCTTACAGCTTATCATCTCCCCCATTTTTAAATCTTGACCGTCCCCGGTCAATTCGTCTCTTTTCCTGACACTTGAGTCTCTTTTTCAGAACGGTTGCTCTACCGGTGCCAAGCTTCGCCGATCTTAGTACCCCATTAGGTACGTCGGATCAAGATCTTCCACATTTTGTGTCAGACCCCGCCTGACATCATTGAACACTGTCCCACGGTTCGAATTCGTTCTCCGTGCTCAATCCGCGCTCGGAATGCACTACGGGACCTTCACGACCCTTGCCCGGCCATATCGGCGATAGATAAGCCTCTATCTTCGGCGTTATCTAATCACTAGGCGCGATAAAATCGGATTTCTCTGACTTAAAGCTTTAAGTCATTTTTGAAGTTTTTCGCTCATTTTTCTGTTATTTCTGGTTCCTTGGGCCCCGTACTGTGTAAGTACGGTCCTTTCGGATCAGTCGGGTGTCGGCTCATCACGGAAAGTCATGTGCCTGATGACTCAGATGAAAATTTTCACCTTCATCTCTTGCCACTCACTCCCCATGCCGCCCCGCAACTCCTCCACTCGCAAGACTCGTTCTCAGGATGCGAAAGCGTCCCCTTCGACTCCCTCGACCATCAAAGATCAAGGTCCCGGCCCCCGGTGAAAGGGTGGCTCAGTGTCTATGGCTGAGAAGACGGATGCTCTGAGGATCGACGGGACTGAATGCAAGCTTCTAAGTGATGCAGAAACAACACTAAAAACCCACAACAACCAACCAAAACCCTACAAACTCTACTCTCTGTACTAGCGATAGATCCCTCTGACGAGGTCGGGTTGTATTGAACACTGAAAAGATTCAAGGGAGCCGCAAGTTAAGTGTATCTTTGCCGGAAGTGCACTCTTGGTCCGATTGTCTTGAGACAATCGCAAAAAGGGTACTTGTGTGTGTGCGTGGAGAACAAGTGTTCCTTAGGATAAAGATCCCAAAGACGCGCTAATTCAATGTAATAGATTTAAGTTTCCCAACTATAACAATGTAACGACTCGTGGCCGATAGTGTGTGTTTTGCCGAAAGTGCCGTGTTCTGAGGTGCCGTGTTCTGAGGTGCCGTGTTCGAAAGTACCGTGTTCTACAAGTGCGTGCCGTGTTCTAGTACCGTGTTCTCAAGTGCGTGCCGTGTTCTGAGGTGCCGTGTTCCCAAATCCTGTAGTAGTATCCAAAACCGAAACTTGTAAATTCAAACACTAACTCCAATCCTGAAGTAGGTAATAGGTGACAAGTCCCAAATCCCACCAACGTAGAGCCTATCTCTGTGATAGACGCCTACTAGCTAGGGTGTTATTCAGTACCGTACATGCCAGAACCGTCCTCTTTATATACTCTTCTATTATAGCTTACACTACGTTGATTACTTGACCTCGGGTATCCTAGGAAGGTATGTAGTCAAATATCTGGTATCACATGTCGTATAATTGTATTGATTTCGGGTATTAACGGAGCCTCTTGACGGCTGACTGCCCCCTAGTTGCGAATTAATCCCCTTAACAATTGATTCTCCTCTGAAGGCTGACTGAGCAGCACTTCCGACAAGCCTCAAGTGTACTTCGTTCTCCCTCGAGTATTGTCTTCAGATTCGACTTGTGGCTGTCTCCAGCTTTCCGTAGACACCCCGTTCTCCGTATATGGGTTCCTAGTTCTTGTTTGATGCGAGTCCAACTTCGGACTTTGATCCTCCGGCATGTGTGACCGCGGATCGGCAAGTCGGCAATTCCCGACTTGCGGCAAACCCGGCTCCGACTTGTTCGTCCGAAAGTCCCGAGTGTCACGTGATCATACGCGTCGCGCACTTCTGTCATAACAATGGACAACAGCTGTAAGTGTTACTTGCGTTGCCGCAAGTACTACTCAGTGTTCCTCGGTCAATCCTGAAGTCCCCAGAGTGGATATTCCTTAAGTCCTTTGATACATGGCTCATTGCAAAGGACGCGTTCCTGTCTTTGAAGTACTAGCAGATCCTGAAGTGCTGTTTGAACGACTTGCGGCAGTATGTACTTTCTGCTCCCATAGTCCAGCCGGTTCCCAATTAACCATTGCAAATCTAGTGCCAGCGCTACGCAACAGGACTTGCTGCTAGCGGCTCGATGTGCGTGTGTGCAAAGCCAGAAGTAGTGAAAAAGTGAGTTTTCACCGGCGTTCATTTTCACGGCTTATCACCGGTTCTGCACGTCGACCCTCGACTCCAGCACCAAGTCCTGCTCTGCGTGGGCAGTCGACTTCCGCACTCGACTCTACGTCGCGCTTCTCTTCTGCTGGTCTCCCACCACTCTCAACACTTCCAAAACTCGAGCTCAACGACTATGAACAGCCGTTCTACCCTGGACTTGAAAATCATTCATGGCCCTCTGACCTGGTTTTCGACACGGTGGAGCTTTAAGAGGCAGCACCGTTTGCTATGGATAAAGCAACGGCGAAGTCCTTCTATTTCTTGCTCCACCCCGCAATAGGTCACCTGGTGCCCTTCATTCGGCGCCAGATACGCGTTGAGGCGAATTCGAAGGCCGTCCAGCGGGCACTATTTTCAAAGGCGCTCCCAATTTTCGTGCATGTTGATAATTTTATTCATAATAAGTCTCCTTAATCTTTTCATAGGAAACTTACTATGCAAACCACAAACGTACTGGTTGATCTCAGCTACTAGGTGGTGTTGTACACCGCCTGTGCGAGTTGGCCGCTCCGTTGGGTGGTTCTTTGGCGCCCCGTGTGCGCAGTTTGTTGCAACCCGGTCGTTTTGACAAGGTGCGTAACAAATCTTTCATTTATAATGTTTCTTCTGAACGAGATTCTAGCCGGTCAAGGTTCCGATAAACTTTGACCTGCCGATTTACGGTGCAACTCCGCCACATCGTCTCCACTTCGAGACTTATCCGTACTCGTCCGACGAACGCGCCGCTATCGCGCTGTTCTGCTTTCAGCCATTTATCCGGGTGCGGGATGTGCATGCGTCGGAGGTGCAGGATGCGGGCCTGTACACCTTCCACGCTGCGCTGCCGACACAGATTTGTACTGCGGTCGGGAGCGTGCCGAGGGATTGGGGCGCGATGGTGGAGGCGCTGTGCGACATCCCCCAGCATGTTGTCGACTACCTCATCGCGGAACACGAGAAGGAGGACACCTTGCGCAAGAAGATCGAGACGCTGGAGCGGGAGTTCGCGGCGGCGAAGATTGCGCTGAAGAGTGTGCAGAGTGGAGGGGGTGCAGGAGCGGACGAGGGGGCGGGAGGAGGAGAGACGGCGAGCGGGGGCGTTACACGTAGTGGTGCGCCGGGTTGGGCGAGGAGGCGGAAGAGGTGGAGCTGTGGGAGGAGGGGGTGCGCAAGCAGGAGGGTGGTATCGCAAAGTGCTGACCGAGGAGGAGAAGACGGCGCTGCGCGTGCTGCTGGCGACAATCGTAGTGACGCACTGTCTGAACACGCCGGAGGGACGGACCGCGTACGAGGGACAAAAGGTGCAGAGGAACGCCTGCAACGGTGATACGGCTGGCCAGGCGCTGCTGGTGTGCCACGGGGTGCGCTTGTGATTAAGGCGCGCTAAAACGAAACACCAAACTCTTGGGTAAACCAAAGGCTAATGCTCGAAACAACACAAAAACCACAACACTAATCCACACTGGTGACTCTAAACAACACACAACCTTTCGCAAGATCGTTCGTTGGGTTCCAACCGAAGTATTACGGCTGTTGCAATAGTAGGGTGTAGTGGGACGAGTTCTAGCTAATACTAGACAACTGGCTTTCTCAGACCTATTGAGCGCTAGTGCGACACGAATTGATTCTCAGGAAGAGTTGGGTTTATAAACAAGTGTTTTTGGTGATATACACCGGGTTTAGGAAGTAACACAAGTTGGCCGTTGGTTGGTTTTCTCAATCGACTTTGAGACGTAACTTAAACAGTTGACCGGCTCAGAACTTAATTCACTGAAGATATTTCCTTGACTTAAAGGAAGACGATGTCGCTGTCCGCTTTTGTAACGCTGTACGCTGTCGCTGCTGCTGACGCTGACGATATCGCTCCGCTTTCAAATATAATCCAACAAACCAATATCTCGATTGGTGGTATAGTCTACAAGTATCTTTCGACACTAATGAATACACCGAATGGATACAGAAACTTCCCAGACGGATGCACACATTATACTGTGCTCCTAACAAGAAGGGTATGATCTACTGGCTTCTCCAGAGGCCGACTACCTACTTATATACTGTTTTCTACGTGATAGAATACATGTGTGACAATTAGCTAAAACTAAATAGACAAAACTCGAAGCCCGATGCGTCCGATTGGCTACGGACGGCCGTTGAAATAATAAAGTACACTATTGTTACAGATATAGAACTAAAAAAGAAATGATTGTATAATATTGGTACAGAAACGGGGTATAATGTTCTGGTTCGCATGCCCTCGCAGTCTCCCCTTCTAGTATTGCGAACCCTCGCAGTCGTATTGTTGATATTAGGATTGACACATGTGTGTCAACTCCTTAATCGGGTTGAACCCCGCTCCACGAACGTTGCCCGTTGAGTCACTTTTGCACAGCCTAACCACCCCTGGTGTCCAGGCTTGGCAAGACTGAGCGGGTCCTCGCCCTCTCCGTCCGTTACAAACGTTCCTGAGCCATAAGGCACAGGAAGGATCAGCGTTCCGCGGTTCCGAGGTCGGCCGGTTTAGCCGGTCACCCGTGTAGCCGCTCAGCCGTTCAGCCGACACCTTCCGGCGGTTGCCGCTGTCGTGTTCCGGTCCGGCAACCTTCGGCCTCAACTGCGATTTGTTCTAACCAAAAGCACGCTAGTCACTCCAGTGTTGGTCCTGACTGAAATAATGATCATGGATGGATGATGTGCTCCTCGTCGCTCTGTTTATAGGTGAACATCCTGCCAGTATGAACCCTAAGGGCTGATTAAAGGCAAGTTGACTTCTAGCTAAAACTTGTCAACTGACTTTCCGGCCGTAAACTGCCTTCCGGTGGATTGACCAAGCTATGCAAGCAAAGCTCAACGTTACTGTCCCTGATTGACCATCCGAGCTAGATGTCAAACCTCGATGATAGTTATCATTACTTATTTCTAAGTAAATATTATTGTGTATCGATCAAAAGTGAAAGATTTCACGCCCAGTCGTTGGGCTGGCTTATCAACATTCGCATCCACCCGGACGTCCTCGCGATTGAGAAGGCGGGATATCCGTTGACACCAGGCACAGCGCCGCCCGGGAGTGGAGAGTGCTGGATGTGCGGGATGATTCACGGGCGCGGGGCGTGCACACGTGCGGCGCTGCCCAAGCTCGAGACTCGTTTCTGTGTGGTAGTTGGGACGTGGTTGGGAGGAGGGGGAGGAGCGGGGCGTCTGCAGGTGAATGAGGTTGCGGAGGTGGAGGAGGCGGGTCCGTGGTGGGAAGTAGGGGGCGCTGGAGGAGGGGCTGCCACCGAAGGGCCGGGTTTTGGACAGGGGGCGCGCGAGTAGGCCTACACGTCGCCCCGGACCCTGGCCTTATTGGTGGTCGGGGATCCGTATCTTGTACTTTGTCAGATGAATATGAAACCATTGACTTGTACTTGGTGGATCCCCGTGAAATGTGCGCTAGCGTGCCTTTCAAGCATCGGATACAAATCCATGGCCCTCAGGGAGAGATCGTGTGCATCTACGTGCTCTTCAACTCTGGCACGATGGTGTGTGTGATGGATGAGAAGGTTTTCGAGGGGCTGAGGAATCATTTGCGGAGGACGAGCCCGCCGACGAAGCAGCTGCGCCTGGCGAATGGCTTGATCATGCCGTCAAAGGCGCACTGGGAAGGGGAGATTGAAGTGGAGGGTGTGAAGGTGCGGGGGTCGTCTGAGGTGTTCGATAGTGGAGGGAGTTGGGAGTTTTTGTTGTCGAAGCCAATGCAGGCGGCACTCGGCGTCATACATGACATGCGGCGCGACGTCGTTACACTGGAGGCAGGAGGTCGTAGGGCGACGATCACAAACAAGAATGGGGGGAAAGAGAGTGGGAGGAAGATAGACGCTGCAGATGCAGCGAGGCCTAGAGCCTCAACGGGGGGTATGTTGTCCGCAACTCCCCCCGCGAGGCGAGTCCCGCAGTTTTTTAATCCTGAGAAATCTCACGCACACAAATCTGAGGTTGTTGATGAGCAAGACCGCGCGGAGAAGCAGAAGGAGCGACGGCGACGCAGGAAAGAGAGGATTATACGCGAACACAAGACGCGAAGAACCTCAACGGGGGTCCAGTCGGCGGAAACTACCCCCGCGAGGGAGTACCAGAAATTACGATTGTCGAGAACGTTGATGCAGCCAGCCCCGCAGGCGCCTTTATCGTCGAACTCGACACTGAGGCGAGCAGTCTGGATGGGGGGACGCTGCCTGGGGGAGTACACGGGGATGGTGAGACGGGGGTGGAGTGGCGACGGAGCGCGAGAAAGGGGGGTGCGAGTTGGGAGGAGAGGGGAGCGAGGGCAATGGAGGAGACGGGGACAGGGTTGATGAACATCCCACCGCAGAGGTGGTGACGCGGGAGACCGCAACAGGGGCAAAATTGCAAGAGATTCCCCCCGCGAGGCGCGTCTCTTTTGTTTCTCTTGAAATTTGCCCGATTTCTGACATGGAGTACGACGAGAATTTCGAAGAAGCATTGATGGACGAGGAGGTGGAAGTGGAGTGGAGGGAGAGCGTTGGAGGAGAGAATGGAGACACCGGCTATGCCGAGGCGCGCGAAGCCTCTACAGGGGGTATGTTGTCCGCAACTCCCCCCGCGAGGCGAGTACTCTTTGAAATATTGTTGCTATGGATCAACGCTGACCGCGCTGTCCGAGTTACGCTTGCCCAAGACCCCGACACTATTGGTTGCTGCCCGATGGAGACGCTGAAGTGCGAAGAGAGGAGGGAGAGAACAGGCAACGCGCCTTCACGCGAAGCCTCTACAGGGGGTACGTTGTCCACAACTCCCCCCGTGAGGTGAGTCTTCTTCGAAATTCTGCTGCCCTGGATCAGAGCTAACACCGTCGCCCAAGTTGCACACGTACACGACGACGCCAACATCTACACGAGAGCGACAGACCCGTTCAAGCCTGAGCGCGTTGCGAAGATCCTCGAGAAGGTACACATCGGACCCGACTTGTCTGATCGTGAGCGCGAGATTGTGCGTGAGTTCCTGTGGGAGTTCGTGGACGTCTTTGCGCTTACGGTTGGGGAGGTCAATGTTGTGCCTGGTGCAGTGTACGCGCCCAAAATCCCGCTGGAGGCGCGGTTCAATACCGGTGTCGTGCATCAGCGGCTGTAGACGCTTCCGCAGAGTCTGGATGCGAACGCACAGGTGGATGTTTTGGTGGGCGCGGGGATCTTGAGGCGTATTGACGCGCGCGACGTGAAATGTGTGAGCCCAATTTCGCTAGCGGAGAAGGAGCATGGGCAGGGGATGACTATGAACAAGTTGGTCCACAACGTCGAAGCGCAATGTGTTACTGCCGGGATGGCGCCGAGCGATAACTTACCGCCAAAGGATCCGCCACGGCCGCTGCAAGAGCCAGTGCCGCCATCATGGAGGATCTGTGGGAACTTTGCTGAACTCAATGAATACTTGTCGGTCTTTCCGCTGCCGCAAGGGGACATTCGGGAGAAGCAGCGTCAATTATCGGGCCAAAGATATGTCTCCGTCTTTGATTTCACATCCGGTTTCTTTGCGCTGGAGGTGGCGGAGGAGGTGCAGCCATACCTGTGCGTGTGGATTCCAGGGCGCGGGTATCACGTGTACTGCCGGATGCCGTTTGGGCTGCGCAACGCGTCGACGGTGTTTGGTGACGAGGTAGCGAAGAAGTTGTGGGATCTGATCGTGAAGCAGATTATGGAGTTGTTCGTAGATGATGGAGGCGCGGGTGCGGATAGTTTTGAAGAGATGCTGGGGAAGTTGAGGGTGGTCTTCGGGCGGATGCGCGAGGCGGGGCTGTCTTTATCAGCGTTGAAGACGCGGATCTTTATGACGGAGGCGGTATTCACAGGTTCGACAGTTGGGCCAAAGGGGATAACACCAGACTTGCGCAAGCTGACGACCATAGCCCGCTGGAAGCAGCCGACGAATGCGGCAGGCTTACATTCCTTCCTCGGTCTCACCCAGTATTATCGCGATCTCGTGGAGAACTACGTCGGGAAGGAGAAGGCATTGAGGGATTTGCTCGGGGAGGTGCATATGCCGGCGGGTGTGTCAAAGAACAAGTATAGTTCGATTATGAAGGTGTTCTCGCTGGAGGGGAGGTGGATGGACGAGCACACACATTGCTTCTTGGGCTTGAAGCACATCATGACCTCAGAGCCAGTCTTGCGCGCACTGCGCTTCGAGGCTGTGGGCGAGCACCCGTTCATTGTCACGTCCGATGGATGTGCAGCGGGGTTGGGTGGGGTATTGGTGCAGGAAATGCCGATGATACTGGCAGGGGGAAAGGCTGTTGTGCGGGGACACCCGATCGTGTTTGCGTCAAAGAGGACATCCCCGGCGGAACAACGATACGCCCTGCATTTGCAAGAGTTTGCCGCGCTGAAATTTTGTCTAGACAAATTCTCCGACGTCATATGGGGACAGCCGGTCAAGATCAAAACAGATTGCAGCGCTCTACGGGATGTTTTGCTCAGCGGCAAGAAATCGGTCACACACGAACGGTGGAAACATGGGGTCACATCGCACAACATCGTCGGGGTGAAGCATGTGAAGGGGACAAGCAATGTAGCGGCGGATATGTTGAGCCGGATGTTCGAGGAGCTGGAGCTGGAGGCAGGAGACGGGCATGAGTGGACGGTATCGCCCGATTGGGAGGAGGCTGCAGGGCTGGAGAATGACTTATTCACGGTGGAGGAGGCGGGCATGTATGCATGGTGCGTGGAGGGATTGGGGGGTTGGGAGATGGCGAGGTGTTCCTGATCACGGCGCTGCCGGAAGGGATGATGGCGCTACGCGGGCGGTACAAGGACGAGCCTCTATATTTGGAGGTAATTGACACGATCTCTGAGCTTGACATGGGCACGTCAGCGAGGGAGCATCGCTGCGCGCGTTATCGTTCATCGCAGTACTCAATCGAGGATGGGAAGTTGTGGAGGAAGGTGTGTGCTCGCACGCGGCGGGAGTGTTTGACGCGGGCAGAGGCAGTTGCGAAAGCGGTGGAGGTTCACGAGGCGAGAGGGCACTTCGGGAGGGACGCAATGAAGCTAATTTTGATGGACAAGTACCACAGCCCGGGACTGGACGCGTCAATCATGACCGCGATTCGCGACTGCGGCAAATGCAAGGTGTTCGGTGCGAAACACCTACACTCGCTACTGGACCCCATCACCAGGCCACATCCCTGCTCTCTGCTTGCTGGCGATTATCTCTCCTTACCCGAGGGCACTGGGAAGTTCAAAACCTTGGGTGTTTGCATCGACGTCTACTCACAGCATATCTGGGCGGACAAGTACAAGACGGCGGACTCGGGGCACACAACTACTACCTCTTTGGACCGCATCTTCGACGCTTTTGTCCCTTGGGAGACCTTCCAGACCGACGGGGGCTCTCATTTCGACTGCGGCGAGGTGGACATGTGCTGTGAGAAATGGGGAGTGAAGCACCATGTTGTCGCCAAGTACGCGCCCTGGATCAATGGTCTTATTGAGAACAGCAATAAGCTGTTGCTCCATATCCTTGGGAGGCTGTGCACGCCGGACGTCAGGGAGGATGTTTGGCACGAGAAGACTTGGGAGGACTTGCCGAAGTCGTGGCCGAAATTCTTGGAGGAGGCGGTGCGTATCCTGAATAATTGTATATTACCGTCTACGGGTTTCTCACCGAAAGAGATACTGCTTGGCCTCGTAGTCGGTACTCCGAAGGCGCCGTTAACTGTGGATGTTGAGGCACCCACCGCTGGCAACATTGAGGAGCACATGGCTTACGTTGTGCAGCAGCGGCTGGACGCATATGCGGAGTGACTCAGGTACACAAAGCGGAGTAAGGCAGAGTTTGACCGTAGGGTGTTGTTGTCGAAGGCGGGTGAAGTTTCGTTTGAGCGGGGGCAGTTGGTGCAGGTGGCGGGGAGTAAGTGGGACCGGACGTTCAAGTCGCTCAAGAAACTAATTCATTATTGGTCGACTCCGTACCGTGTCGCGGGGCGGATCTCGCACTCCTACAGGCTGGAAACTATTGACGGGGTGCTACTGGACGGGGAGTATGCATCACGGAGGTTGCGTCTGTTTGTGCCGAAGAGAGGGGGGAAGTTGGAGGAGGCTCAGGAGGCGTTCGAGGCGGCGCATCGGGACAAGTGGCGGGCGGATGGGCTGGTGGAGATGGAGGAGGTGGAGGCGGAGAGATCGGCGGACAGGTTAGCGTGGGAGTTGGAGGCAGAGGAAAGGCGGGCAGCGGAGGTTGGCGAGGGATTAGAGTAGTTTTTTTTCCATGGCGTCGGGACGTCGCCATAGTGGAGGGTGGCGCATGTGGGAGGTGGTTAGGGGCGCCATCAGTGGCTGTGCCCGGCGAGAGATGCCGTCTTTTGGCTCCATATCACACTGATTCGTTGTTTGTAGTAGTTTCTCAAGCTGTTTGTTCTTGGCGCTCATCCACGCCAGGGAGATCCTCCGTCACCATCGATCACACGCACCGCCACTCGATCGCCGCCCACACCAGCGCACACAAATGCATGTGGGCGCGCAGACCGACTTTTCCATGGGGTCGTTCTTCTGCACGACATGCACTCTCGTGCCCCATCTCCCGCCTCCCCCCATTTCCTCGTCGTTTGCTGCCCTCGTATATGTACATACGCACCGTCGAGTTGATGCCGGGTGAGCATGTGCCTGCGTCCAAGCCCCACGCGCACACATGCACCCGCGGTGTATCGATGCCGTTGCACCCGTTGAACTTGCATCTCTTTCCTCTTCTCTCCTCTCCTGCCATACTTCTCCTACGCCGCATGTTGTACATACTTCTTGAATCCGATCTACATTATCGCTTCTCATTAGTGAGTTGCGCGGGATTGAACGAAGAACCTTACCAAGGCTTCCAGAACTTGAGGGCTTGAAGCATACCGCATTTGAGGCATGGGTGGGAACTGTAGAAACACGAATACTCGGTTAGCATGAATTCACGGGAAAACAACAATGAACCAGGTGCGTACCTCTGTCACGGATACACTTTTCCGCGGGCGCCGTTGGTCTAGATTCGATGTCCGGGATATAAAAATGCAGCTGACAAGTGGAATTTAATTCGAGGAGCTGATGAAATTCATTGAGCTCATTTGAAACGCTGAGGACCAGGTAGAATCCATGTTGGACTATCGGGTGAACGGACCACGAATCAGACACGAACGCAAGTAAATGAATTTGAATCAATTGGCCTGAAAGGAAGCTTATCACCTCGCTCGATGGTCAGTTGAGTTGGAATTGTGTTGCGGGCGGTATATACTCCCTTCCTCAAATGCCTGGGAAGGAATTAAAGCGATACGGTGTGCTGTGCACGACATCCGAGTCACTTTTTTTTCTGCGAGCTCGAATAGATGGTTGGTTTACAGTGTCGGGGCAAGAAAATAATTGTGCCTACCTCCCAAGGGGAAGCAAACCTTCTGGCCTCGTTTCAAGTCCTGCCAGCAACAGAAGGTGTTCGTCGTACACCACATCAGAGTTCCTCACCATGTTCTAAGCTCAGATAGGTGACCAAGTTTGTGGTGTGTGGGTGCGTGAAAAACCGTAACCCGCTGGCCGATGCGGACACGGGGAGTACTCCGTCTGGAATAGGCTGCCCACCATGGATATTAAACAGCGAAAGGTGTGTACTGTACCCCACATCCGAGTTAATCTTCTTCCGGTGGACTGGGGCAGATGGGTGAATTTCAGAGTCGAGGTAAAGAAATGATCGCCGTCATGTGGGATTGAATATTGAGCCCCGTACTCCTTCGGGCATTCCATTGAAACGCCAGTAAGCAAAGGTATGCGCCGTACACTACATCTTAGTTACTTTCTATGCTCCTAGCTTGGTTAGAGAGTGATTCTTCGGCGGCTACTGCAAGAACAAAAAAACATTCAGCACCATCGTATTCGGACACAGGGAGTCGAACCCCAAACTCCCTACTACTTGCTGCACTGGGTGAACAGTGAGAAAGGGTGTGCCGTACACCACCTCCGAGTTATTCTTTTCCCCGCAAACCTGAATCGGTGAGCGAGTTTTCGGGGTTGGGCGCAAGAAAAAGTCCAATATCGATTTTACATATTCGGAGGGGGGAAGTCGAACCTGCTCATCTCCTGGCATCTCATGCTCTGTCAGAGACAGAAGACAGGCATCTTGATTATTGTAATTCAACATGACAAGTCCTTACAGTTGAAATAAATGACTGAATTCAAGAACCAAACCAACCATCTGTCTTCAACGGTGAGGAAGTAGTGCTCAGTGAAAGTGTATTACCCTGGCTGAACCCAAATGTTGTCTCATGATCAGAAATAAAGGAACCTGGAAGAGCCACATAGAGTTTTACAATACCTCATGTATTCATAAATACATCACTTTGAATCTGTAATAGAGCGGCACCGGTTATAATGAGTTTCCGCAACTCATATGCTCAAACACTTTTTCAAGATCACACCACCACAACTGTGGTTGCACCTGCGATGACTGGGATCTTGGAGGTTGTTGCATCATTTTCTAAGAGGATGGTCGGGCATGCAGTGTGGTGAGGTAGGCAAAGGGTTTATGATGCCCTTTGTCCTTCACGGTGGTGAGTCTGGTGTCAATTGTGGTAACATCTTGGGCCTGCGAGGATCGTTCAAACAGTGGTCGAGCTAACTGCCAAAATTTGACCGCTTCAGTAGTCTCTCCTTTCTTCTGTGCAAGATCCCCTAGCCGCAACATACACTGAGCTCGACTGTGGTGGACATTCATAAATGTGAATCCCTCTAGTGCTACAATGAAGAGGCTCTGAGCTGTGACTTGATCCACATCAATGAATAGATCTCCGATGAAGAGCAGTGCCTTGTAAAATGCAAGTTTCTCTCTGGCCATGCGTGCATAGCACAAGTAAACCATGGGCCATTTTGCCTCCACGTGAAACTCAATTGGCCATTTTGAAACATCAGCAAGTCTCTCCAAGCAGTATGTCACTTCTTGAGCATCCTTGGCCCAAGCTGACTTGAGACAATCCTGAAATAGTGTTCTTGCTAATGTTTTATTTCCCTTTCTCAAGTCCACGTCTGCTGAAATCATGTCACAGTAGACTGTGGCTCCTGAGTTTTTTATGTCAGTGAATATTTTTCGGGCTCGGTTCAAGGTTAGGTGCACCATCTCTTTGGTTTCACCCATGAGCACATCAATCTCTGAAAGACTCAAGAGTGCAACACCGTAGACTTCAGCACATGGATCAAGCAGAGTGTCTTGCAAAGCCATAGCATGAATACTTCTAGCCTCAGTATATTCAGACTTTTGCAGGTGAATCTCTGCTTGAGACCCTGAGATCTCATAATACACAAAGCCACTAGTTATGCCACATAAACTCAAGACTGCTCTGGCCCTGTTGAGCTGACTAAGGCTGCCCACGTAGTCACCAAGACGGGTTAAAGATACTGCGGTTTGGTGCATTGCTCTGGAGACTTGATATAAATATGTTGTTTGATACACTAATTGCTGGGCATTTCTACTGCTGTTGAAGGCTGCTGTATAGTCTCCAGTCCTCCATTTGAGCTTAGCCATTGCAATCAAGCAATCACACTGTTCAATGCTATCTCCGATGGACTGTGATAACTTTAGTGCCTTCTCAAGAAATTCCAACTGTTGAGAAGTGGGCTGAGATCCAAAAAAGGTTCTTCCAGCTGCTGCATAGAACTTGGCTGCTAATACATGTAAGCAACATGAATGCAAGGGACAATAAATGAGACAACCTACCCTCAAGCATGGGATTATGAAGGTATTGAAGGTGGGATATGCCTTGATTCACTAGCTGCCAAGTATCTGGGTGGCGGAGGAATTTCAGGCATTCAATGATGTGAAGCACCTGCATTCGGTGATCACAGAGGTGAATTGGGATCTTTTCCAATAGAGCTGTTACACCACCTCTGGTCACCCGAAAGAAGGAGCTTAAGGAGAGTACACATTGCACAGTCTCAGAAAAATCTGGGGACCCTGGTTGTAACCCACGGTGCAATACTTCCTCCAGGTTGGCAAGGTTGGCAGTTATCTGTGTAAGAATACCACCCAGACGTGTGTCCTTGTGCTTCTCATACATGGCCAGGAGGTCATGGAAAGATTTCCTAATAGCTTGCACAAGGGGTTCGGAGGGAGGGGAGACCCGCTGAATTTGCTCTCTTATGGGCACAGGTGATCGAAATCAGCTCTTGGTGTCCTTGTATGCCAGCGAGGTTGCGATTAGTACAGATTTGCAAGACTGTATGTTGCTGATGGGAAGATTGCTTTGTGTGAGTTCTACACCTGAAAGTCCATCTGGCAGAATTGAGAGCAGAGTGAGCAATTCCCTAGCTCCAGGGGTGATGCGCGGGCTGGAATAGGATAGTGCAATTGATACATCCAAATTTGAGGTCCTATGATCACCAATAGACAGAGCAGCAGTCTTTTCGATCTTCCAACGAGCCAGCACATTGGCAAGACCTTCATAATCCACCAAATGGGCCATGAGATTAACTGCCAAGGGCATATTCTCTGTAAATGCCAGTAGCTGAGTCTTCTCCTTACTAACATGCAAATCATCGGTTATCTCTTCAAATATTTGCTGAGAAGCATGGTCTGACAATGGTTGCAGAGGCTGCAAAAAATGGCCGCGTCCAGCGAACCTGGCCTGGTCGTTCTGAACCCCTCATAGTGATCTGTGGTCTGTTCAATACCTGAACATAATGAAATTGAAGAGAGCTTACCATGAGGGCAAGATGTGTTACATCAGTAAGAAGGGAAAGAAAATCTTCCACTCCACCACGTGAGTGTATGGGCTCCCAGGGTGTTTCCAAATTGTCAAGAACTAGGAAACAAGGGGTTGACTGCTGGGCAAAGTATTGAACCACAGGTTTGGTAAGGTTGTGGCCTGGTTCCAATCCTAGATGCAGACCAATCAGGGCGGCCAGTTCTACAGTTGTGGTTGCTGCCTCTGCGCTAACAAAGAACCTGTGCTCAAATTTGGTACATGTATCTTTGTGATGGAGAGCAACCCTTGCAAGGGATGTCTTGCCCATACCCCCTCCCCCCAGGATAGCTATCCTGGGTGCATCCTGGGACAGCATGGACATAATGTCCTTCAATTCAGGGTCTCGACCGTGGAAAATTCTGGGTTTTGAGGGCAACATGGAGAATGAGTTGGAGCTTCACAGATGTCAACGGAAGGAAGTCTTCACAGGAGAACCATTGTACCTAGTGTGTAACCCGTCCTCCGCTTTGTAAAGCACCTAGTTTGGGATTAAACTCATGCCTATGCATTAACAAATAAAATTCCCACTGATAGGGACTTATCGGAGACTGTCCCATCGGAGAGTGTTGCAACAAGTTCAAGTAATTCCCTGTGCATGGCCTCTGCCTCATGTTGCACCTGGATTACATTGTTCAACACTGTAAACTCTGTCTGAACCTGAATTGTGGTGTTAGAAATTTATGCCACAACAATAGGTTAACACACCTTGAAGATCTCAATGGCCTGATCCACTCCAGCCTGACATTCCTTGAGGAGTCTATTGACTTCACTCTGGCGAAAGAACTGTTTGATCTTGTTGCCATCCTGCTAAATCTCAATAAATGTGTATATCCGGTGCAGGGTCCTAGGGAGGAATCATCTCAGGGTAAGACACCTGCTGTACTAGTGTACACTCAACATACTCTGTAAACTGTGCAATTTGGTCAAGAACTGCTAGGGGCAGGGACCTGCCAGTTTGGGACTTCAAATGAAGATGGATAATTGGATAGAGCACTTGAGGGATGCTTTCCAGCAGCCGAAAGCACTTATCCTTGTTTCTCTTCACATTCTATGTTCCTTATTCAGCCCCTATGATTCATGTTTTCCTTGGGAACATACCTGGACCCCAGCAATCAGAGCCTGAACAGTCTTGACAATTGGCTGGATGAATGGCAGTTCAAATACATCATTGAGCTCCCCAAGCAAGGTCAATGCAGGTGTGAGCCAGGTGGTGAGGTTGTGGATGCGACCTTGGGTGGCAGGATCATGGTGAGACATCTCGGATAAAGGTTGGCACCAGCTTACACCTCGGGCTTGTATAGGGTATCCGAGGCAGTAGCGCGTTGATAGCAAATATCCCAATATGGCCTGATGACAAGTCCTAAAGATGAAGTTTTTAGAATTGTCTTTCTGGTGAAGATTAACACCAAAAGATCTTAGCACCGTCATGATATCATTGACCTTGGGAGTAACGTCTCAACCTAATAATAACGGCTTGGGGCCCAGGCACTTCTAAGATGAGCTTTCTGTGTCACTTCGGTGCGGTTTCTGGGTCGTCAACATGTTTTGCCTCGGAAACATTCTGTGGCTGGTTTTGTTAAATTGTTGGCCGTTCCGTCTCCCCGTTTTTGTGTTGTGTACTGTAGTCATTTTTTATTATTAACATGCCGGGGTGCTGAGCTGGGCCGGATTGCCCATTGATGCCGATTCCGTCGGCTAGGCGTAGCGGTGGTCTTCTGTGTAATGCTGACACACCTATCAGCGCATTTTGGGCAACCAAAAAATGAACCTTCTAGGGTTGTTTAACCCAAAGGGAATAAACAATCTTAGAAGGGCCAAAACTACTAGTGGACCTTGGGTGGGGCTCCCAAATGGGACCTCTTCTAGGATGTTCGATCCCACTCACCGCCCTCCCTGTGCCCTCGTGATTTGTCAGTACCGCTGTCTCCGGTACTACTTACGGTAACTGTCCGCATCCGCCGCTCTCGGAAAGGCAATTTGTAAGTATGGGTGGCTGACTGATGTCCACATCTCCTTTGTGGCTCTGATCTTCCAAACGCGACCGTGAGCTCGGCTAAGGGGATGTGAAGAGGCCCAGGGACGATGGTGTAATTAGTGCCTACACCGGGATACTTCCTGGAAACCGGTGTTCATGAGTTGGACCGTGCCGTGTAACCCTACCTGCCTACCTACCAAGAGTCTGTTTACTGTACGTTCAAGTGACAGATGACAGAGGGTCGTGAAGTGAACAGATTTGGTGTAGATGATGGTGACATTCGATTTTTTTGGGGTGAAATAGGGTACAAAAGGGTCAAAAGCTCACTTACGGGCCATCTGTTTATGGTAATTTGATGTGATTTCCGAGGAATAAACACAGAGTGCATTGAAAGCCTGTGTTGACGAATGGCATGGCATGAAGGTTTGGTCGAAATAGTAGAGTATTTGTTCAAGGTCTCCACATAAAACTCTTCAAGTACGAACACGGGTCTGCGGTCAATCTTATTCTTTGAACTTGGTCAAGAGAATCTGATTTCTGATCTGCTCGAAACTCCACACGCCTTCTATCTACGCCTCTGTCAAGACGGACAACAAATACGCGAGCAAATACTGTAGGGAGCAAACTTTCAGTGTTGTGGCCGGTGCAAGACTAACGCGGGCCTTGAATATTCGGACGCAGGAATCAACATCTGATCTCAGGAGCTGGAGGTGAGTGCATTTACGATATACCATGTTCGAGGTTTCCACACTGCAGACCTGAACAGATGAGCACACTTTTGGGTTGTATGCAAGAAAAAGAAATTGACCACCGCGGTCGGTCGGCTTGTTCGGATGCGGGAGTCGAACCCCGTATTCCCCCTTCAATCGCTGAGGATCCCCAAGAGGAAGGGTGTGCAGCATTGACCACGTCCGAGCCGATCTGCATCCTGTGAACTTGAACGTGTGGGCAATTTTTCAGAAGCAGATCGACAACAACCTACAATATTCGGGCCAATATTCGGCCACGGCGCAAGGAACTCCTCTGCGACTGTGGCCCGCACACACGAATTCAATCCTCTCTCTCTCCACCTGAGAGCAATAAATTTTCAGCGTCGCGTAAAAAGGTCAAGTTCACTAATGTCAACACATTCGGACGCGGGGAATCGAACCTCGTACTCCTTCGAGGATTTTGTTATAAGAGCTAGAAAGAGAAGGTGTGTGCCATACACCACGTCTGAGTTTCTCTCTCCCCTGTGAACTTGAATAAATAACTGAATTTCCGGACTCGCCGAGACAAGAAAAAATGGTGATCACCTCAACCTATGACGTGGGGAATCGAACGCCGTACTTCTTTTTGTATCCAAGAAAGAATTGAAGCGACAGAAGGTGTGTACCTTACACCGCATCCCAGTCACTATTTCCTTGCAAGCTTAAATATGTGAGGGAGTTTCAGCATTGTGGGGAAAAAAAATGTAGAGCCACTACGATATTCGGATACAGCGAATCGGGCCCCCGCACTCCTTCGAGCATATGTGATCAACGATCGGCGACGGAAGGCGTGTACCGTACACCACATCCAAGTTATTATTCACCCTGTGAACTTGAGTGGGTGAGCAATTTTCGGTGTTGGGTTCAAGAAAAGAATCCATAACCACCGTTGATGTATTTGGATGCGGGGAATCGAACCCCGTACTCCTTCTCGCATCTGTGATCAATAATCAGCGACGGAAGGCATGTACCGTACACTACATCCGAGTTACTTTCCCTGCTATATACGTGAATGGATGAGCAAATTTCTGGGCTAAAAAATAGGATGGCACGATCGTATTCGGACACATCCGAGTTGATCTTCTGCCTGGAGGGTGATTTTTCGGCTGCTGCTGCAAGAAGAAAAGACTCGTCCGTATTCACTGATTCGGATGCCGGGAGTCGAACCCCGCGCCTCTTCTGGCAGAACAGGAGCTCAGAGCGACGGAAGGCGTGTGCAGTACACCACATCCGAGTTTTTCTCCCTCCTGTGAACCTCAACAGATGAGTGATTTTTTGCGTTGCGTCCAAGAAGAAGAAAGAAATCGTAACTGGAGTGGCATATTAGGACACGGGGAGTCGAACCCCGTATTCCTTCTGAAATCTACAAAGGGAGTCAAGCAGTGACAGAAGATGTGTTCCGTACACCATGCCCGATTTCCACCATCGCTGTAAATGGAGTGGAGAGTGAATCCCGGCGTTGGGCCAAGAAAAATCTGTCCAGCTGGCAGTTGAATTTCGGACGCGGGGAATCGAACCCCGTACTCCTTTTTGCACCCAAGAAACAATTGAAGCGACAGAAGGTGTGTGCCGTGCACTGCATCCGAGTTACTCTCCCTGAAGACCTGAATATTTCTTTGGCCTCGGATGGAAGGAAAAAACTCACGACGCAGATATTCGGACGCGGGGAGTCGAACCCCGTCCTCCTTCTCGCCCCCGCGATAAACAATGAGCACGAAAGGCGTGTACCGTACACCACACCCGAGGCATTCCTGTTCCCGAGAACCTCAGCACATGAGCGATTTTCGGTGTTGGGGGCAAGAAATGATACCCAACACATGGCCGCTGATCGACGCGGGGAGTCGAACCCCGCACTCCTTCAGCCAACGTACATGATGTTCGGGGGTAGCGAGAGAAGGTGTGTGCCGTGCACCACATCCGAGTTATTCTTCTTCCTGTGAGCTTGAATAGATGAGCAAATTCCGCAAATTTCAGAGTCAAGTGCAAGAAAAATAATTCCACAGCCTCAATATTCCCATTCGGACACGGGGAATTGAACCCTGTACTCCTTCGGCCACAATGTACGATGTAGCGACAGTGAGAGAAGGTGTGCGCCGTACGCTACATCCAAGTTACTCCTCATCCTGCAAACTCAAATAGGTGAGTCAGTTTCCGACCTGGGCTGGACTGCCGCCGCTGGAGGGAAAAAATTCACCGACCTTGTTATTCTGACACAGGGAATCGAACCCCGTACTCCCTTCCACCACATGGAACAGCGAGTGAGTTTCTTTTGACATCGGGTGGAAGAAAAGGCATTCGCTGCGCGTGGGAGAATTCGGACACGGGGAGTCGAACCCCGCAAGAACCCCGCCTACTCCCTTTTTCAATCGCCTGGGAGGCAAGCCAGGGAAGAGAAAGGGTGTGGCAGTGCAGCGTGAGCCAGATCCGAGTGACCCTGCAACCTGCAACTTGAGGCTGGAAGAGTATGGGAGCAAGGGTTCAGTGTTGTGTCTTCGGGCCATGAAAACAAAAAATCACCAAGATATCCAGCGCATTCGGACACGAGGGTCGAACCCCGTCTTCCTTCTCGCATCTGTGAATCGGGGAACAATTAGCGACGGAAAGCGTGTGCCGTACACCATATCCGAGTTATTCACATTCCTGAAAGCATGGATAGATGAGTGACTTTTCAGCGTTGGGTGCGAGAAAAAATTGTCCACTCTCGCCGTTGGATTTGGATGCGGGAATCGAACCCCGTACTCCTTCTGAGATCTACAAAGGGAGTAAAGGAGTGACAGAAGGTGTGCGCCGTACACAACATCCGATTGAACCACCATGTTCTAAACTTGAATAAATGTGTGAGTTTTCACGTCACGGTCGCGTCCCAGGAAGAAACAAAGATTCGCGAACCAGGGACGGATTCGGACACAACCCCGTTCGTACTCCCTTCTTCAACCGCTGGGAAGCAAGTGAAGGGAAGGGGTGTGCCAGTGCAGCACGAGCCAGATCCGAGTGTCCCTGTAAGCTGGAATTAGTATGGGAGCAAGGCTTCAGTGTTGAGTCCCGTGCAAAACAAATCGCGACGTATTCGGACACGGGGACTCGAACCCCGTTCTCCTTTCTGCAAGGCTTGATGCGTCCATGGAGCTCATGGGAAAGGGTTTACCGTACACCATATCCGAGTTGCTTATCTTCTTGCCATCCTGAAGAGACGGGCAATTTTTTTTTTCAGCGTTGGCAAAACGTCTAGGGTCCAAGTTCCCGAGAAATTTGGCAAGCTGAGTATTTGTTTCTGAGCTTGTTCCATTGGTCCTCGGAAATGCCAGCATGCCCGTATTCAAGAAAGGAGGTTGAACATCATGATCTTGAAGCGTTGCACTTGCGGGAAGAGACAGGCGGCCGGCCAGCCTCCAGCCAACCGGTTCAATATTTGCTTTTTGGGCCTGTTCAGTGGTCTTCAAGAGTGACAACAAGCCCGCGCGCGACAGAAAAGACCTTGTTTCAATCCATGACGCAGCGCTGCACCGGCGCCAGTCATAGCGTGAAGAGAAACGCGGGCCGGAGGATGCCGAACCCGTGGGAATCGACTCACGTGTAGTCTACACCGCTTTCCTCCGCTTCTTCCTCCCGCCACGGCGGTGCTCTCAGCGCGATGATGACGTTTACGATACATGCTGGCAGTCCTCTACGGCTTCTCCCTCGCCTACCTCGTCGCTCCTGACACGGCGAAATACGCCGGCAAGGTGCTTCTGGCCGCACCGTTTGCGTTTCGCGGCCTGAATGGGATCCGCCACTTGTCGTGGGATATGGGGAAATGTGCGTCGCGTTTTTGTTGTGATTTCCTTTTCTGTCGCTTCCTTTTTGCAGTGCGGCTTCGTTCGCTGCGTCCCGCTTCCCGCCTTACCCTTCTTGGCCGCGACCGTCCGCGCAGCCTCCGCCTTGTTTGCTTCTTCGTCTCCACCTTCCCGTCTTTCCTCCCTTTTCCTCTCCCATCCTTCCTTCCCCCCATCAAATCCAACGCTAACGACCCTCCGCGCACGTGTACGAAACCGGCTACGCCGTCCTCGCGGGAACGGCCGTCTCCACCATCGCATTGGTGTTTTTGTAGTTTGATAGAAGAAATCAACGTCCTTCTGCGCTTCTCGTCGGGCTCTCCGGTCTACTGAGGTTTTAACTTCGCACGTTGGATTTGCTGCGCGATGCGGCGGGCGGCGGATTCCAACTGCAACAAGAAAGTACGTTTGTCCCCCTTCGCACACACCGCCGTCCGTCTCTTTACTCGCAAGTCTCACTGACGATGAACCCTGCGGCGGCGCGCGCAGAAACTCCATCGACAATTTGTTCGTCGGCTCAACGCAAATCTTATTCGTCTGTAACGCAAATCTTATTCGCCTGTCCCTGTTTCCCTGGTCTTGATCTCTCGCTCAAACACAACACCGCCGTCGAAATCCTTTGCAGAGCTTCTGGGGATGCCTTTCTGAATACGACTGTGAACGTCTGATCTAATGAGGTGTCATCTTGCCGTGCTGGATGTGCCGCTCGCATCGCTGGCTCTGTTCGGTACATCCGGGCGGTCACAATAACTCACAAATCCTTCGCGCACACCGCGCTCCAGCTTCTGGGAGATCGTCTGACCGTCGTTTAATGAGGTGCTTCGTGCGCTGAATGTACTGCGTATATTACTGGACTAGCGATGATTCCGCAACCCTACGGTGATTTAGTACTTGCGCCAGAAGCCTGGTCCTGCGACCCATCGTGACACAAATATGAGGGAAGAAGCCGCCAGCAACGAGCATCCTGTACAGGCACATCAGCACCAACAATTTCCCAACAAGATCCTTACCCGCAAAATATCCCACCGCGATGTATCCTAGGCTGGTGTCCACGAAGAGCCCACTTATGGGCGGCCCGCATAGGGTACTGATACCTGCGAAGAAGTTCACCACCCCAATGCGATGTCCGATGTCTTCCATGCCGCCCATTTGGCCAACTACTGAGCCTATCAAGGCAATCCAAGCACCCGAGAAAGCCCTGTGTGATATCCCGCTTAGTACCAAGGATAAGCTCAAGCGCGGGTTTTCGACACTCACCCGTATAAAATGGAAGTGATAGTAATAGTCGGGATTGTTCGACAAAAAGGCCAGGCGATGGTAGCAGCACTGGTGAGTGCCGTCACTATGGTCATGATGTTCATCGGCCCTGTGTTTATGAAGGAAGGGACATCAAATGAACTCATTTGTTCTCACCATACCGATCGCCCAAAAGTCCAGATATGACCCGACTAACGCCGGCGCTGAAATTCATGATTGCGACGAGGTAAAACGCGAAGCCGGGGGAGATTCCGAAAGCGAGAGCACTGCTGCTGATGTAGGTTGACACTGAGGTGAGGGATATCAAGCATCTTAAATTGAGACACCTTTTGGTTGAAACCTACTGGTAAATAATCCCAAGAACGAGATGAGTGTGGCGACACAGAAAATCGAAAAGGCGGCGTTTTGAAACACTTGTAAACCGAGTAGGCCGCTGGGTGCTTTGACTGGGGGGAGTCGTCGGGCGATCAACTAGATAGCGTCGTCGGAAATGGTTTAACATCAGCAAACTCGTACTAGATTTGAAATGGCTAGGAAAAAGAGAAGGATAAAACCGAGAGTGCGTACGGCCCAGGGGAATCTGTAAGATTGTCAGTACCCCGCGGATCCAGGGTAGAGGTCAGGAGACTCACCCGACTCGATCGATGAGTTGGCGAAGAATTATAGGCTGGATCGTGGCACCTATGGCACCTCCGCAAGAGGTCACTCCCAACGCAAATCCGCGTCTCTTCTGGAACCAATGTGTCACGACAATTATCATCGTGCAAAACATCAACCCCGAACCAATCTAAAAAACAATTCGCGATCAGCTCTTCGTGGGACCAGTAAACGAACTCCGATGCAGAAACCCTGGCAAAGCAGAAATTGCCAATATTCGGTGCATTGCGGCAGTAGAAAGGTTGCAAGGAGGATCAAAGCGCCACCGGCGGCGAAGGGGACACGATAGTATCCAATGTCAAAGAGTCGGCCAACAAACAACGCAAAGATAAAAATCATGCCGTGCTGAGAAGCTGGTGTTCAACCAAAAGCTACATCCGCCCTGGGAAATTGCGAACCTGTACCGAACCAATCCAGGAACTTCGGGAGATTTGAGTGTCGTCCTCAAAGGGCGGTTGAACCACTTACATCTGCGATGGCGTAGAGTTGTGTAGAAGTTTCTGCTGATAATAGGCTTGGAAGACCTGTGAATCAAACAGTGAGATACACTGCGTGTGATGTGGATTATTGAGCTTACACCCCACGAGTTCACGTAGCCAAACCTAGCATCACAGTGAAAATGGGGGACTATAAATAGACGAAAACCTACGTCGCAAAGAAACCCGCTACTGTCTGAGATTCGGTCAATTAAACACACATAGAAACAGTTTTCTTTGCCCACCGAAGCCAGGACTATCCAGCCCTTGCCACCCTCGGGGAAGACCTCCTCGCCTTGAACTTGTTCTATCTTTTCGGTGCTCGCGCTATCCATCGAGTTGGCGACTTTGTCCATGTAGAGTGGAGCTACTTCATTCATCGTTGGACGCAGGCAAATTGAAAGGAACGGGCGGCACTTCAATATCTCCCTCTTTATAAATTATGTGTGTCTGTTGAAGCTTTTTAGGCTCCGCTGATAGGGTCATATGTTGCCGCGGCACCACATCAAAGAAATTGTAGCTTAACAGCTTTACCTTGGGTCTCAACAGCTCTTTACAGCTTCTTCCAAACTGACATCATCATGATCCCTTAACGGTAGGGTCCAGAGTGCGCCGCGGAGCAGTGAAACAGGAAATTGGCCACTGGTGTTCAGACAAAGGACAAGAAGATACTATGCACTAACCATTCTTCAACAAGATGCTCCTTGTTCGTTCGTGTTTCCTTCATGTAGGTTACCACCCTTCGCCTTCCTCTCCTCTCCCTCTGGATATCTGCTGTTGCTGTCCCATGCACAGTTCAAAATCAATCAACGCCGCTGTGCACTGTTCAACAGAAATAAAATTATTTCCCCAATCCCCGGAACTCCGCAACAGCGCAGCTTAAAAACAACCTCAATTAACATCTCACCTCTGTTGAAAAAAACCTGTTGACTAACGATTGAATTACAATCGACTGTTTAACTGCGAGATCCGTGCTGCGCGGCCCGCAGCTGCACACCTCAGGTAGATACTTTTAGGTACCCTGTTAGGGGGGTTTGGGATGGCTACCCTAAGAAGGTCCCCTTTTTTGGTATGCATCCATAGTGGTGACCCTATATAGGTACCTACATATGTATGCCTAAAGTGGGTGGTTAGCTAGACCCAGTGCCGTTGGGTGTGAGAATATTACAGTTTCTGGAATATCAATGAGGTGACCCTCACCGTCTTCAGCTCAAAATATTTTCAGGAACATCGACCGAGTGTCGGTGCCCAGATGAAATAATATTATTGTGATGGTCAGCCAAGGCTACGGTTACTAGGTGCCATAATATCTTTCAAAAAAAAAAATCAGCCAAGTCTTACACTCTTGGGCTCAGAATGTTGTTGAGAAGATCTGCCCAAAACTCGCATGTGAGTCCAATAATATTATTGTTGATGATCGGCCGACCCCAAAGCTGTCAGGGTGAAATAATATTCTACTCCCTCCGCAAACTGAAGGGCCAAGCTCTATTGTGCTGGGCCAGAATAGGCAAATATTTGGCACTGTTGATAAGCTGTGAGAATGAATGCCGGTGAAAATTCGCTTTTTCACAACTTCCGGCTTCAAACATGCACATAGAGACACAAGCAGCAAATTCCAGCTGTGTAGCATTTTGGCACTTCAAGTTGCAATGGCTAATTGGGAGTCAGCTGGACTATGAGGCAGAAAGTACATACTGCCGCAAGTTGATTGGACAGCCTTACAAGGGATAGCTAGGATTGGAAAGTCAGGAAAGCACCTTTTGCAATAGGCCACACATCAAGCATCAGGCAAAAAAGGCTTAAGTATGTCGCGCTCAGTAGCCCAAATACCTGTAGTAACCGTGTAGACAAGTCAAAGGCAAGTCCCCCTTATGGTAGTCGCCGACTCGCCGGTAGCCACGTGCCAAGATCTGATAGCATCTCGTAGCCATCATACTGATCTCCATAGCTGTCCGTAGCACCCTAGGGGCACCCAATACTACTACTAGCAAGCTACCAGGGCTATCAAAAGTGTTGGGACCCTTGTATCTTCAAACGCCAACATGGTAGACAAGGAAAGTAATAATATTTGCAAGTAAATTTGTACCTCCTTGTTCTCACCCTCGTTCTTGCTGTCAGTCTCCCCGGTCCTACCAGCCAACTCCTGGTGCAAATACTCTTCACGGGTCAAGCTGATGCGACTTTGCCCGGTGGATTTGTTGGCCAGCCTGAGAGTGCGGCTTGAAAGAAAGGTTGAGCTTGAGAGATCAAATGGGACATAGAAGACTTACCAGGCACGGGTGGACTATTTACCGCGGAGCTTGAGCACAACATCCTTGTTAAGGTCGGCCCAGCGCGCTGGAGGTTGCTAAGGTGAGTGTTGTAGTCATTGACAATTTCCTTCTCCTGGAACCCGGCATTGATGAATTGACCGGTCGACCATTCCTTGGCGCAGTGGTGAACCTAGTAGGTTACGGGTGAGCCACCAACAACTGAGTAGGAGTAAAAGACATACTGCAGTGAACTCGAGTGCGGCGGTCACAAGTGGGTACAGATTGAAGTTGGAGGCAAGATTGTGCCCAAATCCTTCTTGTTCTTGAAGACTACGGCGTGACAGATGTCAACAAAGACTGCATTTTCTGCGAAGCCTGTGCAAGTTTGGACATCCTAGAGACCATTAGCTCATGCCTTACTTGAAGGAATAACACAAACTTTGGAATGAAACATGATGACCTTACAAAGCGCAGTGGACAGCTCCCGATTAGCCTTGGTTGCCGCCGCCGACGTCGATGTACAATTGAAGTTGTGATGTGATACAAAAAGATTGTGGCATGCCGTAACAATCTGCAAACATATATGAGACCCCTGATGGATGGTAACAATTAGCATGCGAGATATTGCGGGCATTGCAAAGAGATTATCTTCAGATGAAGAGAAGCATCAAATCTCTGATCAAACTGTTTGAACAACTTGCGGCAGTACATACTTCCTGCCACGTAGTCTAGCCAGCTCCCAATCAGCCATCACAACAAGTGCCAAATTGCTACACTGACGGAATTGCTGTTAGCAAACCGATGTGTGTGTCAACGTGTGGCTGATGCAAGAGGTGTTTTCCTTAAGTCCAAAGTACTCGCTAGCCCCATGTAAACTGGTGGATCAACTTGCGGTAGTGTGTACTTTCCACCACATAGGCCAGTTGGCTCCCAATTACCATTGCAAAAAGTGCCAGTCGCTACGCAGTCAGGATTCCTGCTAGCTTCCATATGTTCGCGTATGGTGCTATAAATGATCAAATACACATACACTGATTTCAAGTGTGTTCATTTTCACAGCTTGCACGGCGGACAACCACTTGTCCTTTTCCAATTTGGGCCAGCGCATCCTTGAGCACACCTCGATCACATCCTTTTGTTAACTCCGGCCGCTTTGGCCTTTTGGAGTTTCCCGCGGGTACGAGGCAGCCATGCACTTTCGGTGTTTTCCGCGAGAAAACTGATCTGAAATAATGCTTTTTGCTCTTGGGTGCAGTTCTGGGTGTAATATTTTTGAAAATGGCTGCAAGTCGTTGAATGAGCGGCGGGGACAAGAATTTGTGAAAGATTGGCGGTAGAACATCAAAAACTGAGCCAGAACATGTCCCGAACATGATCAAATCCGCCCTCCTTAGCAATACAGTTCCCATAGGATTTGACTGGGACAACTGGGTGAGTGTTTTAGTGATTTAAAGGAATTTTTCAATGCAAAATAAAAGGCTGAACAGCAGGTTTACTGGTCTGTGACTACGAGTGTGACCGCCCCATCATTCGGGCCTGTTTTCCGTTAATCTTTCGATGTTCTCTCTCAAAGTTTCCTTCTGGCCCTATTCTGAATATCAACCGGCTCAATCCTAGTCAGCTCTGAGAATATTTGGATGACAACTAAGCCCAGTAGAGAAAAAATCTCATTTTGAACTTGTTTACTTCTCGGAAACATCCGAACACGTGTGGCTGCCTCGTGCCTGCGGGAAACTCCGAAAGGCCAAAGCGGCCGGAGTTAACAAAAGGATGTGGTCGAGGCGTGCTTAAGGATGCGCTGGTCCGAATTGGAAAAGGACAAGTGGTTGTCCGCCGTGGCTTGTCATCCATCACCTTTCATTTGGTGCTTGAATCCTGTTTTATTTGACTAAAGATGCTTCACGTTATGAACTCGAATCATCCCCATCATTCACTCATTCCCTCCTCCTCCTTCCGCTTGTTCTTGTTCATTGTTTTCAAAGCTTTCAAGATCTCAAGATCTCACACCACTGTATCCTCCCCTTTGGGCTCGAGACTCTGACTTAAGTTTCAAGGGATGTCAAGATGAAGAACTCAATGCCTGGTCCTGCCCTTCCACATGTCTACCCTCTAAGCCCCACTCTCAAGTCTCAACAAGATAAGCCCTCTGCTTCACTCTGGTAGGTTAGAGTCTGAGGTGTGGGTTCCCTCTGAGTCGAAAATGTGTGATAGCACTGATAAATAGCACTAATCAGCAGTGTAGGTTTGAATTGCAATTCACTCCTGGGGTTGATGGATTTTTGGGCCCGAAACATGGCTTCCAAACATCTGTTCTGTTCAGCAAAGTTTTACAAGCCTGCTCAAAGATGAACTAAACATAACTGATTTTTAGATCCCTTTTGAATCGACATGAAATGAGAACTCAAAAACAGTGAAAATGGTTTGAGTTTTTCACCTACTTTTTCAGTGAAAAATGTGTAAAAAACAAACAACATTTTTCACCATATAATGTGCTGAAAACTTGAATCCCTCAACTAGTGCTTTAGGTTTAAAAGATAGTGGATGTTTGCTGTTCATTTGGGGGGCCCAGACATAGTTTATCTCCAGTTCACATTTGACTCGGACACAAACAAGGAACCAAAAAGAAAGCATGTTTGGAGTCAATGTTTTGGTCCCAAACAGCCATCGGCCCCAGGAGTGATTCAAGCCACACTGGTTGGGAGATTCAAGTTTTTCAGCACAATTTACGGTGAAAAATGTCGTTTGTTTTTCAGACATTTTTCACTGAAAAAGTCGATGAAAAACTCAAATCATTTTCACTATTTTTTGAGCTTGAGGTGAAAAATTCAAAAGAAAGGCGAAAACTGGTGAAAAAGGTTTGAATCTTCCACCTACTTTTTTGGTGAAAAATGTCTGAAAAACAAATGACATTTTTCACCATAAATTGTGCTGAAAAACTCGAATCCCTCAACCAGTGCCAAGCATTAATGTGATTCAAAATGAACAAGTAACATACATAGATACCACACGCACAGGGAAAGGTAACAAAAAAGTCATCTCACAATCCATCCTCACAATTGGCATCGTCACTATCAAACCAGTTTGTGCTGAGTCCGCTGGGTGAACACATGGGATCATGGAGACTTATGAACCAAATATTGATTGAGGGTGGAATTCGAAATATCAGCTTTTGCGATAAAGTCCTGGCCGTAATTTGCACATCACAATTGATGAATTGAGGGTCCTGAGGTGTGCGGTTGCGGGCCGTGTGGTAAGGATCTCGCAATTAAACAGCCGATTGTAATTCAATCGTTAGTCAACAGCTTTTTTTCAACAGAGGTGAGATGTCAATTGAGGTTCATCAGACTTTCTACAGATTTCTTGAACTTACTTGAATGTCCTTGAACTTGCTTGAATTGGGTAATCAAGTGCGCAAGCTACAAGCAATCAAGCCAGGTTCGAATCCCGCACAAGTAAAAAAAAGTTTTTTTCTGTGAAGTGCAACATTGTTTTCGCGCAAATTGGAGCAACTTTTTTTGCCAAAAATATTGGGTTCAGGTGGAAAAGCACATTCAAAGGCATTCCAGTGCCAAGAAATCTGTGAAAAGGCTGATGTTGTTTTTAAGCTGCGCTGTTGCAGAGTTCCGGGGATTGGGGAAATAATTTTAGTTCGGTTGAACAGTGCACAGCAGCGTTGATTGATTTTGAACTGTGCATGGGGCAGCAGCAAAGATCCAGAGGGAGAGGAGAGGAAGGCAAAGGGTGGTAACCTACATGAAGGAAACACGAACGAACAAGGAGCATCTTGTTGAAGAATGGTTAATGCATAGTATCTTCTTGTCCTTTGTCTGAACACCGGTGGCCAATTTCCTGTTTCACTGCTCCGCGGCACACTCTGGACCCTACCGTTAAGGGATCATGATGATGTCAGTTTGGAAGAAGCTGTAAAGAGCTGTTGAGACCCAAGGTAAAGCTGTTAAACTACAATTTCTTTGGTGTGGTGCCGCGGCAACATATGTCGCTATCAGCGGAGCCTAAAAAGCTTCAACAGACACACATAATTTATAAAGAGGGAGATATCTAAGTGCTGCTCCCGTATGTCCTCGTCTCCTTCCATAATGTCTCCAGTGTTTTTACCCAACTCCGAGCCCTTACGGCCCCAACAACCAACAGGAAAGAAGAAGACCTCCTCCAAATCAGAGTCAGAGTGGTTAGCACCCGCAATCCTCACTGCCAGGACAATCACGGCAGCGGCAGAAAGCACTCCGTTTCTGTACATCAAGGGAGTCTCTGGGACTGTCCTCATCCTTCTAGAGACAGTTCAGGTCTGTGTTGGATCACCCAATGATATCTTGCTCAATTCAGGCTCCAGAATGTCAAACGAAATCGGAAAGACTTGAAAGATTTATGCAACACTACTACGGAAATTGTGGCACTTCTTCATAACCAGATTGTAACATATGGAAATACTGCTGCTGCCAAGTTCAAAATTCTGTGTGAGGAACTTGAAAGGTGCTGTACTTGTACTAACTTGTCCTTCTTGTGTTCATGAATTGAAGCCATTTCATTCAGCCATCTCAAAGCGGTAATCATTGCGGTTCAAAATCTGCATAACCCATCAAAGGGCTTTCAGAAAAGAGTCAAGGAATTTATGGGATCAAGCAACATCACAGAGGAAATTGCAGAGTATCAGAACCAGATCCAAGGAGTATACTTCAAACTCAAGGCAAGTATCACTCAAACTTTACCAAAAACTTCTCTTCTAATTGTGTCTCAGTTACTTGCAGCAGTTGATACCAATTCCAAAGTGAAAGACATGCATGCCATCATAATGGCTCCTGGTAGGTTTGATTCTGTATGAAAGAGATTGAAGTTCAACCTGTGTAGGCTTTGTTGTAACCCCTCCAAATCAAAGTATCAACAATTGTCCTCCTCCATCTCGAATGTTCCAGGGCAGACAGGCAATCTTGACAAAAATGCACCAGTTCTTTGCCGTGAATCCAGGAAAACAGCGTATCTATGTACTACATGGTCTTGGCGGTGCCGGGAAGACCCAAATTGCTCTTAAATTCATTCAAGAGTCATTAGCAAGGCCAGTTGCAAAGTTATGAATCAAGGTTAAGATTATTGAATTGACCTTACAGGTTCTCCAATATGTTTCTGGTGGATGCTAGCACACTGGACACACTCAATAGCGGGTTAAAAAACATGGCTATTTCCAAAGGTGTTGGCAACACAGCACAAGATGCTTTGACATGGCTTCAATCCAACCATGGGGAATGGCTCTTGTTCTTTGACAATGCTGACAACCCAGGAGTCAATTTGAATATGTTCTTTCCCCAGTGCGCCCATGGGAACATCATCATTACCTCTCGTAATCCTGGACTTCGAGTTTACGGGCAACACTCTCTAGTATCTGACATTGAGAAAGCAGATGCAATTGCCTTGTTGCTTCAAAGTGCAGCTAAAGAAAGTTATGAAGAAAATGTGGAAACTGCCGCCAAAATTGTAAAGGTTAATAGCCTCCGTGTTTAATAAACAAAAATAGTCTGATTTGTTCAATAGGAATTGTGTTACTTACCCCTGGCAATCACACAGGCTAGGTCATTCATCTCACAGTCTGAAGACCTTGAAGGCTACTTGAAACTGTACAAAAAAAATCAAGCCCAGCTTCTCAATACCAAGCCAGAGCAGGCTCATGATCGGTATGCATGGACAGTCTACACAACTTGGCAAATCAGCTTCAAGAAGCTCAGCCAGCCAGCAACTATTCTGTTGCAACTCTGCTCTTTTCTACATTACACTGGGATCTCAGAGGACATTTTCAGCAATGCTTCAAAGTACAGTTCCCCAGTGTGGTTGCCAGCCAAGGAGGAATTGCAGAGGCCACTAGAGTTCTTGTCTCACTTTCTGGGACCTACAGGGGAATGGGATTCCCTCAGGTTTCAGAATGTTACAAAGGAGATTAGAGCCTACTCATTGATCAGCTTTGATGCAACAACAAAAATGCTTTCCATTCATCCACTGGTTCACACCTGGATGCGGAGTACTCTGGGTGATGAGGTGGCATGTCATTCATGCATTAGCGCCTTGGTGGGAATGTCCATTGCAGACATCCTGGACAGTGATATAACTCTGGCTTCTCTAAAATTAATCACTCATCTTGAGGCACTCCACCCTTTTAGTGCCACTGTGGAGGTTGATTTCAGGGCTGCATTTTGGGGTATATATTTGGGTGCAGGAAAATTCAAGGAAGCACAGATTCTGATACAGGCAACTTTTGAGAAATACAAATTCATTTTTGGGGAAAGACATCCAGCTACTCTGGAAGTTATGCACCGATTTGCAGTTACATGCCGAAATCTGGGAGAATACAAAAAAGCGGAGAAGCTTCAGGTTGAAGTGGTTAATGAACAAGCTCAGCTTTTGGGTGACGATAATGTAAACACCTTGAAGGCAATGGGGAATCTTGCTGCTACATACTTTGTCATGGGAGATTTTGTGAAAGCAAGAAGTCTTGGGGTCCCAGTGCTGGAGAAGCGGACCACACTACTAGGCCCGGATCACCGGGACACATTGATGACCATGGGGAATCTGGCTCTGACTCACTTTAATCTTGGAGATTATGAGAAAGCAAAAGAGCTCGAGACATTGGTGCTTCAGAAGCAGACCACACTTCTGGGTCAGGATCACCCAGACACTTTGATGACCATGGGGAATCTTGCTTTGACACACTATAACCTTGGCGATTATGAGAAGGCAAAAGAGCTCGAGGTGGCGGTACTTCAGAGGCGGACTGAGGTTTTAGGAGAAGAGCACCCATACACCTTGATGGCCATGGGTAATCTGGCTTTGACACACTTTATCCTTGGGGATTGTGAGAAAGCAAAAGAGCTTGAGATGATGGTGCTTCAGAAGTGGACCAAGGTTTTGGGAGAAGAGCACCCCAATACCTTGCATGCAATGGGGAATCTCGCTAAGACACACTTTAACCTTGGGAATCTTGAGGAAGCGAAAGAGCTTGAGATGGTAGTGCTTGACAAGCAGAGCACCCTTCTGGGCCAGGATCATCCAGACACCTTGCTGGCCATGTGGAATCTCGCCATGACACATCATAAACTGGGGGACTTTGAGGCAGCAAAAGAGCTCGGGACAGTAGTGCTTCAGAAGCGGACCACACTTCTGGGTGAGGATCACCCAGACACCTTCATGACTATGGGGAATCTTGCTTTGGCACACTTTAACCTTGGGGATTATGAGAAAGCCAAAGAGCTTGAGATGAGGGTGCTCCAGAAGTGTACCAAGGTTTGGGGAGAAGAGCACCCAGACACCTTGCTAGCCATGGGGAATCTAGCTGTGGCCCACTCTAACCTGGGAGATTTTGAAAAAACAAAAGAGCTCGAGATGGTGGTGCTTGAGAAACGAACCACACTTTTGGGCCAGGATCATCCCGATACTTTGATCACCATGGGGAATCTGGCTTTTACACACTCTAACCTAGGAGATTTTGAGAAAGCAAAAGAGCTTGAAATCATGGTGCTTGAGAAGCGCAGAGAACTCTTTGGTGATGGGCATCTCCTTAGTATCCTTGCTATGCGGAATCTGGCCCATACATACCAGAAGCTGCAGAAGCAGAAGGAAGCAGAAGAGCTTGAGCAACTTGTCAAGGAAAGTCACAAGTTGATATAATTTGTGGTAGTTGTTGTCTCTTTTTGTAGTGGCAAGCTTGCACATTTCTTATCCCAGACTTCTATACTTTTCTTTTTTGTGCTTATGTATACCTTTTCTCCATCTTCCTGTCCTTTTTTCACCCTCTTGGGTCTAATGTAAATCACATTTGCTTCCTGCTGTTCAAAAATACAACTTTCTGAGAATCGACAGGTGGGTTCAAGTCACAGTTGACCGGGGACTTCAGTGCTCAAATAGCAAGCTCCCTGCATAACAGGTTCATTTTCAAGTCCCACCATATTGACTTTGTTGAACAAGTGAAGCAAAGACAACTGAAAAAAACTGGAATCAATATTTGGTGAGCCTCGGAGCTCTTATATACATACAGGAAAATAATCTAGAAAGTTCTAAGTTACTACCTACTAAACTATTGCAGAGTACTGGTTGAGTCGCTTCAAGAATATGATGGAATGTTCATGTTCATTCTTCAACATTCAACGCTTAGGGCTGTAGGCCGTGCCCGTCGCGCTGGTTCTACGGGTTCCGTGCGATGGGTAGCTGCCCCGTTCCGTCGCACATCTTGAACACTTGGCGACGGGACGGCAGCGGGACATCAGCCGTTCTCTACCATCGAAAACGACCGGCGACGGGTCAACACAATTTCGAGGATTTTACGTTGGATTTCAGCGCGATGGGTTAGCGAATCATTATATTTCTATAGTGAGCATGTATTTCAGCTTCAATTCATTTTTACCAACTCAGAGTGGACGCAATTGTGACTCGGGCAACACCGACCAAGAACTTCTGTCTACCCGTGCCGGCTGTCCCGTTGCCCGTCCCGTCCCGCAGGAACCCTTGGAGGTCTTAGATAACGTGCAGCCCTATCAACGGTGACCCCCTCAACAAGTGAGACGTCGGAGGATGGTTTGAACTTTACCCCTAGAGTGAGGTTAATCAGATTTAGAGGCCAATTTTGATGGGATGCCTCAGCGGTACCTTACTGAGCCACAGCAAGTGCCCAAGTCAATAAATTAGTCACAGTTCAAGTTGAGTTTTCTCGATCAGACGTTTAACGTTCAACCTCGATAGTTGATGCACAACTGTGGTGCTCTACATTCAAACCGAATCCGGCATAATGCCTCTACGAGTTTGTTGTTTTCTTCTCACTCTCAGCAACCTGAAATATCTCTTTGGTCTGAAATGGATATTTACGCCTCTTTTAATAGTTGAACACAACGACAAGTATAAACATAAAATCTCCTAGACTAGAGATATTATCAAAATTGCGACCAGCTATCTTTCGATTGTCCTGAACTTGCCTTCATCAAGGGTGTCGAGCTCGTTCACAAGCTCAATCTGAAATGGCTGGAAGGAGAACCTGATTCGTCCCAAAGCTCTACTTGTTACATGCCCGGGTGGAACCCGGAAGGACAAATGACCGACACAATGCCAGTTCCTGTATACAGCACTATCCATGTGAGGTGAAGACTCGAAAACATCGGGAGGCGCCTTCCTCTTTGAACTCAACTCACTTGTCTAGCCGTAGACCCTTGTGATATATGGAACATGCACACCACCCAGTGATTCATTTCATGTCCTGAAAGTACTTCAAACACTGTTCCCATGTTTCATTTAGCTGCTTGAGGGGTTTCCGATACTCATTTTTTCCCCGCCTTTCAGCACTCTTTTGGTTCTACCGTAATGTGTGCAGCAAACATGACCGTGAGCTCGGCCGAGAGAATTCTGGAGGGCCCAGGGATGATAGTGTATTTACTTAGTGCTTTACACAACGGGCAGCATTGATGAGTTGGACCGTGCCGTGTAATGCTACCTACCTACTTACTCTTCTTCCGGCAAGCTTGAACAGCTGAGTGAGTGTTGAGTGTTGAGTGCAAGAAAAGTCCTAATGAATCCAAATTGGGATGCAGGGACTCGGAGTCAATTCTCATCCTCCTGGCATTCCATCTATAAAACATGTTAGTGGCAGAGGGTGTGTGCCGTACACCACATCTGTTGACTTATATGAGTTTTGCATTGTTGAAGAAAAAACTGAACACCTCACCGTACCCAGACGCGGAGAGTCGAGCCCCGTAGACTACTCCCCACATGATGCTATTTGGACACGGGGCAACTTACATCGAAGAGGACAACCAAGAGAAGGTGTGTACCGTACACCGCCTTCATACTGATAACTTGGAATGGATGCGTGGGTCTTCAACATTGGGTAAGAAAAAGATATCAGCAATTTGACTCCGTATTCAAACGCGGGGAATCGAACCCCGTACTCCTTCTTGCTGAATTTATATGGGATTAGCAGCAGAAGGTGTGTTCTATGCACCACATGCGAGTTATTCTCCATCCTATCAACTTAATGAGGTAGGCACTCTTTTCGGCATCGGACCCAAGAAGAAAGAAAAGAAAAAATCACAACCACTGATCCAGTCCATTCAGGCACGGGGAATTGAACCCCGTCCTCCTTTTGGACTCTGCCTATCGTGGGCAATGAACAAGAAGGTGTGCATCTACACCACATCCGATGTACTCCTCACAATGTGAGCCTCAATAAATGGGTGAGTATTCAGTGTTGGGTGGGAGAAAAAGTATAGTGAATCAAAGCAGGATATTCGGATGAGGGGAATTGAACCTCGTACTCCTTCCCGCGTCCACGATAAGCAATAAGCGATGAAAGGTGTGTACCGTACACCACATCCGAGTTATTATCCACCCTGTGAACTTGAGTGGGTCAGTGATTTTTTTGTGGTGAGCGCAAGAAAGAAAGGTAAAGACGTGGCCGCATGATTCGGATACAGGGAGTCGAACCCCGCGCTTCTGGCAGAGAACAGGAGCTCAGAGCGACGGAAGGTGTGTTCCGCACACCACATCCGAGTTATTTTTCTTCCTGTGAGCTTGAATATGGGAGCGAGCTTTAGCGTTGTGGAAGAAAAAAGCTGCGAGGAAGATACTACTATGATATTCGGATGCTGGGAGTCGAAGCTCGTCCTCCTTCTGGCATATAGTATGCAAGACCTGCCAGAGACAGAAGGTGTGTGCCGTGCACTACATCCGAGTTATTCTCCATCCTGCAAACCTCAATAGATGAGTGATTTTTTGCGTTGCGTCCAAGAAGAAGAAGAAAAATATCGTAACTGGAGTGGCATATTCGGACACGGGAATCAAACCCCGTACTCCTTCTGAAATCTACAAAGGGAGTCAAGGAGTGACAGAAGATGTGTTCCGTACACCATGCCCGATTTCCATTATCGCTGTAAATTGGAGTGGAGAGTAAATCTCGGCGTTGGGCCGAGAAAAAATTGTCCACTTGGCAGTTAAATTTCGGACGCGGGGAATTGAACCCCGTCCTCCTTCTGGCGTCTCATCGCGCAAAGCTTCATTCACAGACAGAAAGAGTGCGCCGTACACCACGTCCGAGTTATTCTCCATCCTATATACCTGAATGGACGGTGCTTTTTTCGGGCTCGGGGGCAGGAAAAGCATTTGTCGCGCAGTCAAACAATTCGGACACGGGGAATCGAACCCCGCACTCCTTCTGGAATGGCCAACCGGACATCATCAAGACAGAAGGCGTGTGCCGTGCACTACACCCGAGTTATTCTTCTTCTGGGAACTTGAATAGATGAGCGAGGTTCAGCGTTGTGGAAGAAAAAGCTGCCAGATTAGCACATTATTCGGATGCGGGGAGTCGAACCCCGAACTCCCTTCCATCACATGGAACTGCAGGTGAATACAGAGAGGGTGTGTTCCGTACACCACATCCGAGTTATTCTCCATCCTACATACCTGAATGAACGGTGCTTTTTTCGGCGTCGAGGGCAAGCCGCGCGTGGGAGAATTCGGGGACGGGGAATCGAACCCCGTCCATACTCCCTTCCCTGGGAAGCAAGTGAAGGGAAAGAGTGTGTAGCATGAGCCAAATCCGAGTGACCCTGCAAGCTGCAAGCTGGAATTAGTATGGGAGCAAGGTTTCCGTGTTGAGTCCCGTGCCAAAGAAAAAAAAAACATCGTGATTTGGCCACACATTCGGACACGGGGACTCGAACCCCGCTCTCCCTTCTGCAGGGCTTGAGTGCGGCCATGGGGAAAGGGTGTGTTTACGATACACCATATCCGAGTTGCTTATCTTCTTGCCAGCCTGAATAGGTGAACGTATTTTTAACGTCGGGAGCAAGAAGAAATACCGGGAGATGATGGATGGGTGGGGATTGCCTCTGCAATATTCTGCCACGGGGATGAGTGCGGCCTGCACGTCCGCATCTTGAGAGACCACAGTTTTCGTGCCGCGGGTAAAAAAACTTGCTAGAAGCATTGAAATATTTGGATGCGGGCACTCAAACCCCGCTCTCCTTTCTGTGGCGGCGGGAAAGGACGTGTACTGTATCGTACACCACACCCGTGGTATGCCCCCTCCTGTGAATTTGAATAGAATAGCTCAACAGGTTTTAACATCGGGTGCAAGCCAAAATATTGGCAATACGTCCACCCATCCGGACACAGGGAGTCGAACCCGTAAGTGCATACACAATCCTTCTGGCACTTGCATCAAGGATGACAACCAAGAGAAGGTGTACCACAATACACCATATCCGAGTTGCTTTTCGTCTTGCCAACTTTAACAGAGGGGCAAATCTTCAGCGTCAGCATCGGTGCAAGTGTAAAACTTACCGAATTGTTGTTTGACAACCTGAGTCTCAGGCTTTACAGATTCAGTGCTTGTTTTTGGGCCTGCTCCAAGGCTTTCAAGGGGGGGATTTGGTGCGCATAGCTCACCTGCATCTCTTCGAGCGTTGCGTCCCACTCATGGTTGAGGAAGTTGGCTTGAAGTTGGCGGGAAGAGAAACGCGGGCCGAAGGATGCCGAACACGTGAACATCACGTGTCGTTAGCACCGCTTTCCTCCCTTCCTCCCGCCAACCAAGGGGATCCCATTACCCGAAATATATACCCCGACTCGATATTTTTTTTCAGCTCAGTGGCTTGACCCCCCCCCCCCCCCCTCGTGGGAAATTGCCTTTTTGGGAAGGCCCCTATGTACCGTTTTGCCTTAAAACACACAACAGGTCGGAAGTTTGTGCTCAGACACAATGTATTCAGTGCTTGTATTGCAATTGAAGTGTTCGCAGACCATTTTGACTCATGCTCAAGTCACTTTTATTTTTCGGACTGCGTCGGCAGGGACTGATGGATTGATGGCGACCGCATTGGGTGTGGCTATACACTCACGTACACACTTCCACGCCCAGATATAGTAATAATGTTTTGGTCTCTACCTCGAAAACAGGCTCAAATGGTACCTGGATGCCATACACATTTGTGTGCAGAGGGCAAAACTGGACCATCTGGGAGGTACATTGAACCATTCTTGGAATGGGAGCCCCTTGCCGCCAACTCCCGCCACGATGATGTCGACTCGCGCCCTCCACAGCCTGGGCTCCCCGATGCGCAAGACCCTCTACTCGCCCTCACTCGGTAAGTCCCCATTCCTCCCTTCGAAACCACGCGCTGAATACACCCTTACTTAGCCCGCAACCAATCCCTCATCCCCATCCGCACCACTCTCGCAAAACGGTGAGCACGGCAGGCCTTCAGAGTAATTATATAAATAGGATACTAAGGGATTATACTTGAACCTACTCGCCCGCTCGCCGTGCAGTACCTGCGGGCCCGCGTGAATGATTTAAGATGTAGGGGGCTGGTGCGCACCCGAGCCAAGAGCACACCCTGAAAACTGACATCAACATTTGCCTTACTGTACACGGGTGCTCACGGGCTAGAACCACTGTCCCGCTCCTGCCGTTCGCGTCATCGACACACCGGCGCTCGAAGATACGCCCGCGTTTCTTCTTCGCGCCGTGCTCCCGGCTGACCTCACACCTCTTGTCGACCATTCACACTGTCTCCCCGTGTGCGTACGTTGTATCATAGGTTCAAAGTATGCAGGGACACCGTCCCTTGGAGTCCCTCGCGCCGCGTAGATGCTGTTCTGGTTCCTACGGCCATTGCGCGCACCCCATTTTGGCCTGTTCCCCGTTCTTTTCCCTCCCATTCCCCTAGCACCCAGCCTCTTCCATCTCCCTCCATCGCCGCTGTCATTCGCCGCTCATGCTCTCCGCCCTTGTGTACCCATGACGCGCAGGCGGCACCGAGTCGAGTACGTCTGGCATTAGCTGACGTGTGCGCGAACCCGTACGCGTACCCGCGCTCGGCGTGAACTCGATGCGCATACATGTATATGGGCGCGCAGACCGACTTTTCCATGTGCTTATTCTTCTGCGCGACATGCACTCTCGCGTCCTATCTCCCTCCTCCCCCACTTCCTTGTCGTTGCCGCCCTCATACATGTCTGTATATACTCCTTGAATCCAATCTACCTTGTCGAAAAATCTCTGGTGGACTTCAGCATCGCGCGGGATTGAACGAAGAAACTTACCAAGGCTTCCAGAACTTGAGGACTTGAAGCATACCGCATTTGGCAGGGCGGACGGGAACTGTATAAAATGGAATACTCGGTCCCACGGCGAAACGACAATGAACCGGGTGCGTACCTCTGTCACGAATACACCTCGGCTTCGCTTATCCGCGCGCGCAGTTACGGTCTAGATTCGATGTCTGGGATATGAAAATGCAGCTGAGAAGTGGAATTTACACACTGGGGTTGGGTTCACTGGATGAAATCCGGCTCAGTTGAATGAAATGTTGAAAACCAGGTAGCGGGGATTTGGACAATAACAATTAAATCGCCCTTCGAAGTTTGTTCAGGTCCGTTTTTTTACTCCCAGTATCGGCCTGGTCTTCAAATTGCAGTTACTCGAACACCGAGAGTTCAATAAATTCTCTCCCTCATTCCTCCCACTTTGTTCCCTTTACTTACTTGTTTCGGAGTTGGGGCAAGAAAATAATTTTACACGCCGTCACAACATTCGGACACGGAGAGTCAAATTTCCACGAGTTAAGCTAAGGAAAGTGTGCTCTGCATATCACATCCGATCGATTCCTCTTGCGACAGTATACACTGACCTGCTGGTGTTGTGTCATCTGTTGATTTTGGTTCGAACCTCCGATGTTCCTCATTTGATTGTGGCCAGCCTCGCAACCTTAACTTACCTCAGTGCCCTGGATCCCTCCTGGACCGATATCATTACAGAAATAGGGCACACACGGCATAAACGACGAGATTAATACACAACCAATACAGTGACACTTTCGTTCAAGCAACTACAACCAAACTAATATTCTCTCTGTCCAACACATTTTCTGATAGGTTATCCTCCACCGCTTCCAACTTCCCCGCAGGAGCATTAAATTCTGTCAGTCGAGCTATCTTTATTTTACGCTCTCCTGATCAACCCAAGCCAACCTTTTGTCGACATCCTGAACTCGCTTGGTTTGTGATGACCGTTCAAAGAGTGGCCTGGCTGCTTCCCAAAGTTTCAGTGCCTTCAGCAAATCACCTTCCCTCTGAGATATGTCCCCAAGTCGGATCATGCATTCTGCTCTGCTTCGGTGGACATCCATTTGAGTGAATCCCTCCAAGGCAAGAGTAAACAGAGAAGTCGCTGTAACTTCATCGTTATTCTCTGTGCAGAAAACATCACCCAAATATTGAAGGGCTTTGTAGACTCCTAGCCTTTCTGTTCTCCTCAATGAATGTGCAAGGAAAACTGTTGCCCACAAAGAGGGATGCTGTGATCCCTCCCAACAGCTGATATCACCAAGTCTTTCGAGGCAGAAGCTCACTATATACAAGAAGTTTCCCCATGAAGACCTGAGGTATTGGCAGAACAGGAAGCTTGACATGTCTCCTTCTCTGAGATTGAGAGCTGCTTGACAGCATAGAGGAAATATTATGTCTTTCTTACGACCCTGCTGCTCAAAGATGGTCTTTGATGTGTCAAGCTTCCTTTGTATTTCATCAGTGGGACTTCCCATGAACACTTCAATCTCTGCCATGTTGGCCAGGGTCAGGCCATAGATGTAAAGGCTCTGATCACCCAGTGCCTCCTGCAAAATCTGATTGAGGCAAAGATGTCCCTCAGTATACTCCGATTTGAGCTGATGAACTTCTGCCTGAGAGTTCACAACAATATAGTTAAGCTCTCCATGAGGCATCCCACACAGACCAAGAAGTGTCCTGGCCCTGGTGCATAGGAGGATGCAACTTTTGTAATCTCCCAAGACCTTCTGACAATTCTGCTCATAATATAGTCCAACTGCCTCCTGGAACAATTCTCCAGAGAGCTTGGCCAGCCTTTGCACTTCCTGTGCATATGCTCGGGCGGCAGTGTAATTACCACCAAGCCATTCAAGGGATGAAAATCTGACTAGTGCAGCACATTGGCCGCTATAGTTTCCGTGTGTCTGTGCCAGGTCGAGAGCAATTTGACAATGTTCAAGGGCTTTGGGCATGTCATGGGTGTGGTGAGAGTAGTACAATGCTAGAGCACTATGAAGCTTGCCTAGGCAATGTTAGTGTCCAGTGTATAAAGACTAGTAGAAAACATACGTTCAAGTTCAGGGTCAACCAAGTGTTTGAGGTGGTCCAAGGCCTCAGTGATCAACATCTCTGGATGAGATATTGGATAAAATGTAAACGACTGAAACAGTTCAGTAATAAAATAAGCCTTCAACCGGTGGTCGTGTAACAATGGAAGAAGGTGGTTGATATCTTCCATGAGAGTAGTTGCTCTATGTCCATTAAGCCTGCTGAATGAATTAAAATCACAGGTGCAGTAGATGCTCTTTGTCATGTCAGGGTGCTCCAACTGGAGACCGCACCGGAGGACATTCTGGATGTTTGTATAATTAGATGTTATCCTCGCAATAGGGAAAGCCCCAGATTCTTTGCCAAAGACTGTCACATATAACTCCAGAAGCTCATGAAAGTGTGTGAGGAGTGGCCTTATCATTAAATCTGTTGGGGGAAAACACCTTCCCATGTATTCTCTGACAGGTACCAGGACCTTCAGGCGTTTATTGCCATCAGTGTATGCCAAAGCACTACGAAGCAGTGCAGTCTTGCAACCAAAAATATCCTCAATGGGAAATTTGCTTTGCCTGAGTTCCACGTCTGACAGGCCATCGGGCAGCATAGAGAGTAGGGCCAACAGGTCCTGGGAGTGTGGCATAGAGGTAATTCTGGGGCTTGAGAGGGAGAGTGAAATGGATAGCTCCAGGTTAGACCTCCTGTCATAGCCCTCTGAGATGAGAGATGTCTTCTCTGTTTTCCAGCGGGCTAATATTGTGCTGCAGTCCTCCATATCCACCAGATGAGCCAAAAGGCTGATCACGAGTGGCATGTTGTCTGTAAGATCAAGAACCTGATCTACTTCCTCCATTGACTGCCTGTCATCTGCAATATCAATGAACATCTTTCGGGCAGCCTCCTGTGACAAGGGCCCTAGGGGCAATAAGAATGGTCTGGTCCATTGAACCTTTGCTGGTCTCTCAACCCCTCGCATTGTGACCTATGATTTCATGGGTAAGGTTCCTCACCAAAAAGTAAACATACTCACCAACAGCGCTAGACTGGCAATATCCGTGAGCAGAGAGAGGAACTCCTCAATCTCCGTGCGGAATTCCATTGGCTCCCATGATGTTTCCAGGTTATCCAAGATTAACAAGCTAGGGGGAGCATTATTGAAGTACCTGAGGACAGCCTGAGTCAAGTCTTTCCCAGGTTTCATTCCAAGGTGAGCTCCAATGAGACCTGCAAGTTGGATCTTGGTTGATGCAGTATCACCCGTGATGAAGAACCGATTCTCCGGATACTTGGAGGTAATCTGCTCATGATGCAAAACAGTCCTTGCTAGACTAGTTTTGCCCATTCCGCCTGCTCCTAGAATAGCTATCCTTGGAGTTCCTTGGTTGAAAAGCTTGAGAATATCTGCAAGTTCCGAGTCCCGACCATAGAATATTTTGGGCTCTGCCGGCAGCATTGCGATGGAGTTGGAGCTGAATGTACATGAGCAAATGGAACATGTTAAAGTGTTGGTATCGACCTTGTGTATGAGTCAGAGTACATTTTGCTGATCTGGAGGACTGTTATCCCATGTCTTTTGGAGAAATAACTGACATACTGAGGAAGCTGAATCTGAGGTGGACATTGTTTCAATAATATTGAGGACCTCCTCATATCTGAGCTGAGCCTGATGCTGCATGTCATTGACATCAACCAGAACATCTGTAGTTGTCCTGATCTTTGCACTGCTGTTAGTTGGTATTTGTTCAGAATGGAGGCACCTGCCTGAAAGAAAGCAAGTTCTTGTTGCAACCCTGCCTTGCAATCCTTGAGTAGGGCATTCAATTCTCCTTGTCGGAAGAATCTTTTGACTTTGCTCCCACTTTGGTGAGCTTCAACAAAAGCATAAGTCTTGTGGAGGGTCCTAAATGCATTGAGTCAGAGAGATTCAAGTGGGTGCAAGGGTCAAAGAAGTACTCTGTAAATTTTGCCATCTGATTCAAAACACTTGGCGACAATTCAGCACCAGTGTCCGACTTGATATATACACCAATAATGGCATTGAGTAACTGGTGAATGTGCTCCATCAACTCAGCGCAATCACTCTTATCCTGTTTAATTGTCTACAGCACTAATATTCAGGGCTCCGTTAGATAACTCATTCAGTGTGGAACACACCTCCATCATTTTCAAAAGAGATTGTGTGGTATTCAAAATAGCTTTGAGGGCGGAAATATTGAAAGTGTTTACAAGGACATCGAGTGTATTGGCCGTAATGGCAACACAGGTTGAGATGTCCTTCAAACGAGTTTCAGTTATAGTTACCTGACGAGGCATGTTGGTAGAGGGACATCCGAGCATCTGAGAATCAGCAGGGATTTATACTTGAAGGAGCTGTGGGAATTTCTGATTGCATGGCTGCTATTCATCTGTTCTTCTCCCGTCTAAATGTTTCTGTTCTTCTTCCATCTATGCTTCTGTCCTTCTCCCGTCTACGTTTCACACCATTCAAAAGCATTTTTCAACCACATCATTGGGTTTGCCACTTTGATACGGTAGTTAAATAGTTACTACTATCTCAAGACATCAAATACTATCTCTGTTCTCACTGACTTCACTCAATAACAGGTAAGTTTTATCCTCTACTCTAGCAGGTGGGATCCCGTGAGTCCAACTTTACGGCTGATTGATGAATGCCGGGTGCTAATATCGCCTCCTCAACCATTGCATCCTCGAGATAGTGTCCCACTCATTTTGCTTCCGTTGGTGTTCGGCCTCTCGTTACAGTATTTGGATTTTCCTTACCTTGTGACCCTGCCCTCTCTACTCCCATTAAATGAATCACACTGCTGGCTGACACATACAAAAAAGTACACACTCATGTATTGGATCTTTGGGTGGGCAAGGGAACTGAACTAACCTTGCACCGGGACCTGTTCTATAAGCAAACAATGGTTCGGAATGTCATCGGATGCAGTCCTATAATTATACCCATTAATAACGTTGGAATATCCAGTGCATCACTCATTATCTCCAACGTGGTTGGGAGATTCAAGTTTTTCCGCACAATTTACAGCAAAAAATGTTGTTTGTTTTTCTGACATTTTTCATCAAAAAATGTGAAATAGGGTAAAAACAGTCAAAAGAAATTGGCCAGCACTTGCGGGCCATCTGTTTATGGTAATTCGATGTGATTTCCGAGGAATGAACACGGAGTCCATTGAACACCCGTGGTGACAGGTGGCATGGCATAAACATTTGGTCGAAATGGTAGAGTATTTGTTCAAGGTCTCCACGTAAAACCCTTCAGGTAGGAACAAGGGTCTGTGGTCAATCCTATTCTCTGTCAGGACGGACAAAAAATACACGAGCAAATACTGTATGGGAGCAAATTTTCAGTGTTGTGGCCGGTGCAAGACTAACGCGGGCCTTGAATATTCGGACGCGAGAATCAAACCCTGTCCTCCTTCTGATATCTGATCTCAGGAGCTAGAGGGGTGTAAGTGCATTTACGATATACCATGTTCGAGGTTTCCACACTGCAGACCTGAACGGATGAGCACACATTACTTTTGGGTTGTATGCAAGAAAAAAAAATTGACCACCGCGATCGGCTTATTGGGACGCGGAGAATCGAACCCCGTATCCCCCCTTCAATCGCTGAGGATCCCCAAGAGGAAGGGTGTGCAGCATTGACCACGTCCGAGTTTATCCATCCTGTGAACTTGAACGTGTGGGCAATTTTTCGGCGGCAGGACAAGAAAAGACCCACATTGCCACAGAGAGACAACAGCCTACAATATTCGGGCCAATATTCGACCACGGCACAAGGAACTCCTCTGCGACTTTGGCCCGCACACGCGAATTCAATCCTCTCTCTCCACCTGAGAGCAATAACTTTCGGCGTCGCGTAAAAAGGTCAAGCTCACTAATGTCAACACATTCGGACGCGGGGAATCGAACCCCGTACTCCTTTTTGCATCCAAGAAACAACTGAAGCGGCAGAAGGTGTGTACCGGGCACCACATCCGAGGCAGTCCTCTTCCTGGAAACCCCAGTACATGAGAAAGTCCTACCGCGACTGTGCTATTCGGACACGGGGAGTCGAACCCCGTCCTCCTTCGGCCACCATGTACGATATAGTGCTAGCGAAACAAGGTGCGTACCGTACACCACATCCGAGTTACTTTCCATGCTATATACCTGGATAGACGAGCAAATCTCTGGGCTGAAAAATACGATGGCACGATCGTATTCGGCCGCATCCGAGTTGAACGTTGATCTTCTGTATGGACGGGTGATTTTTCGGCGGCTGCTGCAAGAAGAAAAGACTCGTCCGTATTCAGTGATTCGGATACGGGGAGTTGAACCCCGCGCCTCTTCTGGTAGAGGAGCTCAAGGTGTGTACCGTACACCACATCCGAGTTATTCTTCTTCTCGTGAGCAATATGGGAGTGAGTTTCAGCGTCGTGGAAGAAAAAGCTCCAAGGCTACCATGGTATTCGGACGTGGGGAGTCGAACCTCGTACTCCTTCTGGTGCATGTGCAAATCCTGGACAGAAGGCGTGTACCGTACACCACATCCGAGTTATTCACATTCCTGAAAGCATAGATAGATGAGTGATTTTTTTGCGTTGGGTGCAAGTTGGGTGCAAAAAAAAAGAAACCACGAGCATCTCCAGCGCATTCGGACACGAGGAGTCGAACCCCGTACTTTTTCTGGGCATGTGCAAATCCTGCGAGAGACAGAAGGTGTGTGCCGTACACTAGATCCGAGTTGCTCTTCTTCCTGTGAACTTGGATAGATGAGTGACTTTTTGCGTTGGGTGGGAGAAAAAAAGGGAGAATCGCAGCCGTCAAAGGCAGGCACGGGGAGTCGGACCCCGTACTCCTTCTGGTGCATGTGCAAATCCTGCGAAAGACAGAAGGCGTGTGCGGTACATCACATCCGAGTTGTTCCTCTTCAACCTGCAGGCTTCAATAGATGAGCGAGCTTCAGCATTGTGGAAGAAAAAGCTACAAGATTGACAGTGGACACAGTATTCGGACGCGGGGAGTCGAACCCCGTACTCCCTTCCATCACATGGAACAGCAGATGAATACAGGGACGGTGTGTACCGTACACCATATCCGAGTTATCCTTCATCTTACATACCTGAATGAACGGCTATTCTTTTCGGGTCGGGGTTGGGCCGGGGGCAGGAAAGGGAAAGGCTCTTGGTGAAGCATGAGCCAGATCCGAGTGGCGCTGCAACCTGCAAGCTGGAATTACTTAGTGTGGGAGTAAGGTTTCTGTGTTGTGTCCGGTGCCAAAAAAAATATGCAAAAGACCTACACATTCGGACACGAGGAGTCGAACCCCGTACTCCTTCTGGCACACGTGCAGGATCTGTGAGAGACAGAAGGTGTGTGCCGTACACCACATCCGAGTTATCCTCCATCCTGCAAACCTGAATGGACGGTGCTTTTTTCGGGGTCGGGGACTAGAAAAAGCATTCGCCGGGCGGTGGGAAAATTCGGACAGGAGGAATTGAACCCCTTCTTCAACCGCCTGGGAATCAAGTGAAGGGAAAGGGTGTGCCAGTGCAGCATGAGCCAGATCCGAGTGACCCTGCAACCTGCAAGCTGGAATTAGTATGGGAGCAAGGGTTCGGTGTTGAGTCCCGTGCCCAAAAAAGATCGCGACTTGTCGGGTCATTCGGACACGGGGACTCGAACCCCGCTCTCCCTGCTGCAAGGCTTGAATGCGGCCATGGAGAAAGGGTGTGTTTACGATACACCATATCCGAGTTGCTTATCTTCCTGCAAGCTCGAATAGGTGAACGTGTTTTCAGACCTCGGGAGCGAGAAAGGAAATACCGAGAGATGATCGATGACGAGTGGTGGGATTGCCTTTGCGATATTCGGCCACGGGGATGAGTGCAGGAACCAAGTTTTCGTGCCGCGGGTAAAACAACTTGTCAGAATCATCGACATATTTGGATGCGGGGACTCGAACCCCGCTCTTCTTTCTGTGACAGCAGGAAAGGACGTGTACACCGCCATTTGGCAGCCACATGGCCGCCAGGTGTCGGGAATTTGTGCACCACATGCCGCCGCCGACTGGCGGCCATGTGGCGATTGGCTGGCGGCTACGTTCAACAGAAAATAGCCACATCGTGGGGCCACTTCCGGCTGGCGAACAGCTGTAGGCGTCGCTGACGTTCACGTTTCGCTACAGCCTCAATATATTTTAATTAGTTTCTTGGAGGGTCTGATATGCGGGAACAGTGCATTTAGGTAAATTCTAAATGTGTACAACGGATATGTAGATCTACTCATCTGACGCATTGCAGTCGTTTGTGCACAACTGAAGGAATAATAACGGAGGCCGAAGAGTTATACCACGTACGATGCACTGGGGGATATGGACGCGGGGAGCCGTGAGAATTTGAGGATATTCGCGCATTCTCGGTCTGGATCTTGGACCAGCGCGTGTCGTGGGCGACAGTTTATTCGAGATTTGATAGACGGGAAGGTAGAATTCCGGGTGTTTTGACAGCCTTGAGGTTGAACCAAGGCAAAAAAATCTTGAATGTGAAAACGCCTTGAGAGATATTGAGGACACGATCGAGGATTTGCTATACTTTGAGTCTTGAGGAGGTGGAATTTGAAGGCCTTGAGGTCGGACCAAGGTGCAATCTTTCACTTGAGGTATTGAAGGAAGAAGTCTTCGGCTCGAGTAATATGTTTGACGGTGTTCAAGGATGCACGGTGCTGCTTGAGGATTAGTCTGAGCAGGCAAGGCCACGCGAAGAGATGAAGCAGACGGCGCACAAAACCAAACGACGCTGGAAAAGAGGAAGGAAGCGCGATGGTTGTGACGAAGGATGTCGGCGGCGGGTCCTTTGCTTGCGTTGACATATCGTGTGAGATCCGGTATGGTGGGAGTTGCCATGGAGAAATAAATGAGGGATGGACATACAGCTGAACCGACCCTTCTGCCTCCCAACGCAAGTGACTCCTCCATGAGCAACTCAAGTTGTATAAACCCGCGCCGGCTCAATGCCGAGGTTCCTCGAGGGGCTAAAACGGTCGGAGGGTTGGGGGAGAGTGAGCACGATGAAACTCATGAGTGCCGCAGGCGATGAGGGCAGACTGGGTGGAGGCCGGTGAAGGGAAGAAAGAAGAAGGCGCGCTCGATCAACATGCACGTGACAGTAAGCAAGTACAAACAAAGGCACGGACCAACTGAACCCTTTTTCGCAAAGCCTCATCGTGACCGTGAGTTTCGATTTACATAAATTGCAATCTAGCTGTGTTTCATTCCCCTACTATCTGCTCTCTCAGGCAAAGATTTAGGAGAACTTGTCTTCATCGCGAACGATAATGGATCATTTGTTGACAGGTCACAGTCGGCGAGAAAATTTGAGCGAGTATTATGCACGGAGTAAGACATACTGCCAAGGTGGCTGAAAAAAAAAACCGGGGTGGAAGAATCATATGCAGGGCCATGCATATTGTAGTGTAATATTGTCGGAAACATGCAGCCAGCTGGAGCCAATAAATGCCCAACACGTAGCGGACCAGCTAATGGTAAGCTGTAAACCCAGCTGCACCGGCCAGCTGGCAGCCATATAGCCACCAGATGTGGACACGTTTCGCCTCAGCTGGTTGTGCGGTGGCTCTGCCATCTGTTGCCGACGTGACGGCACTTTGGTGGTGTACTGTACCGTACACCACACCCGTGGTAATCCTCCTCCTGTGAATTTGAATAGAATAGCTCAACAGGTTTTAACATCGGGTGCAAGCCAAAAAATTGGCAATACTTCCACCCATCCGGACACAGGGAGTCGAACCCGTAAGTGCATACTCCTTCTCGCACTTGCACCAAAGATGACAACCAAGAGAAGGTGTACCACAATACACCATATCCGCGTTGCATATCTTCCTGCAGGCTTGAATAGGTTCGCGATTTTTCAGCGTTGGCAAAACGTCGGGGTCCAAGTCACCTTCTGGGCTTGTTGCGGGAAGAGGCCTCAGGCAGTCGGCCGGCCAGCCTCCAGATTTTTACACAAGCCAACCGGTTCAATATTTGAGCCCGTTCCAGTGGTTCAGGAGTGGCAACAGGCCCGCGCGCTACAGAAAGGACCTAGTTTGAATCCACGACGCAGCGCTGCACCGACGCCAGCCATGGCGTGAAGAGAAACGCGGGCCGGAGGATGCCGAGCACGTGGGAATTATCTCACGTGTCGTTAGCACCGCTTTCCTCCGCTTCCTCCCGCCACGATGATGTCGACTCGCGCCCTCCACAGCCTGGGCTCCCCGATGCGCAAGACCCTCTACTCGCCCTCACTCGGTAAGTCCCCGTCCCCCTTCAAGACCACTCGCTGAATACACCCTTACTTAGCCCGCAACCAATCCCTCATCCGCATCCGCACCACTCTCGCAAAACGGTAAGTCCGCAAGGCGGAAAGTGGATTTCTGGCTAGTATACTAAGGGATGGTACTTTAAAATGAAGGACGGTCCAAACGGAATCCCTCCCCGCCTCCGCGTCGGTCGACATCCTCAACAAGCAGCGTCTCCTGCGCCCGTCGAGCCCGCACTTTACCATCTATCAGCCGCAGCTCACCTGGCTCGCGTCCATCGCCAACCGCGCCACCGGTGGTGCTCTCAGTGCACGTGCGTCCCATCCCTCATCCTGTCTCTCCACGATGTGACGCTGACGACGCACAGTCCTCTACGGCTTCTCCCTCGCCTACCTCGTCGCCCCCGGCACCTTCGACAGCGTGCACGTCGTCGAGTTCGTCGCGGGCCTTCCCGATGCGGCCAAGTACGCCGGCAAGGCGCTCCTGGCGGCGCCGTTTGCGTTCCACGGCCTGAATGGGATCCGCCACTTGTCGTGGGATATGGGGAAATGTGCGTTGCCACCCGCTTTGTTGTCTCTCTGTGCGACGTCGTCCATCTTTGCGTCGGCGTCTCTCTTCTTTGTGTCCGTCTTCTGGACTTTGGCCTCCGCCGTGCCCCTTCCTGGGTTGGAGGCACCAACAGCGGAGAGCGCATCGTCCAATGCCCAACGCTGTATAACTCCATTCGGGCTTTGCTGCCGGCTTCTCCTTTTCCCAAGGGTTCGCGCTCTCCGCGCTGTTTGCTTCCTCGTCTCCCTCCCCCCCTCCCTCCCAGTTATCAATGCAGAATGCTAACGAACGTATGTTGTTTTTTCAGTCATGTCCCTCAAAGGGGTGTACCAGACCGGCTACGCCGTCCTCGCGGGGACCGCCGTCTCCACCGCCGTGTTGGTGTTTTTGTAGTTCAATCAATATAGAAATCGTGTTTCTGCGTTGTTTCTGGACAGTGGGACAGTGGGAGGATCGAGCGAACACCTGGTGACCAAAGGTATTCGGCGCGCGCGTCTGACCTCGCATCCCTGTTTGCATGCCTGGCGCACTGAGGTATTGTGTGTGAGGTATTGTGTGTTCTGACTGGCTGGATTTCTGGTCGTATCGCCGGCGATGACCAACGGGCTGGCGTCTCACAATCCTTCGTCGGCCGGCCTTCTTCAACTACTCCCTGGCCTTGTTTGATCTCGTGCGTGAACATGGCTGGCTGTCGAATTCCTTTGCTGAGTCTCTGCGTGTCTGAGCTTCTGGGAGATCGTTTGACCTCGAAAGTCTGGCTTAACGAGGTCCCTTCTTTTTCGTATGCTGGATCTACTGTGCGTGCTATCGGTGATTTGATGATGAACTCGACGGTGGGTGCAACGCAGATACATTCTCGCGTGCAAACACCCGCCGTGTCGTCCGGCGTAGACTGATCTCATCGAGGCCCATCTGCAAAAGCCGAGGTGTCCTTCCTCTTCGTACTGATAATGAGCCTGGCAGCGGCGCGCGCGACCTCGAGGACTTGAACAAAATGTATTCTGCTAGATTTTCGTTCGCACGCACCGCCGTCCTCCGGCGTGAAGTCAGTCTGTCGAGGCTGGCCTACTCAAGCTGAAGTGCTCGCTCTTCTTCCTGATGGCGATGATCCTCCATGCAAACTCCAACAAAGAAACATTCTTCCGTTCGTGAACACCGCTGTCCTACTACGTACCCGTACCGAACCTAGTCGCAAGAGCGATAGCTCGGACATGGTGCAGGGTGTGCAGGCACCTGCACACCCTTTCTCATTCACTTGTTTCTCTATGGTTAATCCGAAGGGAGCGCGGGGTTCGACTCCCTGTGTCCGAATGCATCGTATGTATGATGTTTTTTTTTCATTGAAAAAAATCCTTAACTAATCATCCCAGTTGCAGGAGCGGTGAATCGGAGACCTTTTTTCGTTATTATTCGATTACCCTGGTTCGGGGTTGTATCCGATCACGGCGCCGGCCTGTGCTCATTTGTTTTTTGGTACCCGATGCTAAAATCTACTCACCTACCGAACCTCCTGACAAGACCAACAGCTCGGACATGGTGTACGGTGCACACCCTTGCTGATTTACCGCGGATTCTAAAGTTGTAGAAGGGAGGACGGGGTTCGACTCCCCGTGTCCGAATATTTGAACAAGGAACATTCTTTTTCTTACATCCGACCCTAAGGTTTTGCTGACCCATTCCGGTTGTAGGATGAAATCGGACTCTCGCTGGGCCGGCGATGGCGAGCATTCCAAAAATCTTCGTCGGGCAGCACCGTGAATCTGATGCGCACCTAGTCCTTCGCCTGCTTCCTTGAGCAGACGCTGCTTCGTCCGCAAAGCAACCAACCTAGCCAACCTCACTGCAAAGACTAACAACTCGGACATGGTGTATGGTGTGCACATCCTTGCTGTTTTGAGGCGGAGAAATAAGAATTTGTGGAAGGGAGGATGGGGTTCGATTCCCCGTGTCCGAATATATTATCGAGGCCATGCTAGTGCGTGATTTTTTACAGCTAAAGTCAGAACCGAAGGCGCGGATGAAAATTTCTTATTTTGGAATGTTTTCAAATAATTGTAAATATCTCGGTCAGTTTTGCACCGATTTGCATAGAAACTAGATAGTTATACTCAGTAAATTCGTGAGCAATTAGTGATAGAGAGGAATTTTGGAAAATATTATGTATTAGGTAATCTGTGTTTTCAGGGCATTTTCACACAAATCACCGTTTTTATATGCCTAGAACATGTCACAAGGGCCTAAGATTTTGCGAGGACCGATATTTATACCGAGGGAAGGATGCGATAGAGCCAGAACCACATGGAATGCTGGGATAAGTGTGATTCTCACAGGATCTTCAGATGCAAGAAAATGCTGAATGCCTTCAATGCAGCTAGAAGAGCGGGAATAAGATTATGTGTAGCTCTGGCTCTATCACATCCTTCCCTCGGTATAAATATCGGTCCTCGCAAAATCTTAGGCCCTTGTGACATGTTCTAGGCATACAAAAACGGCATTTTGCGTGAAAATGCCCTGAAAACACAGATTACCTAATACATAATATTTTCCAAAATTCCTCTCTATCACTAATAGGGGAGTTCACGGTAGGGCACATTTTCGCGTTTGTGAATAGATTTATTCATTTGATCAGATGAATAAAAACCATGGTTTGTGGAATAAAGCCGTGATCACCCCGTTTGAGTTCCACAATATATTTTTATTGACTATTTCCACACCTCACTCTGCTACTCCCCTCCATAATGCCTCAACAAATCAACCACCACTGGACTACTGATGGGGCCCCTGAGCTCGTCACTACTCTCAGCCTCTTGGAGACAGTCACTGAAGACTCCATAGGCAAGGATATCTTCAGCAACAAGACCTCGGGATTAGATGCCAACACCGATTCTGACGACGCAATCAATCATCCAAGACCCGTCAGAGCCAGAAGCTTTCAACCGCTTCCCCATGAGCAGTGATGATTGAGATGGGGCGGGGCACTGGCAACTTGAAGTATATTCCACACAAAAATATGTTTATTCCACAAGCACGATTAAATCGTGCTTGTGGAATATTTTTATTTTGTAGAAATAATTGCTCCCTTGGACGAATATTTATATTCACAAACGCGAAAATGGGCCCTACCGTGAACTCCCCTAATTGCTCATGAATTCACTGAGTATAACTATCTAGTTTCTATGCAAATCGGTGCAAAACTGACCAAGATATTTACAATTATTTGAAAACATTCCAAAATAAGAAATTTTCATCCGCGCCTTCGGTTCTGACTTTAGCTGTAAACCCGGTACAGAAAGTACTGAGAAAATCTGCTCACCTACCCAACCTAGTTGCAAGCCCAACAATATAGTGTACCGTGCACACCCTTCCTCTATCCAAAGATGGAACCGGGATTCGACTCCCGGGCCGTGTTTCGAACAAGTTTCGAATGCCATGCTCCGGACTTTCATCGTTCTTTTTTCCTTTTTTCTTTCTTTCGAGTATCACCCCTCAGAAAATTCACGCGCACGCACCCAACCTCCTGTCAAGAGCGATAGATAACTCGGACATGGTGCAGGGTGTACACTTTCTCATTCAGATGGTACTTCTGATGTTTAATCCCAAGGGAGCGCGGGGTTGTGTCCTGATCTGTTTGCAGGGTTAATTTTTTTCACTGAAAGAAAGGGTATTACCCTGATGCAAAGGGAGTTCAGGTTGTATCCGAACACGGCGCTGGCCCGTGCTCATTTTGTTTTTTGGTACCCGACACTAAAATTACTCACCTACCGAACCTCCTAGCAAGACCACCGACTCGGACATGGTGTATGGTATGCACACCCTTGCTGTTTGGTGACGAGTGAGAAATTGTAGAAGGGAGGACGGGGTTCGATTCCCCGTGTCCGAACTTGTTGCTTCAACTCCTCTTTTTTTTTGCGCCCCAGAAATCGCTTGCCTAAGTACTCAAATTTGTCCAATTCCTTGTCAGTGGCCCCCTTGCTCTCGCTGAATTTGGTGCTCGTATTACTGGCTCGGGCGGCACCGTCCTTCACCTCCTTCATTGGTCCGAGGCCTGCTTTCGTCCGCGACGCGAAGACCCAAACCCAGCCAGCCTCCTTGCAAGACTAACAACTCGGACATGGTGTATCGTGTGCACACCCTTGCTGATTTGCGGCGGAAATCTAAAGTTGTAGAAGGGAGGACGGGGTTCGATTCCTTGTGTCCGAATACATTGTTAACCCATTACAGGTCGTTTTTTTCATATACCCGACGCTGAAAACTTTGCTGACCCATCCCGGTTGCAGGATGAAATCGGACTCTCGCCTGGCCGGCGATCGCGAGCGTTGTAAAAATCTTCAGTGGGCGGCACCGTAGTAAATCTGATGTGCATGCCCTTGCTTCCCTAATCCCGTGTACGAATGTGTCCGAGCCGTGATGATTCTTTTCTTTGTACCCAACCCTCAAAAAATTGCTCACCTATTCAAGTTTATCGGAAAGAGAATACATCCTTGTGGCCACAATTTCTGCCTTTTCATCCAGATTTCCTCCGGCATTTCATTTTATCATATACATGTATCTCTTAACTATGGTCCATTTAGCTTTCGTTTACAGAATAGGGGGTTTCACACTTGATTATTTGGGCCCAACTTGGCCCAAATATTTAACCAAGTTGGACTTGAAGTTGGGTCGAGAGGTGTGAACACCCTTTTCGTGTGCAACTCCCGAGTTGGCAACTTCGACCCAAAGATGCCGGTTTCCTTTCCTTTCTGTTGATTTGTTTTACTTTGTGGAGGGCGCAAGTTCGATCCTCTCACTCATCACCCTTTTTTAACTATTCTCTTTTCTTTCCTCAGGATTAGTAACATCAGCTGTTGAAAAACATGAAGCCCGAGGTTTGTTGTGCTCTGTTCCCAACCCAGATTAAACACGCCGAAAATATTACATAATATTCAGTATCAGTATCGGACACCGGCACCATTATCGGGCCATGGTTTCAAGAGATTTCCGTCCTGCCGGGGGCTCCGTAATCGGCGCAGGTCCACGTTCAGGGCACGCATCCACAGGGTCCTGTCAGAATATGACTGTTCGCGTCAGCCCGAGCGATGATAGTTATCACTTCTTTGTCTAATCCATCGTCTTATTCTTTCCCCCCGCCGTCTGTTCTCTGTCCACTGCACGCGATTAGCTCTTTGTCCCTGTGAGCTTTATCTGCTTTCTAGCCACCTCAGCATATTTTCTGACAGATCCAGACTACCCCGGGCCCCTCGTCCAGTGTTGCGGATTAAGGCCTTATTAAGGGTAAAATTTTTTGTTAAGCCCTTAGGACCCTTAAGTACCTTAATAAGGGTGCCCCTTAATAAGGCCTAATTTCCTAAACGGGAAAATCTACCGAAATTTCCGCAAACGAAGACACACAGAGTTGAAATGGTGCCAGATTTATATGTGTGCACCCTACCATTGACTTCTTTCTCATCCCAGACCAAAAGTTTCCTCATTTCTCCCCAGAAAAATGACTTTTTCCCAATCAAAGCTATAATTATTGACCTATCTACAATGGATGTTCCCATCATTGGAATAAACAGGGAAGACTGAGTTGAAACTGACACCAGGGCCATGTTTTCCTCAGTTAGAAGGACCCAGTAGTGTTTCACAATAACTTTCTGGCCTGAGTGATGGGCCATCATTCTCCCTTAGCATACCCTTATTATGCCCTTAACATGTTTTGGGCCAGTAATTAAGGGTTAATGTTAAGGCCTTATTAAGGCCTACCCTTAATTAACCCTTAACCCTTAACCGCAACACTGCCCTCGTCTCCAGCAATCGATAGTGGTGGCCCGGCGATGCCTCTCCAAGCTCGGAAACCCGACATAGTTAACACTTACATATCTGGTCAGTAGTCACATTGATAAGCCAGCGTCGTCACTTATATTTCCCAGGAGGCATAGGCGGAAATGGTGGAGATGGTGGTGCACAGGGTGGGGGCGGGGGTACTGGGGAGGGTCCCACAATCTATTATGATGGAGAATACACCGTAAATAACTAGTATGTCGTTTCATTCCAATCTTCTCCCGAATATCGTTCTTAAAAACCCTAGCACCAATCAACCAAGTGATTGTGCGTGTGCATCGAGACAGATGATGTCGATTTTTATCCTCTTGCAGTTGTGAAACGCATGGAAATTCTCAACTGGCTGTCCCCAATCAATTTCTTCCCTAAACACACCGACATTTCCCGTTCGCGGCAGGAAGGAACCGGCCAGTGGCTGTTTGCCGATCCCTGCTTTCAAGAATGGAAGTCTGGGTCTGGGATGACACTTTGGTGCCACGGAATTCGTGTGTTGCTCATCTGTGCATCCTCATTCCAAACTAACCTGAAATATGTAGCTGGCGCGGGTAAAACCATTCTTGCGTGCGTCAATTGGCTGAATACTGGCAGCCGCTAATTGTCCCAATAGCTCGATGGTTGTAGATTATCTCCGCGCTGACTCTGAGGGGAACAACATCAGTGTAGCGTGCATTTACCTGAACCATAAAGAAGCCGAGGAGCAAACTCCAGCGAAACTCCTGGCTGCGTTCTGGAGACAACTTATCATGGGCACAGATCTCGGCTCCCTGGAAAAATATATATATGAGCAGCATCACGAGAAAGCTACCATACCGTCCCTCGATGAAGTTTGGAATGTCCTCCGCTCAGTGGTTCTGTGGTATCCAAAGATTTCTGTCGTTGTCGACGCTATCGATGAATACCCGGAGTCTCAACGCCAGGTCCTACTTAGGTATCTCTCGAAAATGGGCCCCACCGTCAACGTGATGATAACATCCCAAGCTCACATTACTCCGGACACCTCCCTCCCAAATCTCAAGATTATAGAGATCCGCGCAACCGAAGAGGATGTTCGGCGATATGTAGATGACCAGATTAAGATGTCGTCACGCCTTTCAAAGCTTGTCAAGAGCCAACCCGATTTGCGGAACAAAATTCACGAAGATATCACCTGCGCTGTAGATGGCATGTGAGTGTTCATGGATGATCAACCAACCTTTTGCGAATAATTCTCGATCAGGTTTCTGCTCGCTAAACTTCATGTTCAATACCTCAGCACAATGGGCACAATCAAAGCGGTTCAAGAGGCCCTTAAAAAGTTACCAAAGAACGTAACTGAGAGCTACGACCAGGCAATGGTGCGAATAGATACCCAGAAAACTGAAGACAGGAAGACTGCTCACTCCGCTCTGACCTGGGTTGCATATGCGCAGCGGCCATTGAGAGTCCGAGAGCTACAAGCAGCTCTAGCGGTTGAACCAAACTCTCGATCCCAAGAATCTTTTAGACATCGAGATAATTCTCTCTGTCTGTGCTGGGCTCGTAATTGTGGATGAACATTCTGATCTTGTCCGGCTCGTCCATTACACCACGCAGAGATATTTTGACAGCATTCAGCAACTTCGATTCCGCAATGCACACACAGAAATAGCACGCACTCTACTCACCTTCCTGGCATTTGACAATATTGCAGATATGTCTTGGGAATATTCGGGAGCCCTACCTCCTCTCCTCAACTATTGCCAATATTGCTTGATCCACGCTGCTGGACAGCCCGAAGAACAACTGGGAAGCATGATTGTAGACTTTCTTTCTCATGCTTTTCGATGGACTAGAACATCCTGGAATCTGCACTGGCACTCACTTCCTTGGTGTTTTTTGCGGTCATCCTCACCCTCTGCCTTGTTGGTTGCGGCAGCAGCAAATCTTCTGAGGACAGCCCCGTCTCTTCTCAAGCTACAGCCATCATACAGGGCTGAGGCCATCATGGTAGCAGCAGCTACAGGACACATCGAGATGCTTCAGTTGCTGGTAGAGCACGGTGCCGGCCTGAATGCAGAATACAAATCTCTTGGCGGCGCACTACAGGCGGCATCGCACACGGGCTAAGAGGCCACCGTTTGCTGGCTGCTGGAGTCCAGCACCAACGTGAATGCAGAGGGTGGAACGTATGGCAGAGAACTGCAGGGCGCCCGGGCATCTATGGCAGCGCACTGCAGGAATGTCATGATCCGGTTCTTTTGGGTCTGACCCCGGACCACTAAATTCCCGTTTGGGATATGATGCGGCATCATCAATCACATCAATACATCAAAACCCGAGACGACTCGATCCCGATCGATGCGTAGGCAACGCTCCTTTATTTAACCCCTGCATTTATACCCCTTACCTTCCATCTTTCCCCTTAACTCCCATTTTGACTGATCGTTGACGCGTAGTTACTTATTAGCAATAATGCCTAGGTTACTCTCCTATAGTTTATAGTATAAGTACTCTACTTGGACGCATGTACTGTATACTATTCTGGTCTAATCTCCAGTGGCTTTATTTGTTATCCCTTTTCGTCTTGTTCTGTCGCCTCAGTCGGACTCAAACCCCAATCACAGGCCTCTGTGCTGACAAAAGAATAGTATCCACATACCGACTACCCGACAGAACGAATGATGACGAGCGGCTTCTCCAGGCCCGGACGCGACAAATTCGTCACCTACGAACCCCCTCAGGCGATTACCCTTCTCTACGAGCAGTCGAGCGTCGCTGCCGGACAGATGGTCACGCTCAGTGATCAGGTCGCCACCTTCGGGACCCAGGTGGACGAATTGGCGAATGCGATGAGAGGGCTGGCGAGCAACGGAGACCTGATCGGAGAAGCGCTCCGACAGCTGGGAGACGCTCGCGCGGAACTGGTGGAAATCACGCAGAAGGTGGGGTCTGGGACCTCCGGAGGGAAGGCGGGAACGAAACACCCGCGTGTCGCCCCCCCCCAAGGTGTTTAACGGTGACTCGGAGCAGGTTGACCAACTCCTCGCGGACTGCTGGCTCAACTTCCAGAACAACCCGGTGTACGAGAGCGACACCTCGAAAACCATCTACACGCTCTCGTATATGAAGGAAGGATCCGCCGGGGTGTGGGCCAACAACGAGGTGCAGTCCATGCGGGGTGTGGAAGGCGGGAACTACTTGACGTGGAAGGCGTTCGAGGCGGCCGTCATCGAGGCCTTCAAGGGCGGAGCGCAGGTAGAAGTGGCGCAGGCAAAGATTGAACGCCTCCGGCAGAATACGGGCACCACAACGTCCTACTTCACCGTTATGGACTCCCTCAACAAGACCGCGGGATACGATGAGACCACACTCATTCGTTTGCTCAAGGCCGGGGTCCAATACCCTGTGCTCGAGGCGGTTTATAACGCGGAGGTTATGCCCAAGACGTACAACGAGTGGAAGAAGGCGGTTATCAAACACGATGGGCTGAAGCGCGCCATTGCCACGGTCAAGGCCACCCTCGCCGCACCCGGGACATCGGGGTCTTCGCTGCCTCGGCTTATGGGGAACCCCGGCTACCAGAACGCGACCTATGTCGCACGCGCACGGAATCCCGGGAACCAGGCGCCGCACCAGACCCCGGCCCAACAGAATCAGCACCAGACCCCGTCGCATAACGTCATGGTGGCCGCGACTCCCGCGACGTCGGGGCCTGCCCCGATGGACATCGACCGCGTGGCTAGCAGGCCAGGGGCCAACTTCAGACCCCGCGCCTGTTACAACTGTGGGCAGGAGGGGCACTTGGCTCGCAACTGCCCCCAGAAGATGATGCAGAACCCGCAGTTCCGTGCAGTGGTTACCGAGATGGTGAAGGATTCGGAGGAGGGTTTTGGCGAAGATCGCGAGTGAAAGCTGCGTCCTCACGATCTACTATACCCCACTCAGGTGTAACGTTGTCTGTTAACAATCGATTCGAAGTCTTGAGACTCCCGGACGAACACCTTGAGTTGGAAAAAACCGCAGAAGCCGAATCAAACCCCGAGACGGAAAGAGAACGGAGTCGAGGGGCTAACTCCCCTCGGGGTCTCCGTCGGAAGGAAAGGCCGCGGACGGAGAAAGCGAGATAGCACAGACTCCCCGTGGGCAGTACGATCCGGGTTCTAACCCAGATGAAGGAACAAGTCAGGCGGGCCGAACAAGACCTGGCTCGGTGGGTACACCCGCAACGGAAGGGGGAGGTAACGGCACAGCTGGTGTGGGATCTGGTAGAGGCATACGAACCCGATGCACTAGATGCCCTGGAGAGCTTGCACGAAGCCCCGCAGTATATTCGATCCATGGGAGGGAACTCCATGATGTTACCGGTCGTGCTGAAAGAGCTAAGCAGCGGACACGGGTACACGGTTACAGGCTTGGTGGACAGCGGGGCCACCAACGGGGTTATCAGTCAGAGGTTCGTCAACGAACACCAGCTTGAAGTAGAGGCGCTCCCGATGGCCGTCCCGGTTTATAACGCAGACGGGACCCCGAATCAGGGAGGCAAGATTACCCACGTTGCGAAATTGCACCTGGAGGTTCGAGACCACACCGAAGTCTTTTCGTTCGCGGTCACCGACACAGGGAAGAGCGATGTTATCATTGGGTATAGCTGGTTGAGACACCATAACCCCGAGATCGACTGGCAGAAGCAAGAGCTACAATTCACCAGGTGCCCCCCGGCGTGCAAGAAGGAACGGCTCTGGGAGCAGTGGGAAGAAGAGGATGCAGAAGGAATAGAGGATGGAGACCGGGTTTTTGTGACCAGGATATACCCCGAAGAGACGTTGGAGCAACGGGACGCACAACACCTCCGCGCCATGGGCAGCGTCTCTACCAAGTTAGCAGCCGCGGCGCAGGAGGGCAAGGCCAGTCAATCGCTGGAGGACGGCGTTCCCGAGCACTACTTGCGTGACTACCGGGGTGTGTTCTTAGAAGAAGGATTTCGACAAACTCCCCGAACGAAAAAAATGGGACCACGCGATAGAACTCAACCCTGGGGCAGAACCCGTCAAGGGGCGAAACATTCCATTATCGCCCGCTGAACAACGGGAGTTGGACGCATTCATCACCGAACACTTGAAGACCGGAAGGATCCGGCCCTCCAAGTCGCCTTGGGCGTCCCCCTTCTTCTTTGTGCGCAAGAAAGACGGCCAACTGCGACTGGTTCAGGACTATCGAAAGCTGAACGCCCTCACGGTGAAGAATCGATACCCCATTCCCCTCATTTCCGAAATCATGCACATGCTCCGAAAAGCAACGTGGTTCACCAAACTAGACGTGCGCTGGGGCTACAACAACATTCGGATAAAGGAGGGGAACGAAGAAAAGGCGGCGTTTATCACCAACCGGGGTTTGTGGGAGCCCTTGGTAATGTTTTTCGGACTCAGCAACTCCCCGGCCACATTTCAATGCATGATGAACGAAATCTTCGAACGACAGATCGCAGAAGGGCGTGTCATTGTGTATCTGGACGACATCCTCATCTATTCGGAAACGTTGGAGGAACACCGTGCTACCGTGCGCGAGGTCTTGCAGATTCTGCAAGATAACGAGTTGTTCCTCAAACCCGAGAAGTGCGAGTTCGAGAAACGAGAGGTGGAGTACTTGGGGGTGATTATCGGAGACGGCAAGATACGCATGGACCCCGTCAAGGTCGCCGGGGTACGGGACTGGGCCGTTCCCAAGGGGGTGAAGGACGTTCAAAGCTTCTTGGGGTTCCTGAACTTTTACGGACGATTCATCAAAGGGTTCGGGGACCACGCCAAACCCCTCACGCGACTCACCCGGAAGGACACCAAGTGGAGGTGGGGGGAGGCCGAACACGGTGCGTTTTTGGGTCTGATAGACGCAGTGACCTCGGAACCCGTGTTGCACTTCCCGACCGACCACGGGGAGTGGCGAGTGGAGGCGGACTCCTCCGACTTCGCCACGGGGTCTTGCTTGTCGGAAGAACAAGACGGGGTGTGGGTGCCGATTGCATTCCTCTCGAAGGGGCTGAACGACACGGAACGCAACTACGACATCCACGACAAAGAGATGTTGGCTATCATGCGCGCCCTGGCGGAGTGGAGACACTTCTTGCAAGGCAGTCAGAAACGCTTCGAGATTTGGACAGATCACAAGAACCTCGAATATTTCACGACCACGAAGAAGCTGAACCGTCGACAGGCGCGCTGGTCTCTGGAACTCAGTGAGTACAACTTTACTCTGATACACAAGGCGGGAAAGCAGCATGTCAAGACGGACGCCCTGTCACGACGCGGGGGCCACGAGAAGGGGCAGAGTGACAATTCGAACATTGTGCTGCTGCCGAAGGGCCTGTTCGGAGAAATCGCCAAGGAAGAATTTCTGCGGGCGATGCCAGCAGTGTTGGATGACACCCCGGGAGACCATTTCTTGGAAGCGATCAAGGCAAAGAAGGATCGCTGGGAGGGGAGCGTGAGGGACGCGCTGAAGGAAAAGACAGGCGGATGGGAGGAACACAACGGGTTCCTGACAAAGGAGAGAGCGGTTTACATCCCGGACGACAAGGAGCTTCGAGATCAAGTGCTGAAGTCGCACCACGACGACTACATTTCCGGACACCCCGGGCAGTATCGCACAGCGGAATTGGTGAGCAGAAATTACTATTAGCCGACTCTGCTCAAGGATGCCAAACGATACGTTGCCGCATGCCCGACATGTCAACGGACGAAGAATTTCCCGGCCAAACCCCGGGGTCCCCTACACCCCAACGCAGTCCCCGAACGGCCGTGGCAGTATATCTCTATTGACCTGATAACGAAACTTCCGGTCAGCAACGGATTCGACTCCATCTGCGTAGTCGTGGACCGGTTGGGGAAGATGATCAGGGTCAAGCCCTGCACGGAACACATCAGCGGCGAAGGGATCGCGCGGATTTATCGGGACAACGTGTGGAAAGACTACGGGCTGCCAGAAGTGGTGATCAGCGACCGGGGTTCGCAGTTTGTGGGGCACTTCATGCGGGATCTGCTCAAACTGTTGGGGATAAAGTCCAACGCATCCACGGCGTACCACCCACAAACGGATGGACAGACGGAGCACGTAAACCAAGAGGTCGAGCAGTACCTTCGGGTGTTCACCAACTTCCTGCAGGATGATTGGGCCGACTGGGTCTCCCTAGCGGAATTCAGTTACAACGACAAGGTGCACTCAACCACGGGGTTTAGCCCGTTCTACACGACCTTGGGATTCCATCCACGCAAGGGACCGAACCCCGGCTCGCGGTCCCTATGGAGGCGGCGGACGACTTCGCGAAACACATGCAGCTCGTGAGGGAGGAGGCAGCAGCGTCGATGCGCGTGGCACAGGAGACAATGAAAGGGTTCTACGACGCCAAGCAACAGGCAGACCCCGATTACAAACCTGGGGATAAAGTCTACCTATCAGGCAAGAACCTCACGATGCACCGACCAGCGAAGAAATTCGAAGACCGCCGGTATGGCCCGTTCAAGGTGAAACGAAAAGTGGGGGCCATATCGTACGAACTGGAGTTGCCTGCGTCATGGAAGGTGCACCCGGTGTTTAACACGGTTTTCCTACGCCCTTGGACTCCGCCGTACGCACAGCATCAACACGCTGTGACCCCACCACCGCCGGATGTAGTGGATGGGGCGAACGTGTACGAAGTCGAAGAAATCCTTCGTGTGAAGTACTGGGGAAGGGCACGGAGGAGGTTGCGATACTTCGTGAAGTGGAGGGATTACCCGAAGGAAGAATGGACGTGGGAACCACGGGAGTGGTTGGAAGGAGCAGAAGAGGCAATTGAGGAGTTCTACAAGAAATACCCCGATCGCCCCAGAGAGGAGTTGGGGCCGAGAGGGAAGTGGAGGCTGGTTCCTGCGGGACGAAGGAACCCGTAGAGGGGGGGTAATGTCATGATCCGGTTCTTTTCGCCAGACCCCGCAGACCCCGGGGTCTGACCCCGAACCACTAGATTCCCGTTTGGGATATGATGCGGCATCATCAATCACATCAATACATCAAAACCCGAGACGACTCGATCCCGATCGATGCATAGGCAACGCTCCTTTATTTAACCCCTGCATTTATACCCCTTACCTTCCATCTTTCCCCTTAACTCCCATTTTGACTGATCGTTGACGCGTAGTTACTTATTAGCAATAATGCCTAGGTTACTCTCCTATAGTTTATAGTATAAGTACTCTACTTGGACGCATGTACTGTATACTATTCTGGTCTAATCTCCAGTGGCTTTATTTGTTATCCCTTTTCGTCTTGTTCTGTCGCCTCAGTCGGACTCAAACCCCAATCACAGGCCTCTGTGCTGACAAGGAAGCCTCAGATAGAGGCCACGAAAACATAGTCCGGTTGCTTCTCAACCACGGTGCCAACGTGAATGCACAACATGCGCTGTTCGGCAGCGCACTGCAGGCAGCATCGAATGGAGGCCATGAAAACATTGTGCGGTTGCTTCTTGACCACGGCGCCAACATCAATCCAAAGGGTGGAGAATTTGGCAGCGCACTGCAAGATGCATCGTGTGAAGGCCATGAAAACATTGTGTGGTTGCTTCTTGACCACGGCGCCAATATCAATACAAAGGGTGGAGATTTTGGTAGCCCACTGCAGGCAGCATCGTATAGAGGCCATGAAAAAATTGTGCGGTTGCTTCTTGACCACGGCGCCAACATCAATGCAAAGGGTGGAAGGATTGGCAGCGCACTGCAGGCGGCATTGGACAAGGGCCACGGAGGCATTGTTCAGTTGCTCCTCGACCGCGGTGCCGGCGAGGATTCAGAGGATGAAAACGGCAGTGAAGATTCAGAGGATGAAAACACCCGTGAACTTGAAGATTCAGAGCTTGAATTTATATCGTCCCTTCTCAAGTCCGGTCGCGAGAAGCTTGTTCAGCTATTGGGTGTTCATAAATAGCGGCATCCCATGGCAGATTGTGCGTGGAGTTTCGCTGTGATGGTATTGCACTAATGCAACCCCAGATTGATGATCACAGCGCCTTAAAGATTGACAACTTTGGACTGTAAATACTTACCATCCTGAGATTGCACATTTTTGTAGTCAAGCACAACATATTTTGATGAGTGCGTAGTCGATTCGGAGATGCCAGAGTTGTCAAATGTAGCTGATAGTGTCTACGGTCCGGCAGCGCACGGCGCTGGGACCTCAGATCTCAGACACCACAAGTGTGTATGCGGCCGGCAAACATCCGAAAGTAAAAATTATGCTCTCGATAAAGTTGTCATGGAAAGACGGGTCCGAGTCGTACCCTCTTGTCACCTCACACCTTTCGTCATAGTATCTGCTGAAATGATGAAGGATGAGGGCGTCGAGTAGAAGTTTCGGCTTCACGACTTGAACAGTGAACTTCACTACCTCGGGTTACAATCCCAATTTGATTCAATATATGCTGTATAACTAACGAAGGGGTACGGCAATGCCGAAAAGCTTAGGCGGACCTTAGAGCAACGCGACGATGAGACGGACATACCACGGGGAGAGATACAAAGATAAACTCACCTAACAAGAAAAAAATTACAAACCATTTGGAATCGGATACAGGGAATCCAAACCCCGTACTTGGTCTCTCAAAGACAGACGCTTCAACCATTAAGCTCGAACTCGCTTGTTTTACTCCCTTTTATCACACAGAGCAGCGGGTCGGTAATGAGAAAGGGTGTGAGTGTACACTATATCTGAGTTATCCTCTCTCCCAAGTTGCCCGGCACCCCGCTGGCATCCGAAATGAAGTGGAGCGAGAGAGGGCGTGAGTTGTTCTCCAGATGAATCCTTGGCATGGGGTGCGCAAGAGAAAAAAAGGGCCGCGTCAACCTCATTGGAGCACAGGGAATCGAACCCGACTCCTTCTACCATGCAAGCCTGAAACCCTGATGGCGATAGATGGTATGTTCCCTACTCAATCTCCGAGTTACTTGCCACGTTCTAAGCTTGAATAGATGAGCAGATCTGAAAAGAATGGGCCTGCATTTCCCATTCGGATGCATGAACCCCGAAGTTACTTGCCGCACTGGGTGAACAGCAAGAAGAGGTACACTACATCGACTCTTCATCCTGAGAACATGGTTAGACAGGCGAGCTTTTCCATGTCGGGAGCAAGATAGAGAAAAGAAAAAAAACTGCAGTAATCAACCACAGGATTCAACTCCTCTGCAATTTTGGGCCTGCACGTTCGCATCCGATTCCCTCTCTACCCGAGAGGAGTGAATTTTCGGTGTCGCGCGTGAAAGGATTCGGACTCGTACTAGGTGTTGTACTATTCGGACACGGGGACTGGAGCCCTGTTCTCCTTTCTACTCAGCAGGTGAAGCTAATATGGTTGAGCAAGGGTATGTTTACCAGCCACAACATCCCAGTTGCTTTTCATCCTGCCAAGTCAGAGAGACGGGCGAATTTTAAGCGGCGGTCCAAGCATTGCCAAGCAAGGTCTCCAAGCAATCTCCAAGTCTCCAAGGAAGAGTTTAAGTATTTGTTTTTCCGCTTGTACAATTGTTCCAGCGGTCTTAGACTGCGCGACAGAAATTTGAATCCACGACACGGCGTTGCACTTTAAGTTGCACTTGGTGGGAAGAGAAAGGCGGGCCGGACGATGCCGACATTTCACGTGAACATCACGCGGCACCGCTTTCCTCCGCCTTCCGCTACGATCAAGTTGGCTCCCGTCTACTCGCCTTTCTCGGCTCGTCCCTTCCCCACCCTTTCCTCCCTCCCCCTCTCTTCATTAATATTGTATCTGGAGCCCTGACACGATTTGGACACGATCCTTGCGTGACACAGTCCTCTCCCTCGACTACCTCGTCGCCCCAGGCACCTTCGATAGTGTACACGTCGTCGAGGCCGTCGCCTCCCTCCCTGACTCACGCCGGACGGCGCTGTTGGCGCCGCCGTTTGCATTCCAAAGCCTGAATGGAACCCGCCACTTATTGTGGGATATCGGAAAATGTGCGTTGTGTTGTCGTTGTGTCTTCTGACTTTTTGCGGCTCGTCTTCCTTCGTTGCGTCTTCGTTCTCGTTCTTTGCGTCCCTCTTCCTTCTTTGCGCGCGTCCATCTCGGACTTTGGCTTCCGCCTTGACGCCCGCCTGCCCCCGTGCCCTTCCTGGGTTGGAGGAACCACCGGCGGAGAGCGCATTGTCCAATGCCCAATGCCGTATATCTCCCATTCGGGCTTTGTTGCGGGCTTCTTCTTTGCCCGTGCCCGTGTTCGCATGTTGGGCGGGCCGCGCAGTGCGTCCGGAGAGTTCGCGTCCACGCTGTCCGCGCTGTTTGCTTTGGCGGCGGCGGCCCTGTGTCCGAATACGTCGTTAACCACTGGGGGTACTTTTGTACACCCGACGGCGCTGAAAGTTTACTCGCCTGCTCAGGTTTACGGGAGGCAGAGGAGGTCGGATGTGGTGTACGGGTCACCGTGTATCGTCGATGGAAGAAGGCAGTTCGGGGTTCGACTCTCCACGTCCGAAATACCGAATACTAAACGAATGCGGTTGACTTTAACCCTATCGCGGTCGTCGAAGAGCGAAACAAGCACAAGCCTGAGGGCGGCAAAGTGGTATTACAATTTACAACACGCTTGCACCTCGCGAAGTCCGACTGGGTCAAGAAATTGCACGGACCGCATTGAAGCGGATCCAACATGTCGCACTGACATTGGTACGTCGTGTGGGGTTGTTTAATCTGTGAAAATGCTGATTCGACGCATGCGCAATTTGGTATGGTAAATTGCGAAAACGAGGATATCTCTCTTTGGCATGGACCCCGCAAAAAGTGGGCCTGCTGCCATTTATGCCGGAGCATTGGAAGAGTCTTATGGACGAAGAAACTCTGAGAAAGCTGTGCCAAGTTTTGCACGTGATTGTTGTGCCCCTTTCTTACCCCTTTCTTACGACTTTCATCTCCATCCCTTTCCAAACGAAATTACAATGGCTGAAGGCAGCAACTACGATTACCTCTTCAAGGTCGTTGTGATCGGAGATTCGGGCGTCGGAAAGTCGTACGTCGCTGCTGTCTCCTACGATTTCCAGTCATGCACAAATCATCCCTTCACCTAGCAATCGTATGGGAGTTAAATCATGAAATGTGTGGATCCTGACACCGACGACACAGTGCTTTCGCGATTCACGCGTAATGAATTCGATCTCGAATCAAAGTCGACCATCGGCGTCGAGTTTGGGACACGTTCTATTGATTTCGACGGCAAGATTGCCCGGGCTCAGATCTGGGATGAAGGTGCGTGCTCCCTGCCTGCTCCATCACTCTCCCGCATTCAAGTTGCCCAATCGCTGACGGTATCCTGTCTCGCTATTAGGTGACCAAGGCTGTTGCCGGGGTATCACCTCTGCGTGAGCGTCTCAATCCCGCCCCGCTACAGTCTCTCCTCATAACACACCCTGTCTTGTACCAGGTACTACGGCGGCGTACCCGGTGCCCTCCTAGTATATGACATTACGAAGCACGCAACATACGTCAACGTTACGCGGTGGTTGAAAAAACTGCGCGACCACGGCGACTCGGACATGGTTATCATGCTCGTCGGCAACAAGAGCGATTTGAACCATTTGCGGGTTGTCCCGACGGATGAGGCCAAGACCTTTGCTAGTGTGCTCCACCCTGTTCTTCTCATGCAAAAAACTAACATGTGCCCAGCGGAGGATGGACTGTTGTTCATCGAGACTTCGGCGCTGGACGCCTCGAATGTCGACGACGCCTTCCAAACGATTCTGACGAGCACGTTTTAATTTCATCCGGATCATCCTCCTCGCTGACGCCGATTTTGTCACGTAGACATCTACCACATTGTGTTGAAAAAGTCGCTGGAGCAGTCCAACAACTCCAGTGATGTGCCAGGGCCCAGCATCAGTCTCTGGCGGAACAACGCCGCAGGAAGCAGGTGCTACTGAGGCGGTGTGTTCTGGGATACCTGTGGCGATGGAGTTTCGTGAGTCGTGCCTTGTGTGTATAGTATCGTGCTGCGTTGGCGTTGGGCATGTATGGTGTATATAACAAGGGTCCTAGTTCAACGGCGTCGGGCGCAAACAAGGCGCCTGGCGTAAAATCCAAGGAAAATCGCTTACGCTGGCTGAGAATTTGTTTTTTGGGCCTGTTATAATGCATATGAGCATCAAGAGGAAAATTAGGTGCGCGTAGCTCACCTGCACCTCTTCGAGCGTCACGCCCCACTCATGGTTGAGGATGAGAAACGCGGGCCGGATAATGCCGGCATTTTGCCGTGGAAATTATCTCACGCGTCGTCGGCAACCGCCTTTATGCGACCGCACCTTTCCTTCCACCACGATGATGCGTCGCGCTCTGCGCACCCTCGCCTCCCCACTGCGCAAGACATGCGCAAACACGCACACCTGGCCAACCTAGTTGCAAGGCCCTCATATGATCAGCCGCATCCGCACCCTCTCGCAAAACGGTAAGTCCGCAAGGCGGAAAGTGGATTTCTGAATAGTATTGAACAAGCAGCGTCTCCTGCGCCCGTCGAGCCCGCACTTTACCATCTATCAGCCGCAGCTCATCTGGCTCGCGTCCATCGCCAACCGCGCCACCGGTGGTGCACTCATCCCATCCCTCATCCTGCCTCTCCACGATGTGACGCTGACACGATACTCGCACCGCGCACAGTCCTCTACGGCGTCTCCCTAGCCTACCTCGTCGCCCCCAGCACCTTCGACAGCGTGCACGTCGTCGAATTCGTCGCGGGCCTTCCCGACGCGGCCAAGTACACCGGCAAGGCGCTCCTCGCGGCGCCGTTTGCGTTCCACAGCCTGAATGGGATCCGCCACTTGTCATGGGATATGGGAAATGTGCGTTGCCACCCTCTTTGTGCTATGAAGTGCGACGTTGTCCAGCTTTGCGCCGGCGTCTGCCTTCTTTGTGTCCGTCTTCTGGACTTTGGCCCCCGCCTTGACGCCCGCCTGCCGCCGTGCCCTTGAGTTGGAGGAACCCCCGGCGGAGAGCGCTTCGTCCATAACTCCCTTTCGGGGTTCGTTGCAGGCTTCTCCTTTGCCGATGCCCGTGTTTCGCATGGCGGGTGGGGTGGGCCGCGTAGTGCGTCCGAAGAGTTCGCGTTCACGCTCTCCGCGCTATTTTCTTTCGCGCCGGCGATTTTCACTCCGTCTTGGTGTCTCCTTTCCTCCCCTTTCCTCCCTTTTCTTTTTTAAAAAAATACAACACTAACGAACCCCCGCACAGTCATGTCCCTCAAAGGCGTGTACGAGACCGGCTACGCCGTCCTCGCGGGGACCGCCATCTCCACCGTCGTGCTGGTACTCTTGTAGTTCAATCAATATAGAAATCAATGTCCTTCTGCGTTTTTTCCCCTCTGCGCTGGAAGAGTTCCACAATATTCGGTCAAGTGAATGCGGATGTGCCGGGCGGCTGGCTGAGATGGGAGGAGGACTTGGCATTTGTGCCATTGCTACGCATGGCAGGTATGATTCCCTCTCTGTTCCGTGTCCTCAAGTAATTCCTTAGCTTCTCTTAAAATCGGGGTGCTTAATACCGCCATTAAACTTAAGTTTGCCGGAACTTAAGTTCTCCGTCCAACCATGTGACTGACCTGTATGGGGTCCGAGAGCTCAAGTTTCACTGACCACTCAGGTTCAGCTGATAACTCAAGTTCCACCAGAGACTTAAGTTGTGGAGGAGGAACTCCAGTCCGCGAATCAGTCGAACTTAAGTTCGATTTGCTTGAGTGTGCTGTAGCCACAAGATTTCCATTTTTTTGCCCCACCGTACTTTAGTCAGTTAGAGGAGCCGCTCCTGGGCTTCGTATATATATACAGATTGAGGAGACGCACCCGGTTCAATTCAAAGATGGGTCTGGTGGTTGCAAAGTGGACTGGTTGTGAGTGGACAAGATTTCAAACTCATGTCAGTTTGAGTGAAGGACGAAGGGGAAAGTGGTATGCCTTGCATTGCAATATTGTATGTCGACCGTTTCCACCTAGTGGATGTTTTCACAGTCCTAAATGAAGAATTTAAACCCAAAGTAAACATGCGCATAGCTGACATGTAATTCAAGGCTGAGGGTCTATCAACTGAATGCCTACGGCATTTTATGATCGTACGGCTCCGGAGTAACCTACATACGCAGTTTCGGTCTATTGAGATGCGGGTAAAACAAAATGTCAGAGTGGCAAATGAAGGGGGAGATATAGCTTGGGGGCATAATCCCAGCATCCGAGTGTCTAGAAATGAAAGCATCTGATAAAATTAACTCAAGGTTGACGGGTGCCAGTGGGAAAGCAACCCGAGACTTGGATCCTGAGTCATAGTCTCGAGCGGGCGCCCAGAAATTCAAAGGCAATGTTCGAGGTCTTGAAGGCACCGAGTGAACGATTCAATAACATATCTGAGGCAGGGTAAAAATTCAACGCACCAGGTAACTTGGAGGACCATCTCGGCGTTGAAGAGACTCGCGAACAGTGTAAGATCTGTGAAGGAGGTCAGTAAGGGTGAATCCATGATTTGGAATCACACAGACTCCTTGAATGCATAAATAGACGCCGTCGGCCAAGGTTTTGATGTCTTGAGATAATTGGAACTACTCAGCCACTGTATCAAAGTGGTAAACCCACAATGTCGTTACAGCTGTTTCCGAAAAGCTTGTCAGTGTGCGAAAATTTTCGTCGCGTTCGCAACTTTGATCCAAGGCTAAGGATTGCCTGTTTGAGCTAGCCGAGACTTGCCGAGCAGGACGAAGCCAAAGTGAGTTATGCACTAAAATCCCCGTAGTCGAGGTGGGCTCACAAGGTTCTTCTCTCCAGCATACTATTGCGTATTTTCTAGGTAAGCCGTGGTATTCCATGTCGGGGCCAACAGGTTAAGCAATTTCGGCCAGTGTGCCGTTACCGCAACGGGTGCTGATCCGGGCTGAAACTGGTAATCCTTAGCTTTCCATCAAAGTTCCGAACGCGACGAAAATTCTCACACACTGACAAGCTTTTCGGAAACAGCTGTAAAATGCTGTGAATAAATAACATGTAGCGGGAGAAGAACAAAAAGATTTAGACGGGAGAAGAACAGATGAATAGCAGCCAATGTGATCAGAACTTCCCACAGCTCCTTCAAGTATAAAGCTCTGCTGATTCTCGGACACTGGGACCCTTTACCAACATGCCCCATCAACCAACGATAACTGAAATTCGATTGAAGAACATCTCAACCTGTGTTGCCATTACGGCCAACACACTTGATGTCCTTCTAAACACTCTCAAAATTCCCGCCATCGAAGCTATTTTTAATACCACACAATCTCTTTTGAAGATGATGGAGGTATATTCTATGCTTATTCAGCTATCCAAGCAGCTGTGAATATTCATGTTATAGACTATCAAACAAGACAAGAACAATTGCGCGGAGTTGATGGAATACATTCATCGGTTGCTCAATACTATTATCGGGGTATATATCAAGTCGGACACTGGTGCTGACTTGCCACTAAGTGTCTTGAATCAAATGGCAAAATTTACTGAGTACTTTTTCTACACTTGCACCCACTTGAAGCTCTCTGACTCAGTGTATCTAGGACCCTCCACAAGATTCATACCTTTATTGAGGCTCAACAAAGTGGGAGCAAAGTCAAAAAATTCTTCCGACAAGGAGAATTGAATGCCCTACTCAAGGATTGCAAGGTAGGGTTGCAACAAGGACTTGCTTTCTTCCAGGCAGGTGCCTCCATTCTGAACAAATACCAATTAACAGCAGTGCAAAGATCAGGACAACTACAGATGTTCTGGTTGATGTCAGTGAGATGCAGAATCAGGCTCAGCTCAGACATGAGGAGGTCCTCAATATCATTGAAACAATGTCCACCTCAGATTCAGCTTCCTCGGTATGTCAAGTATTTCTCCAAAAGGCATGGGATAACAGTCCTCCAGATCAGCAAGATGTATTCTGACTCGTACACAAGGTTGATACCAACACTTTAGCATGTTCCATTTGCTCATATACATCCAGCTCCAACTCCATCTCAGTGCTGCCAACAGAGCCCAAGATATTCCATGGGCGTGACTCAGAACTTGAAGGCATTCTCAAGCTTTTCAACCAAGAAACTCCAAGGATAGCTATTCTAGGTGCAGGTGGAATGGGCAAAACTAGTCTTGCAAGAACTGCTTTACATCACGAGCAGATTACCACGAAGTATCAGCAGAATCGGTTCTTTATCACATGTGACACAGTGTCAGATAAAGTGGAGCTTGCAGGTCTCATTGGAGCTCATCTTGGAATGAAACCTGGGCAAGATCTGACCCAGTCAGTTCTCAAACACTTTACCAATGCTCCTCCCAGCTTGTTAATCCTTGACAATCTGGAGACACCATGGGAGCCAATCAAATCCCGCAAAGACATTGAAGAGTTTCTCTGTCTGCTTGCCGATATCACCAGTCTAGCTCTGCTGGTGTGTATATTTGTTTCTCGGTGGGAAATATCACTGATGAAGAAACAGGTTACCATGCGAGGAGCAGAGCGGCCGGCAAAGGTTCAATGGACCCGACCATTCTTATTACCCCTAGGCCCCCTGCCACGAGAGGCTGCTCGAAAGATGTTCATTGATATTGCAGATGAAAAGCACTCAATGAAGGAAATAGACCAGGTTCTTGATCTTACAGACAATATGCCACTTGCAATCAGCCTTCTAGCTCATCTGGTGGACATGGAGGACTGCAGCACAATATTATCCCGCTGGGAGACAGAGAAGACCTCTCTCATCTCAGAGGGCTCTGATAGGAAGTCTAATCTGGAGCTATCCATTTCACTCTCGCTCTCAAGCCCTCGAATTGTCTCTATGCCACACTCCCAGGATCTGCTGGCCCTACTCTCCATGCTGCCGGATGGCCTGTCAGATGTGGAACTCAGGCAGAGCAAATTTCCCATCAAGGATATTTTTGGTTGCAAGACTGCACTGCTTCGTACTGCTTTGGCGTACACTGATGGCAATAACCGCCTGAAGGTCCTCGTACCTGTCAGAGAATACATGGGAAGGCATTCTCCCCCAACAAATTTAATGATAAGGCCGCTCCTCGCACACTTTCATGAGCTTCTGGACTCATATGTGACAGCCATGGGCAAGGAATCTGGAGCTTTTCCTATTGCCAGAATAACATCCAATTATACAAATATCCAGAACATTCTCCGGTGTGGTCTCCAGCTGGAGCATCCTGATATTACAAAGAGTATCTACTGCACCTGTGATTTCAATTCATTCACCAGGCGTATTGGACATGCAACTGTTCTTATGGAAGACATTAGTCACCTTCTTCCATTCTTACATGACAACCGGTTGAAGACTTATTTCATTATTGAACTATTCACTTCATTTGGATTTCATCCAATATCTCATCCAGAGGTGTTGATTGCCCAAGCCTTGGACCACCTGAAACACTTGAGTGACCCTGAACTTGAATGTAGGTTTTCTCTTACTCTTTATGCACTGGACACTGATATCTCCTAGCCAGGTTTCATATTGCTCTAGCATGGTACTACATTCAACACACCCATGGCATGCCCAAAGCTGTTGAACATGGCCAGATTGCTCTCCTTTTGGCCAGGGAAAATGATGACCACAAGGATCAATGTAGAATACTTGGTGCCCTTTCACACATTGAATGGCTTGCTGGTAATTACTCTGCTGCCCAAGTGTATGCACAGGAAGCGCAGAGGCTGGCCAAGCTCTCTGGAAACTTGGTTCAAGAGGCAGTTGCACTATATTATGAGCAGAATTGTCAGCGGGTCTTTGGGGATTACAAAAGTTGCATCCACCTGTGCACCAGGGCCAGAACACTTCTTGGTCTGTGTGGTATGCCTCATGGGGAGCTCAACTATGTTGTGGCGAACTCCCAGGCAGAAGTTCACCAGCTCAAATCAGAATATGCTGAGGCACATCTTATCCATAATCAGACTTTGCAGGAGTGTGGTCAGAACCTTTATATTTATGCATTGACCATGATCAACATTGCAGAGCTTGAAGTATTCATGGGAAGTTCCACTGATGAGATACAAAGAAAGATCAACACATCAAAGGCCATCTTTGAGAGGCAGGGTCTTAACAGAGAAGTACTATATCCTATGTGCATTCAAGCAGCTCTCAATCTCAGGGAAGGGAATATGTCAAGCTTGTTGTTCCGCCAATGTCTCAGGTTTGGGTGGGAAAACTTTGCGGATATAGCGAGCTACAGCCTTGAGAGACTTGGTGAGATCAGCTGCTGGAAGGGATCACAGCATCCTTCCTCATGGACAACAGTTTTCCTTGCATATTCACTGAGGAAAAATCAAAAACTAGGGATCTACAAAGCCCTACAATTTCTGGGTGATGTCTTTCTCCAAGAGAATGATGAAGCTACAGCTATCTCTCTGTTTACCGTTGCCTTGGAAGGATTCACAGAAATGGATGTTCACCGAAGCAAAGCAGAATGCATGATCCGACTTGGGGACATATCTCAGAAAAATAATGATTTATTGAGAGCACTTGAACTCTGGGAAACAGCCAAGCCACTCTTTGAGCACTCATTGCAATCTAAGGGAGTTCAGGATATTAATGAAAGGTTGGCTGGGATTGATGAGGGGGTAAAACGACAGCATAAACTGAATTTGGCGAGACTTGCAAAGCTCAATGCTCCTGCAGGGAAGGTGGAAGAGGTGGAGGGTAACCCATCCGAAAATGAGTTGGATGGAAAGAATATCAGTTTGATTTTAGTGGCTTGAACAATTATCACTGTATTGGTTCTGTATTGGTCTCTTTGTCCGCACCCTATGTGTGTTATTCACCTCACATTGTCAGGATACTCTCGAAATTGATTTTATCTATTTACATCACAAAAATGGTTCACGAATAGAGTTTGAGCCACCATATTTTAATTTTTGCTGACATATGCGATCAAACCCCACTTGACACCCCTCACAAAGATGTAAACTGAAAGTCAAATGAAAAGTTGTTGGTCAGACTAGAAGCACTGAGCAGATATTACTCAAGACCATGGTGCAAATTTATTACCAGCAGGCAGTAGCAGGTTGGCACAGGCAAATCATTACATTTATAGTGCAATGAATTTGAAAAGATTGCAGCATCTCGTCCTCGGTGATGTTATCTCCTTTGTCTCATTGGTATCCAAAGACACCTTTATCCATTCAAGCTGGTTGCAACAGCAGGCTGCAGGCGTGCACTATGCCCTTCTTCTTACAGCCGTTTGCATAAGTCCGTGAAAACACGATTTTTTTTTCACGCTCACGTATTCATGCCGGTGAAGCCGAAGGGCCTGTCGGTGCTGGAGTAATTTTGGATCAGGACGGGCCTACATTCAAAGGTGTGGCCCGACGTTGCCGACGACTCAACTTGTCGGCCCCCATGCAAAGCATGCTACTTTGGTGGCTCCGGATTCCGGCCCACGTATTCATGCCGGTGAAGCCGAAGGGCCTGTCGGTGCTGGAGTAATTTTGGATCAGGACGGGCCTACATTCAAAGGTGTGGCCCGACGTTGCCGACGACTCAACTTGTCGGCCCCCATGCAAAGCATGCTACTTTGGTGGCTCCGGATTCCGGCCCGGGCAAGAAAAAAAAAACTGGTTTTCACGGAATTATGCAAACGGCTGTAATCACATTTCAGATTGTTGAAGAATAGAGGGCAGGGTTCAATTCCCTGTATCCAAATACGGTTGATGACAATTGTGACTCTTTTCTTACAGCCTTTAAAAATTGTTCATCTATTCAAGCTTGTAGGGTGAAGAGTAACTCGGGTATGGTGCACGGTGCACATCTTCTGTGGCTGTATGTTCAGTCCGGATGTGGGTTCGATTCCCCGTATCCGAATAGGACGTCCTTGGCAAATTCTTTGCTTTTTCTGATTCACACTTTTCTCAAGTCATCTAGAACCATCCCCTGAGTGGTCAAGAAAAGCAATACACACGCGGGTTCGATTTCAACTCACGTTGCAATGGTCGTTAAGCTATTCGAGCTTGCAAAGACTACTGTAAATCAGATGTGGTCTGTTGTACGTCACTACTGGCTGTGGGCCACATATGTGCAGGGTTCGATCCCCTCGTTCCGAATATAATGTCAACGCTCTCCTTTTTCTTCTTCTTCTTTTTTTTCAATTAGATGGGGATGTTGACTAATCTACTCAATCTGGTCGCAAGGGAAATAAATCGGATGTGGTCTACGGTGCCCATCTTCCCTCAGCGGTCGTCGGTTAGAAAAGGTGTGGGGTTCGATTTCCCGTGTGCGAATTCGCATCGTTCCGAATGCAGCGTTAACGCGTCAAAGGTTTTTTTGTTCTAATCCACGGATAAATGAGCACTAATCTAGTCGATCCCGTCACAAGGGAAATAATCGGATGTGGTGTACGGTGCACGCCTTGTCCGTTGGCATGCCTGGGAGAAGAGGTACGGGGTTCGATTCCCTGGGTCCGACTTGCCATACAGTGGTGGAATTTTTTTACTTGTCAGAATTAGATCTCTGCCTGCACTCCCTCCATGTTGTGGGCAAGTCCGCACCGGCACTGCTTCTCAATGAGGCCTTTCTCTGGCCGAGACGAGACAACTTTGCATTTGTCCCTTCAAAAAGGGACAAAAGATTCGGTTTCAGCACCTCACAGAGCAACCACAGGCAAACAATGTGCGTAGCTCAGGAATGGATCACAATCTTTTCTTTCTTTTTCTTTCCATCACTTCACTCCTGGGGTTGATGGATTTTTGCGCCCGAAACATGGCTTCCAAACATGCATTGTGTTTAGCACAATTTTGGGGGCCTGCTTTTGGCCTGCGTAAAAATGAACTGAACATGGCTAATTTTTGGATCCCCTTTGACTCCCAAATTCAAGGTGTTCAAGCTTCTAAACTTTCCACTGGTTGGGGGATTCAAATTTTTCACTGCAACTTACACTGAAAAATGTTGTTTGTTTTTCAGCCGTTTTTCACTGAAAAAGTAGGTGGAAAATTCAAACATTTTTCACCACTTTTTGCTTTTCTTTTGGATTTTTCACCTTGAGCTCAAAAAATGGTGGAAATGATGTGAGTTTTTCATCCACTTTTTTGGTGAAAAATGCCTGAAAAACAAACAACATTTTTCACCGTAAATTGTGCTGAAAAACTTGAATGTCCCAACCAGTGTTCCGAAATATATAAGATGTCTGTCGTCAGTTTAGGTCAGAAACACTGTCCGGTTTGGTGCACAAACATACAAAATCTCATTGTTCTTCCACTGTTTTGAGCTCAAACCACTGGTTGGGAGATTCAAGTTTTTCACCACAATTTACGGTGGAAAATGTCGTTTGTTTTTCAGACATTTTTCACCGAAAAAGTAGGTGGAAAATTCAAACATTTTTCACCACTTTTTGCCTTTCTTTTGAATTTTTCACCTCAAGCTCAAAAAATAGTGAAAATGATTTGAGTTTTTCACCTACTTTTTCAGTGAAAAATGTCTGAAAAACAAATGACATTTTTCACCGTAAATTGTGCTGAAAAACTTGAATCCCCCAACCAGTGAACAGGTTGATCTTTTATTGCAGAAGATTTGCGGAACATATCAGATTTTCTGTGAGCATTTGGGTTCAAAAAATAGTATATGTATATGTTTCCTGTTCAATTGGGTACCCAATCATGGTTTATTTCTGGTTCGCGTTTGACTTGGGCACAAACAGTGAATCAAAAAGAAAACATGTTTGAAGCCGATGTTTTGGTCCCAAAACAGCCATCAGCCCCGGGGGTGCTTGTTTTTGACCGCGATGCCACGTGATCGCGACGCGGAATTATGATCGCACGCGTGATGCGCCTCTGCCTTCTCCCTTCTCCCACCTCCGCGATAAACGACGCGTGCTGGAGATACATGCCACCAAGTATCTGGCTTCGGCCATCGTACTGGGCACTGGAGAGTTGAGCACGAGCACATACCACGCGGCAATGGCGCCATTTTCCTCGGGCAACGAACAGAGATCGACGCGTGCCACCGACGGTCAGAACGTGTTTGGATCCAAAGGACTACTTGGAGGGTAGAAATGGCTCCTCGTGCGTTTCTACCGCTCCGTACAGTGGTCGTTTTACTCATACGAGGCCACCGTTTTGTGCAGTAGGGTTGTGTCGCGTCGATGATTTCTACGCGAGATGACGCGACCCACAAACTGTCCAGCCTCTTGATGAGCAAAGCGAATGGATGAGCGCTGGAAACGCGCTTGACCCATTCTCCGACCTCGCTATGTATCCTCCACACGAGGCTTCGACATGCCAGTCGCCGTCTACAGTTCCGCGATGATCGAGGACGACGCGTCAGCGTACAGAATCCGATATTCGGTGTTGCATCTGATAGTATTGCATCCAGACTTCCATTCTTCGACGCAGATGCTCGTTTGTCGAGAAAGACCAAACCGCCGTGTTGTGTGCGCAATTTTTTCTTTGGATTTTATCCTCCTCATCCTTCAGCCATGCTCCATCAGAGCGATTCTAAGGATGGCAGCCTCGTTGACTTCAATCTATCATCGTCGATCGCGGTTCGCTAAGTATCTCCTCGCAGGCCGCGCTTCCCCTCCACTTGTCTACGAGGTGATACCTCTCCGAGCAAGCTCGCCGCAACTTCCGGGCCGCCGACTGACGCGTTCGAAAGGTAAACATATGAATTTTGATTCGTGCGTACAGGATCACTTCACTGACGCGTCCGCCGATCTCAGAACTATGAGTACGGCTGGAGGGTGACGAAGAATCAAGCCTCAGGTTTGCACCTCCCAATGGCAGATCCTTCGGTCGCATGATTTATGCACTCGTCAGGCTTGTCCCTTGGCTCGTCCAAAACCTGACTTCCAGGTTTCTTTGCTATTGGCCGTTTGTTTCCAGAACTATCAGCAGCCGTGACGAGAATGAAGCCTCCCCCATGGCAAAACCCTCGGTCGCATAATTTGAGCGCTCTCCAAAACCTGACTTCCAATTTTTTGGTTCCAATCGAGGTCTGTTTTCTCTTTTATCACTTTCTTCCAGAACCGATTAACTCTTATGAGACGTCGTAACACGCGTCGCTGAGCCCGCAGAAATCGATTTCGGGCCTAGACGCGTCGACGCGTCCAAGGCTGTGCACAGATCACGAGGACAGTTGATGGGATCGACGAAAATTCCTTGCCTAAGCCTTTCACGATGAGCGCCTTGGGCATGTCGAGGGCTCTGTTGTGTCCACATCGCTGTCCCTACCCTCCACGGCGTACTCTTGAACGCTGCTACAGTAAGGCTGTAGCAGCAGCACCCAAAACCATAGAAGAATTGCGCAAAAGGCTGCCTCTGGGGTGCGCCGTCCTTCCGCCACGGTGCGTCGCTTGCGCAGCAAGAAATGTGTCCTACTGGAACCATGAAATAGGATTCCCGATCTACGCTTACCTCCTGCTCTTACTCCTCCGCCTCCGCGCCGCAAAAGGGGTCGTCCAAAGGGTCCGAGGGTGTTTGGCCCCAAACGCACCGTCTCGACGCTGAACCCTGCCCACATCTCCACCGTCGACTGGATCACCGTCCCGAGTCAGTTCGACTTCGCCCTCAAATTCACCCTCGCCGACCCGAACTTTGCGGCCCCCGTGAAAGCCAAGGCCGACCGGAAAGCCAAGCAGTCGACCTTTGCTTACAACCCACCCCGCCGTGATGTCCCCTTCCCCAAGGACATCGGTGGCGGCTTCCTCTACTACTACGTCCCCCCAGACCCCTCGCCCCTCCGCGCGCTCCTCCAAAGCGGTATCCGCCTCCGCCCCACTACCGAGGCCGACCCCGCACTGTTCGCCACAAGCACCGACCTCCTCGACCCCCTCGGCTTGCCCTGGCACATCCCCGTCTGGCAGTTCGTCTGCGCAAGCGGTGCCATGTTCCCCGACGTCGCCTCGCACCTGCACGCCGAGGGCCTCCTCTCGCCCGCGCAGCTCGAGCAGGTGGCCACCGGGATCGACAACGCGTACTGGACCCCGCACCACACGCTCGCGCTCTTCCACCGCGGGCAGGAGTTCCCCGTGCGCTTCGAGGACGGCGTGCTCAAGGGCGTGCATGTCATGTGCGACGCCGACGGCGTGCTGAAGCCCTTGCGGCTGCTGTACTCGCCGCTCTACGCCACTCCGTGGACGACGACGGAGGAGGGGGAGGTGACTGCGCCGTGGAAGGGTACGTCGACCGCGTCTTGCATCTCCCTGCTTTATCGCTGACTTACTCGTCGTGATCGCAGGCGTCGGCCTCGCGCGCTTTGAGCGCTCCACCGACCCCGCGCACCTCGCCGCGGGGCAGCGCTTCCTGCGCATCCGCCTCACCAAGATACTCGTCCCCCCCACCCTCGTCGCGGGCGAGGAACGCGGCGAAGTCGACGCCCGGGCGGAGCTGGTGCGGCCGACGGAGGGCGCGCTCGTCATCACCGGCGCCGTCGGGGAGACGAATTCGCATGAGGTGAAGGTGTGGGAGCAGCCCGTGGACGATCTCCACTGGCCAGCTAGCTGGAAGCGCAACATGCGACTGGTCCAGCGGGCGGCGCTGGACGCGTTGTGGGAGATGGCGGTGTAGAATAGAGTAAGGTGCGTGCCGGGCTCGATTTTTTTCTTCGTTTCTTTTTTTTTCTGGGGGGCTCCCGTTTTTCTTTTTCTTTTTTGTCGGTGTTATTCTCGTCTTTACTTTCTCATCGTCGTCGTCCGTGCTGACGTGTGCGTTTCCCCCTCAGCTCGAGCCCGACGCAGACGACGCGCATCCGCCATACAGTCCGTACGTCCTCCCTCCCTCCCTCGCGCTATCTATTTTCCCACTGACGCGACCCTAGACACCAGCCACCCATCCACCTCCATAGGTGCGTGTGCGCGCCTCACGCGTCGTGGCCTTGCCTTGCGCGGATTTGACTCTTTCCGTGCTTCGGGCGCGCGGGCGGGGGAGCCTGCCCGTGCTTTTACGCGGGGTGGGGAGCCTGTCCATGCTCTGTGCATGGCATACGCGCTCTGCGGCGCAGCGTCCCAGCCCTGCGTGCCGTCGCATGTCGTCGCGGGGCGTCTATACCTTGTATATTACAATATTACACCTTGTATATACTGTAATTCTGCCCGCGCCCGCGCTAATACACAGCACACATCCCTCCCTGCTCTCATTTGTCACTACGCAGAAGGAAATATTAATCGCGCGTCGCTGTCGTAACTTATAAGGGCCTGTTCGGGTGCTCTGCTTTGCCGACGCATATGCTTCGGGGCCCGCTTCGGCTATAATGTCTGGCAGATTCCCACCGATCCGACGCGTAGAGTCACATCTGTCACTTAGAGTAAATAGGCATACACAACACTTTCCTCCTGATATCTCGCGCCGTTCTCGCCCTCTTCTTCACCAAATGGCGGGAAACAACGCAGCCCTGCAACGCATCATTGCTCGCAAGGCCTCTGAGGCTCATCAACGTGCCAAAAAGAAAAAGGAGCTTGAAAGACAGCAGAAAAAGAGACGCGTCGCGGCGGTCGTCTGCGCTCTTGCAGCCGTCACTGCGGCACTCTGTCTCAACACCCCCACTCCCATACCCATGCACACATCGGCTCTGACTGGACAACTCTGGCTCAATGAGCTCGTTGCCGGCCACCCTGCACGCTTTCGGGATCAACTTGGAATGGGGAAGCTGGCTTTCTCCCGGCTCTCCAATGAGCTACAAATACACTCGGGATTGAGGGCCTCAAAACACGTCTCGGCTGATGAAAAGCTCGCCACATTTCTGCATTTTGCGCGTACGGGGGCCAGTAATAGGATGCTTCAGGAGCGTTTTCAGCGGGGCGGAGAAACAATACACCGGTATTTGATTTTCTTTCTATTGTATTTTGTGCTGTACTAACATGTACTGAAGGTCAATTTACACGGTCCTCGCACTCCTTGTCGGCATATTCTATCGAAAACATGTCCATCTTCCCCCCGACGAGACGCCGATCGAGATAAAGAGTAATCCCAAGCTCTATCCGTATTTCCGCAACTGTCGTGGCGCTATTGATGGCTCCCACTTTCATGCTTGGGTTCTCCAAGATGCAATGGGTCGCTATCGTAATCGGAAGGGATTCATCGGTCAGAACGTCCTTGCAGCATGCAATTTTGCGATGCTTTTTGTTTATATTCTCAGCGGCTGGGAAGGTAGTGCATCGGACTCGTTGATTTATGAATACGTGCGCGAGCACGACTTTGCCGTTCCCGCCGGAAAATACTATCTTGCCGATGCAGGCTTTCCTCTCTGCGACGCTCTTCTGACGCCCTACCGCGGTGTTCGTTATCATCTGAAGGAATGGGGTACCGCACAACAAAAGTATGACTTTCGGGGTTCTCACAATACCGACTTTGCCTCTAAACATGTTTTTAGGCCTAAAAATCACGAGGAGCTGTTCAATCTTCGTCACGCTCAAGCACGCAACGTCATTGAGCGCATCTTCGGTGTGGTCAAACGCCGGTGGTCCCTCTTTACACACGCACCAGAATATCCGATGAAGACACAGGCCATGTTCGTCCCCGCTATCGCCGCCCTTCACAACTTCCTTCGAGTTCACGATACCGAGGATAATGCGGATGATTTGGGCCCGAGTACCTCAACGCCCCTTCAACGCGAAGGTTCTCGCCGTATGGAGGATTTCATCGAGACGCCGGCCAAACCCCGTGAGATTTCTCCGGAGGAATTGGGGTTCTCTATTTCGGCCGAGGAGCGCAAACGGGCGTCCGACCGCAGGGACCGTATTGCCAAGAAGATGTGGTCGGATTATGTTGCACTGCTTGCCGAACGGGGAGAGGGGGAAGATTGAAATAAATATTTTATCTTAGAACAAGAGAACAAGAACACAGAGTTAATTTTTCCGAAACCAACAGTATAGCTACTGGGTGTTGTCGTCAACGCGGAGGAGTCGCGTAAGGAAGGCAGTCCGCCGCTCCTTGTTGCGAGCAGCAAGATAGGCAGAAGCGTACGCAGTTTTCTCCACAAATAACATCATGATGTTCGCACCCTCGTTTTCAGAAAAATCCCCGTCATCCTCCATCAATTGTATCGCCTTCTTGCAAACCTCAGGACTGCCGACAACCTGTAGAGAAGCTGCAACGCGATCCAGCGCTTCTGCGACACCACTGATCACCTCCGAATTGCGCTTCCGAGTCTTCCGAGTAGTTGAACGTTCGGGAGAGCCGGAGGCCGCCCGCTTCGGACCTTTGCGACGATTTGGCTGGATGGGAGATGAGGACTGCAGGTCACCGGGCTGCTCGAATATATTTAGCACAAAACCAGTGACCAGGGAGTATGGACTTACCGTGGACGCTGCGGGACGGCGAGGGGAGCGACGCGGCGGGGTGACAAAGTTCTGGGTCTGTGTCTGCGTCTGAGACTGTTCGTCTTCGCCATCTGCATCCGAATCCTGTGTACCGAGGGCGGGGTGGAAAGCGCCGGCGCCGGTGGCAATAGTTCCATCCACTAGCTCCAGAATCTCGTCGTAGAGAGGGAACGGGGTGCTTCTCCACTTGGCGGCACCTTTGTGCTTCTAAAATGCGAGTTCCAGGCTTACATAAATGGAGTCAAATTCGGGGAAGGACTCACGGCGATGTATGCGTCCCAGACAGCGCCTGTAGCCGTTGGCATCTTGCGCTCATTGTCCCACCCAAACCCCGAGGCCCCGCGTACAGCTCTGACAGATTTTAATCCAGCTTTGAGCTAACGAAGAAGTCCGACGTCAACGTAACAACATTTGGCAGAATCAATTCACGCACCGATTTACCCCAGTGGTCCTGAATTTTCTGAGCAGTCTTGGGAGGCCCGGGCGTATCCTTCAGAGCCTCAGCACAGAGATTCCAGACTTGAGGTTTCCATCCACTGTCCGACTGCATTCCCAGCTCCTTGCATTCGCGCAATTTGGTGACCAGGATTCTGTCGGCATCTTCGTCCCATTCGCAACGGGTGGTGGCCTTATCAGTGCCCTTGTCCTTATCTTTATCTTTGTTTTTACGTCTGGCAGACATAGCGTGTACGGGAGAGAAGAATCGGCGTAGATTAAGACAAGGCAGACGTGACAGGCAAAGAAAAGATGGCAGATCAGCCCGCCGAACACCCGTCGGCTCCGCTTGGCGTTGCAGATGCGACGATCAAGCATATGCTCTATTTTTGGTGATCTGCCTCGGCAAAGCAGAGCACCCGAACAGGCCCTAAGACACAAGCCAAGCCGCGCTATTTCCGGATCCCCGATCAAATGTACCACTCAATCAGCTGGGAAGTTTTAATTCTGCTGAAAACCCTTTGTTTAAGCCTGTTGCAAAGACCCTTTGAAACCTCACCATTCATGATCCCTTTCACACAGAATCATTTCAAGGCGAATCAATTCTGTTGAATTCGGCAATAAACTTGTCAAGGTTTGGGAGTTCTTCCTTCCATGTTTTATTCAAGCTGACTTCTCGTTGCAGAAAGCTGCAGTCAAATCCTCTTGCTTTAGGAAGTCTATTTTACGTCCTTGATTCACATTATTTTGACTACGCTGTATTTTCCTATCAATAGAAGTTACTTTCACTAGTGTTTTAATCAAGCCTAAAAGAATTCCATTCTGGGTGTGTTAGAGGAAGAATGGCGAGGAAGGGACGGGGAAGACAGCAGATGGGCAGAACATGGAAGTGGCCAAGGTAAAGCATGGGGAGGTGCCAGTGGATGTGGGGTGCAGTAGGCCTAGAGAAGAATGAAGGGGTGGAAATGAGATCCGTCAAAATGCTCAGGGCAAGCTTGAATGCTCCCGATTCAAGAAGCATCTACTTGAGCAGAAGGAGGGGGAAATGAGCGTCTTGAGGCAGTATTCTTGGCAACGGTAAAGGTACATGTGTATGATGTGTTTTGCTTTGACCTAGGCAGACAAATGACTGGTTTCAAGATGAACAGGAGGCATCGGGCTCAAAGAGGAATTACAACGATTTCCGGGGGCGACAGCAGTGTTGCGCGCCAAGAGGGAATTTAGCAAGAGACCAAGAAAATTGGGATGAGACCTGTTGGAGTTGTGTTGGAGTCGTAGTCAAATAGATACACATTATAGTTCATTATCTTCGGGGATGAACGGACAGATGTGTGATCGGTGACTCACCTTGTACTTGACCATTTTCGGAGGTCAATGCAACAGTGGTGTGATCAGTCAGACTCTCGAGGTTCATTTTAGGCCGTCGTCAGTATTCGCCGTCGTGGCACCCACAGTCACTGCCATCAGTGCCAGAACTTTGGAGCATGAAAGGGCATTGGAGGGTGCATCCTCAGGGTAGTACGCAACACAGTTCTTGACCAGCTGGATTATCGTGGTGGTAGTTGTTTACAAGATTTATGCAGTTTATTACAATGACAATGTAGGTCGTAAACCACGGACCAATGTTAGTCGTAAACCACGGACAGACATCTGGTAGAGAAATGCTCATCGGGGACTCGGTTTTGTTGTTTGGATAGTGCTGAGCAGACTGAGGGGCCAAATGGTGGAGGAACTAAAGGGTACAGGCACCAAGGTGGACGTAAGGTCGGAGGAGTCACAATTCGATGGAAATGCGGTAGTAATTTTGTTTGTGAAGCTCTTTAAATTTGCCGACGACGACGATCAGCCAAAGCAGTAGGCTCGAGCTCGAGCCAGTAGACAGCTGGCATCCATAGAATGCTACACATGAAAAAACAGAGCTTAGAGACTGAATTTGAGCTGCATGCGCGACCAAGAAGATGGATATGGTTGGGATATGGGTTTTTTTTTGGAGTTCTCAGGGAATGGAAGGTGACTGGAGCTGCAAGACACGATGAGGCCTGTCGTCTGCGGCCTGAGGTCATCTGTAGCTCTACTGTCTAGCTGGCACCGCGGGGCGGAAGGAGAGTTCATTCGAAAAAACTTTATTTACTTTCGCTGAATTTCGACTCTGCTCATCTAAGTATCTCCAGCAAAGTGCCTGTATCGACTGCTCGCAGATCTAGACCCTGTGTAGCGCTGTGGCGTTAGGTGTCTGGGCGTGTGCCAACGGGACGACTTGGGAAATGGACATGATGGTCCGGAAGGGAATGTATGAATATGAGAAACTTGGCGGCCTTGAAAGCCCTGCTCGAGTGCTCGTCGGGTGCGCGGCCTAAACTTTCCGTCCGGCTAATTTTTGGCGAAGATGATCGCCCGCTTCGTGTTCAAAACGGCAATTCCTGGTACCAATTTAGGTCCAGGTCTCCAAAACGAAATGTAAAAAAACCGATCATGACACGATCATACATGAAACTCGAAACTTAATAAATAAAAAATTAAAGAAAATGTTTTTGGCGTGAAAAATATTGTATTTATCCCCCTTTTCAACGTGTTTTCCCTGGCTCCTCATTCGATGACGGGCCATCAGCCCCTAGCGCTTTCCGCCTTCCTTCCTGCCAACGATGTGTTCAGCCCGCCGTTTGTCTTCCCACCAACTGTACACCTTTTCACGCCTCCCATTCAAATTGATCCCACCAGTTATGAATAATCACTGCTTGACTCTGTTCAGAAAAATTCACCAGCAAGGGTTTAAAAGTTGTCAGCATCAAGGCTCGCGAGGAAGACGAGTCGGCCGAGGCATGAGGCCGGGCGAGACTTACTGAGCGAGCCGTCGCTCTGAATCTGACGTCGGATACTTATTTACCTCCCGAGCTCAAGATCCTGGCAGAGGTACCAGGGGTGCCCGGAGGGCCTTGATGATACTCAGCTGCTGCGGAAAATCTTGTGAGTGTGGCGAGAGATTTCCTCACGCGCGCAACTTTGATGGAAAGCCAAGGATTACCCATTTTGGGCCTTCGCCCCGATCAGACCACCCTTAATGTGTATTGCAAGCCAACTGGACTCCAATTACTGGAGTGCACAACTCATTTTGGCTTGGCGCTCCTCGGCAAAGCTTCGCTACACGCCTTAAGACTCGGGACGATAATTGTCCCGAAACGCTGCATATTTCAGGGCACTCAAAGGTCGGCAGTGGGGATGACAGAACGGAAATCATTGGCGGGTATCAAATTGTATCAAATACTGATGACTCCTGGCTCCGGGATAGGCGTGTATTGGGCGTGTAGCAATCCTTGGCTTTCAAGTTGGATTCCAATCAAAGGTGGAGGAGTTGAACGGGCAGTCAACGGAAATCAAAGTTGGCGGGTATCAAATTTTATCAAATACCAACGACTCCTGCTCCGGGATAGGCGTGTAGCAATCCTTGGCTTTGGATTCCAATCAAAGGTGGAGAAGTTGAACGTGGCGGAAGTAATCACACTGACAAGCTTTTCCGGTAGGTAAGTAGGTGGGTATCAGTACACAGCACAGTCCAAATAGCCGAACGGTTGTAAACGTATTCTAGAATTCGCCCACACGGTCCTACGCGTTGAGATTCCCGACAGCTCCCGAATCATCTTGAATTTGCAGTAAAGCACTGAAGCAGACCATCTGCGATAGCCGAAAGTCGGTCTTCGACTCACGCTATCCGCTCCCGCTTCCCGCTGTGGATGGTGACCGCTTGGCGTTTCCTGATCGAGAATATCGTGCAAAGATCGAAAACCCGCGCCGCAGCGGTCAAATTCCCAGGGTTGAAACACCAATCGCAGGTTGAACTTCGAGAAACGCACAAAATTTCACGGATCTTTATCCATGTGGCCGCCACTATCTCGCTTAGTGCTGCTTATTCGCAGAGTTTCGAGGTCATTTACATAGTACGAAATACAGGGTCACGGACGGGTAAAAAAGAGTAAAGTACAGTTTACAGACTAGCATTCGATGATTGCCGTAGGCCCTGTAACAAGCTCTCCATTCGACCAAGTCTCCTATCAACCTCGTCAACTCTGGAGGTCATTTCCTTGTGTCGCTCGTTGAGAAGTTCCGTCATCCTAGATTCCAGGAGCCGTAGGTGCTCGATACTAGCCATTCGCTCGGTATCCGGCTTCGGCACCATTTCAAGCTTGACTCCGAATCTGATCAAGCGATGCAATATGTTGTGAGGGGTCGAATTAGCCAACTCTGTCCGATATCTGCGCTGGTATTTCCAAGGAGCCAAGTTGTCGATTTCCTTTTCGCAGGCTTCGCAAACGAATGCGTCGACAGCTGTTCGTAGTTCAGCACTGCGTGGTGCCTTGAATGACCTTATATCTCACCTTCGCAGTCGAGACAATACCAGCATGGCGTGGAGGCTCTCTCACGGCATATTAAGCACCGCGTGAAACCATTATCTGTAGTTTCGTAGTTTCGGGTTGCGAGTTTGGAACAGTGTATTGCTGCTTGTTTCGTGCCTGCGTGATCCCTGAGAAGTAGCCGGTCCCTGACCTTCAGCAATAGATGGGTCGGTGTATGCATAACATCACTCCGGCCAATAAGCATGGAAGCGGATATGCAGGCATCTTGGGCATCCAAGTCAACACTTTGCTCAAATTCTTTGGGTTCGCACTCCAAGCACAGAATCCTGGACCGCAAAATGGACTTGTGGCAAGCATCACACTGTAGGCTCGAATGTCATAGTCAGTAACTATGTCTGAGAGCGGCAAGAAGCGTACAATCCATGCGACTCTTCGGCACGCTGATACCAGGAAGCCAGCATGTCCACTTCACGCCGCACCTCCGGCTCCCAATCAACTTCATCAAGTGTTTCCCACATTCGAAAGGCTCGCAGTATGGAACCTGCACCTGAAGACTCGACGGAAAGTTGAACGTAGAGCTGGACCCTCTTCATATGTTCGAGCGCACGTGCGAAGCTAGCCTTCCGTCGGAAATGTCCAACCACAGTATCCAGGGCAAAGACCAATAAGCTCCTCGATGGATTACGCATGACGCCCGGCTTGAGGAAGAAGCGGCTGGAGTCTTCCAGATCGTCATTTTCGCAACTGTAGGTCCCGGATATAATGCGGCAGACGGGGTCGAAGACACCATCGTAGCATTGCACGTATCCATCGGAAAATCTCCGCTGGAAGTGAACCCTGTGATCTCCGCCAGTGATTTGGCCAGTGGTGGTCCATTCAAGAGATTTGGCAGCACCAGATCCCAGAATCACCACCTGGGCGTCCGTTGCCGATGTTGTGATGCACACCTCGAACATTCCGTTATATGGCGGGTCTGTGTCGTCCGAATGGAAACCGAACCAAAGGCCGTCGCTATTTATGCGTTAAACATGAACGGTGAGTTACGGAAAATTGCAGACATGTTATCCATTTGCGTATCGTGGGACATGGTCGGCGGTGATTCTGGAACTTCACTACAGTTATTTTAGCAGATAACCCACGAGGTGTTAATAATGGACATACATTAGTGGAGGTAAGCCTCTCTCGCGGGACTCCAGATGCTTGTCCCTGCACATTGAATATCAGGAGGCGAGTTGTAGATGTAATGTGCATGATGACGGCGAACTTACGACTGTGGGACATCACTCAACTGCCCGTTGAAGCTCTGCGATGTGTCCGGTCCATCCATTCCTTGCTGCCTGGGTATCCAGAAAGATACACATTGAGCCTTCTATCCGAATCACAGAGAAACGGAACAAACGGGATGGGAAGCTTCGACCCGTTGGCATCATAAACCAGAATTCCCTCTAATTCATCCGGCTCAAATTCCTGTATCTCGGGGCTGGGAGACTGGACCACTGTATTTCGGTAGTGTTCACGGTTGAGTGGAGATTTCCATCCGAAGTAGTCTAAAAAAAAAGTGAGATGCGGGAGTTAGACTCGGAAGTCACGCCCAAGGATTAGACACTTGCTTCGAAACTGGGGGGAATATTTAGAAATGAGTGTAAGTATCATAGAAGCGAACAACTGAACTAGGCCACAGGAAAACCACTCGAACATTGGCTTGAGGTCCGCCACCTGTTGGTGTTTGAAACTATCTGCAGAAGGACTGAGTTTCCGAAATGCAGGTGTTCGGCAGGAAGACTGACCCAACAAGTGGGAGTAACGATCCCATGCAACATCCACTACAACCCGTATCGCCAGAGAATCATCGAATAGCTCATTCTCACTTATATCTTTGGTCAAACACAAATGCATTTTTGCAAGATGCCGCCTCATGAGCAGGGCAATAAGGGTCAGAATTGTCTGTAATGCGGGTCTCATCAGTAATTATGTAGTCAAAAAAAAAAACTGATTTTACCCGCTCTATGTGATCCCCCGGAATTAGTGCTTCAACTACAGTGCTTGACGAGTCAATAACATAGTGAATCTTTTCCAACCGAGTTCGAAGGGTTTCCTCTTGACTGTCAACATAATCCTGGAATTTCCTGGCAAGGGAATGAGGGGGGTAATAACGTTCAACCCCACTAGTGAGGGCAATGACAATCGGCCATATGACGTCCAGATAATCATCGATGCTGGCATTTTGACGCGAACTCTATCGCGTATAAGGACCATTTGAGCAATAAGGTTGTCGATTTCAGCACAGTAGGCGGTTGCAGAGGCCTGCCAACCGACAACCCAATATGCAATCCAGTGAGGTAGCCTGCCAACAGAGGTCAAAGCAATCAATTATGTGTTTCTGGGTTCTTCACCTCCATTTCGGCGGACAACTTTGAGTGAAAGTATTTACTTCGGCAATTGTGCTGAAACCAGATGCGTCCGGATCCAAAACTTCTGAAAAACAGTGAGAAGATGTGATTGTGGGACTCAGAGGCGTTCCTACGGTTCAGATTTCGAAGCCGTCGCACCTGCAGGCATTCAATTGCCCACATATCCTCGAGAGAGAGAAGCTTCTCCTCCTCAGCTGCAGTGTCGCCAGGAACGGTGGTTGATACCGTGTCCCGGTGGGCCAATGGAGCGGGGGTGTTCCTCCCATCACCAGATTTTTCCATTTCGGCAAGCTCTATGAGATGGTCGCGCAGCGCCAAAACCAATTTCCAAGTTTTGGTACTGCCGCGCCAACCCTGAACAACTCCACTTAGACCGGGGCAAAAGCCAAGTGATGCTTCACACCTGGTTTTTCCATACTTCTACCATAATCTGCTTGTCCTTCTTCGATATTATTGATGAAATAAGAAGATGAGACCTACTTGGTTTTGGAGCCGTTCATGTGGACCACGATGGAACGCGTCCACAACACGATCCACAACACGATCCGCTGAGCCTTCAACTTTGGCCGTGAGATCTTGATTGAGTGCATCAATGCTAAGTTCAAGAACATTCATGTTCTGGGCGAGCAGGGAATTGAGGTCCTTTGCTTGGGTTATAAGCAGATATTCATCATGTAATGTCTTGCCAGTGAATGGGCTTTCACCGCGCTTCCCCGCTGCCTGGGGCCCGGTAAGCTCCAGACTATGAGTGCCGATCAAGCTTGTTTGGTACGCAAGGAGCTCCTTGCATTTATCCTCATCCTTAAGGACACTGTCTGGACCACCTTCAGTCCTGATCCAGCGAGCAAAGTCCGCACCGTGCGTCGGTAACATCTTAGAAAACCTTGTGGCAGTAAGAATCAGCAGGATTGACCAAGAAATTACCCCACTCTGCCTCCAACCTTGAGGAAAAGTTGGAATTTCACGTTGGATAGTTGAAAGCAACACTTACATCACTTTTATATCTGTCTTCAAATCTTGGATATTTGCCGCAATTTGGAGATTCAGTGCCACACATAGTTCTTGATCGCGCTTCTGGAAATTCACGACACATGTCGCAAATCGTTCGTTCCAGGTTTTTTCCGTGAGATACCTCAGTACCGGTTGACGTTTATGGTACAGGTCAATCACTACAGAGGATTACTTGTGTTCATTCTAATCATATGGAACCAACTCACTGTTGGAACATTCCTTGACATTGTCTCCCATGTCTCTGCATATCTGATCAAGCCTTGTTGTGATGTGTATCCCATCCTTGGTCCACTGGGGATGCTGAAAATTCAACTCTTCTATTCTGAAGATATCCATTAGACTCTTGCGACAGGACGGGGAAAACTAATGACTGGAGGAGGGCCCGTACTGCATCCGTCATTTGCTTGAACAGACTTTGTCTTTTCCTACGCCAAGAATCAGCACATTCGCAGGTGACTGAGAAGCCTGCACGAAACCGATCATTGTCGCGGCGATTCTTTTCTTGTGTGTACGCAAGCTTGAACGGGATGAATACCACTCCACCGTGGGCCTCAGTGATAGGAAAACAAGGAAGACGAGGTTCAACTGACCTGTCAAGAAGGGATGTATCTTCGAGAGGCTAGTAAGCCCGTCCATTAGCGGCGGGATCAAATCGAGCAATGCGTCTCCAAAATCCTGTAGAGTCGAATTTGTCACCGCATCGCTCACAGGATCTACAATATGTTCTGAAGTCCGCTTGGTCACCCTCGCGGATGAACAGGTGCATGCAGCGCTCTCACCAGTGTGGTCCCAAACATGGATGGATCCCCGACGCGACTTGCTCTCAAGTCCCGGAGCGCCCATGGCTTTTTTGATGGACGCACTGGAAGGCGTCCTGGACATGATAGGCGGGCGTGAAGCGGTGGGAGCTAGATCCGAGTAAGTTAACGAGTCCTCGCATATCGTTGAAGACTCTCACCGGTATAGCGATCCATGTCGTTTATACTATCTCGTGACCGGGCAATCTCCGTAGTTACATCTTGGTCGACTGCGTCAACCAAAGTTTCAAGACGATGCGCCAGGCTTTTCTGATTATCTTGGATGAGCGAAACCACGTCTCGGGATATCAATTCATATTCCTTGCGGAATTCCTTCACACGGGGTTCCCCGACACGGGGGTTTCCCGAGAGCCCTGCACTCAACAGCGGTGTTTGGTATACGAGGAGTTTTTCCCATGAAGTTGAAGTTTCATCGCTGATGAGCTTCTCTCTGCCGCCTACCTCAGCGATCCACATGTCGAAGTCCGCCGCGTGCGGCGGTTTGCATGAGTCGAACTCTGCCACAATCCTTGCGAGTAAGTACCAGTGAGTCGGGGAATTGAAGAGGAGGTATGATAACCTACATTGTCTTGCCACGTGGAATGGCGACCGAGAGATTCAGTGCCGCACGCAGTTCTTGCTGTTGGACCTCGAATTGGATGGCGCGTTCCGCAAACAGTTCATTCCAAGTCCCCGCCGTCAGGAACTTCTGCAGCGGTTGGAGCTTCTGGTAGACATCAAGTACTACAGAGGGTTACTCGATTAAGATTCGGATTTTATACAGTCAACTCACCGTTGCAGCAGGCCGCGATATTCATCGCCATTTTCTCGGAAATTTCGGTGAGGTTTTTGATGGATGCCCCGGTCGGCTGTTCCAAATCAAGCTCGTCGACACTGAAGAGATGAGTCAGATTCTCAAGATTAACCGAGAAAAGGGATTGACTAGATGAGGGCGCGTACGCCTTTTGCCATCTCCTCGAAGAGATGTTTGCTTTTCCTACAAAAATCATGAAATCACTTATAAGCGGTGGGATAAAGTGCCGCACCGATCGTTGGTCAGTTGTTGTTCGTACGCAAACTTGAATGGGAGGAAGACGGCTGTGCAGCGCAGTGGGCGTTAGATATCGGAGAACACGGGAAGTAAGCTGGTCTGGAATCACCTTTCACGAAAGGATAAGTGACCGAGAGCTTAGCAAGCACATCCATCATCGACGGAACGAAGTCGAGCCTGGATTCTGAACTCTCTTCATGCGAGTCGGACACGACGTCAATTATAGTTTCTATACAGCGTTCTCAACGACGCCGCAGATAAATCGGTTGCTTTTCGTTAACTCACCAGTGTCCTCCCCAAAACGAACGCGGCCCCGCCCCGGCTTATTTCCAGGATCTTGCGCACCAGCGGACTTCTTCATGGCAGACCGGGCGGGCGCCTTAGAGACTGAAGGAGGTGGATTCGTCGGAGCCACAGGGGGGGATTCGGCCGACGGCGGTGGCCCGCTGCCTGAGGCATTGGGCTTCACATCTGTCCCGCGGGACCGGCGTCCTCGCCAACGCAAAAGAGGTCTTGTGGGTGACGCAGCAGCGACTGGTCCTGAGGGCGGACTGTCATCTGGCGAAGTCGCAGTCGGATTCGTGCGCCGTCCCCACCAACGTGAAACAGGATTGGCCATGTACTACTCGAGGAGCGGAATGCGATCTCCCGTTACTCATTACCCCCACTTGACAGCGTGCTTGCTGAGCTGTGCCGCGAAGATCGGTGCCAGCTGACAGGAAAGCGGCTTATGCGGCAAGATAGCAGTAATTAGAGATCTTCGCGGATCTGGCAGTCTGCAGGGATCTGTGAAACCGGGCAAGGCCTTGAGGCCTGAGAACGCGCGCGGCTAACGAGGTACGAGTTTTAGTTGTAGCGTCTGTTCATAACAGACTAGCGCGGCATACATCAAGGGTCCCATTTACCCCGCTCCCGGCTACGGGCGTCCGCTCGTTGATATGATATGTACATGTCATCCTTGTGTCATCCCAGTCTCAACGGGCACGACGAAATTCACTGTGAAATGGCTGGATGATTTTTAATGAGGCCAAATTCAATTCGTCGTCTTTCGTCCCGCTAGCGGGCTTGCACTCCACCGTACTAACTACATTACAATACACAATACACGTTCATTCGCCCGAAAACGACCAACGTAACGACTCAGCTGCGAGAAGCTTAGTCGAGGTTGAGCTCGAGGCGGAGGGCGCGCGCGGCACGGGTGCCGGCCTTCTTGGCGGCGGCAGCAGCGGGGGCCTTGGCGGCAGCGGCAGCAGGGGCGGCACCACCAGCAGCGGCGGCCTTTGCCTTCTTCGCGCCCTTGGCACCCTTCGCGGCACCGGCCTTCTTCGCGCCAGCCTTCTTCGCGCCCTTCTTACCGCCTTTCTTGCCGGCCTTCTTGGCTGCGTTGGCGGCACCGGCGCTGCCAGTGTTGGCGGTGGCGCCGGTTCCGGCGGCGGCAGCGGCTTTGGTTCCGGCGGCGGCAGCAGCAGCAGCAGCGGTCGTACCGGCGGCGGCCGCGGCGGGGGGAGCAGCAGCAGCAGGGGCGGCGGCGGCGGCGGCGCCCTGGGAGACGACGGTGCACGCTCCGAAGCCTGCGGTGGTCTTCACAGACTACATTGGGTAGGCATATGAATAAAGCGCGCTCGAGCAAGGTGAGGTAGGGGAGACGTACCACGAGGCAGAGGTTGCCCGCCTTTCCGCCAACACACTTGGTGCCGGCAGGGAGAGTGAAGGTAACCTGGTCGGACCCGACAGTCGTGGGGGCCTGTCCAAAATAAAATAAATGAGTCGCAGAGCGGGAAACGATGGGGTAAACGAGACGAACAGCGTTCCCGTTCTTGCTGACGGTGCCAGCGACGAAGCTCGTGCCCTTGCCGGACGCGTCAACCTGGACTGCGACGGACCGCGATCCATCGGCGCCGCTAAAATTCCCGTTAGTTGGGAACGACGGAGGAACGTCGGTAAAACAAGCGTACGCGTTGAAGTCGGTAACGGTCATAGTGACGGTGCCATCAGCCGCGGCGGGGATGGCGGTGGAGGTGTCGATGGTGGTCGCCGGGTCGATGCTGCCACACGGCTTCGCGGTCGATGGACGCTGCACGTCACTCCGCGCGGGCGTGCCCTTTACACCGAGTGCCGGGCTGGCGGGAAAATAAATCAGCCTAGGTCCCGGGAAGGAAAACAAAACGCAATGCGTACGAGGGGATTGCGTGCGCCGAGGTCTGTGCGGCAAGCGCGAGCAAAACGGAGGCGCAGGCCAGAACGGATTTTCCACCAGTGAACATTTTGTCGGAAATTGTTGTTTATAAAGACAGTGGTAAAGGTGTAGTTGGAATGAGTGGAGGCAGGAACCGGTCCTGGTAAAGTGCAAGGGAGTTGGAAGAATGGGGGGAGGAAGACCTGAAGTCGTCATTTGTCCAGGAGGCTTTTAAGGAGATCAGTCTCATCTCGATCAGGTTCATCAGGTGGGTTTGCGATGACGAGATCCTGAGACACGGTAAAAGATGGGTTCCCTAACTACGGGTATCTCCTTTTGTTTCGGGCCAGTGGGTTTTGTGGGATGTTGTGCTGCGTCCGCCTCAAATGTCGGGATTTTGTAAGATGCAACAGCCAGAAGATAGGAGACAATACGAGAAAGACCGAAGTTTGAACCGCCCTAATCATTAACGCGCCATTAAAACGATCAGACTACCGATTGCATGGGTTGATACTGATTGGTCCACAGCCATGGAAATGGGCCGCGCTGTTTCCGCGTCCGGCAAAAATGCGGGTTAATTGCGCTAATTAAGTGTTTCGTCCCTCGACCCAAAGGGCGGCTGTTCAAACAAACCCGCGGGAGATATCATACGCTGTGGAAGATTTTTGGTGGAAGAGGGAGACAATCCAGAATCGCCAACATGTGTCCTCCTCGCACGAACCATGCGGTGGGTTGGTTACCTTCCCGGTCCGATTGGCAACCCAAGACCCGAGACAACAGCGAGCACGGTGAGGACCCCGGTTAATAGGCTTCGAGGCTAGGTCCCGAAAATCCCCAATCTGCCCATTTTTGTCCGGACAGTTTTTGGCGGGGTTTGGCGATTTTTGTCCGGTTCGGACCCAGCCTACGCTGCCGTAACGCGTCCGAAAACGGTAATTTCGGAGTCCCAGGGCCTCAAAAAATCAAAAAATTCTCTGTCGCGTGTTTTTGCGTTGTTTTCGGCGCTCCGCTCTAGTTATGAGTAGAACCAAGGGGTTCGAAACAGTTTTCCCTTTAAAGTCAACTGAAACCTGGCAGCCGATGGGGTCAAAATCTGAGAATTTTGTCCGGTTTGGACCTGGCATTTTGGCCAGCGACCGCCATTTTTGTCCGGTTTGGCGCTAGGTTTGAGGTCCGAAATCTCAAATTTTTGTCCGGTTCCAGACCTGACCTCGAAGCCTATTAACCGGGGTCCTGCACGGTGGCGCGGTGATGTGGACGATGTGAACGGTATTTTTGGGAGCATCATCGGGTAAGCGCTCAGGCACGATCACGCGTCGTCGGCCTAAAGGGATTTCGAACGTGGCGGAGGGGCAGGGTCAAGTATGTCGCGGCCATCTTGCAGCCTGAGATGTCCACCAGAGTATCGATAATCGAGTTGTCTTGACCACAGACCTGCGGAAAAAGTTGCGAGAGCTAAAATTCACGTTCGTCGTGAAGGGCGGAAGAGCTCTTGAGCTTCCAAGTGCGAAGTCTCCGTTCGGAGTCTTTGGTGGCATTTCCCCGTTGCCATCGAGCGTGGAAGTAACAGAGTGCGAGTGGGGGTTGAGTGGAGAAGCGCAAAGTCAAATCAGAGGTTATCGACTGCCAATCCAAACACCGCGAAACATCAATTTTTTTAAAAAGAATTCCTACGACAATGAATTCGACAAAACGCGTCGAACCGCGAGGGTCAGAAGTGTAGGTACTACTACTCACGCTGCAGCCTCCAACCTCCAACACCAAGCGGTTAAACAATCGCCCATACGCCCAGCGAGATCTCATACTGTTATCACTGTATGCAGCCTCTCGGTCGACTCTAGCGAGCAAATCGAGGTAATGGAATCGACCTTGAGTGCGCCTTGAGCCATAGCGAAGATTGTGACGGCGCACTCACTTGAGCCTCAAACCGCGAATGACGACCTTGAAGCGTGGTGTATCTGGGGACCGCTCACTTCTTTCCGCATCTCCAATCGTCGACAGCCACCGAGCGCGGTGTACCATGCAGTATATCTGAGTCCTGGGGCTACTGTAAAATTTGAGTGGGTTGATAATTTAGTGAAGTAGCGTACGCACGCACGGATCGTCTGCACGTCGAGCCTAAGGCAAAAAACACGTCAGCAAAGCCCGAGAAAGAATAACACAAAAAGACAAGCCACGCACATACCCTACGCCGACATCATCCACAACGCCTCCAGCGCCGCCCTCTGGTTCGCATTCGCCACGGCACGACCGCACCGCTGCCGCTCGGGTTCGTCCACGAACACCTCCCACACCTTCACCCTATGCTGATTCGGCTCATTGGGGTCTCCGGTGACGACGAGCGCGCCCTCCGCAGGCCGAAGCAGGTCTGAATCGGGCGTCCCGTCGTCGAGAGCGTCCACTAGTGTGGGTGGCACGATCATCTTGGTGAGGCGCATGCGCAGGAAGCGCTTCCCAGAGGCGAGGTGCGCGGGGTCGGCGGAGCGCTCGAAGCGCGCGCGCGCGACACCTAAGATGAATTTGAAATGAATGAGTCGTGGGATATAGGGAAGAACGCGACGTACCCTGCCACGGATGGAACGGCTTCACGGTCTTCATCCACGGACTGGCGTAGAGCGGCGACAGCGCGAACTTCAGGGGCCGCAGGATCCCGTCGTCGTCGCACATGATGTGCACCCCCTTGAGCACGCTGTCCTCGAAGCGAATCGGGAACTCCTGCCCGCCGTGGAAGAGCGCGAGCGTGGGGTGCGGGGCGTGCACCGCGGGGTCGACGACGCCGCGCACCGAGGCGCGCACCTGCGCGATCTTGGCGGTGGAGATGAGGCCCTCGGCGTGCAGGTGCGAGAAGACGTCCGGGAAGGTCATGCCCCTGGGGCAGACGAACTGCCAGACAGGGATGTGCCACGGGAAGCCGATGGGGTCGAGGAGGTCAGTGCCTGTGGCAAACAGTTCGGGGTTGGGTTCGGGGGCGAGGCGGAGGCGGATACCGCTTTGGAGCAGCGCGCGCACAGGGGACGGGTCCGGCGGCACGTAGTAGTAGAGGAAGCCGGAGATGCCCTTGGGGAAGGGAATATTGCGGAGGGGTGGGTTATATCCGAAGGGGGACTTGTGCTTCACGTTGGAGCGGGTGAAACGGAGGTAGATCTCCTGCGCAGACGGGATGGTGACCCAATCGGCGGCGGTGATGTGTGCGGGATTCAGAGTTGAGACGGTGCGAGGGGCGTAGTACGGTGGAGGGCCCTCGCGGGGACTATTCGATGGTTCCATTAAGGGCCATTCCTTTCTGCGCAAGCGACGCACCGTGGCGGAAGGACGGCGGATCCCAGAGGCAGACTTGTGCACGATTCTTCCATGGTTTTCGCTGCCGCTACTACCGACGCGCTGTAGAAGCGCAGAAGAGCACGTCGGGGAGGGTAGGGACAGCGGTGAGGACACAACAGAGCCCCCGGCATAGCAGCGAAGACGCTCATCGTGAAAGTGAAGGGCAAGTAATGTTTGTTCCCATCAACTTGCCTCGTGATCTTTGCACAGCCTTGGACGCGTCGCGGCTGAAATCGATTCTGCAGGGACTCCGAGTGTTCACTCGGTCAACGACGCGCTTTCCGACGTCCACAATGAGCGAATGACTTCTGCAAAAAATGAGCCGTTGAAAACGAATAAAAAACGCGACAGAAATCGCAAACCTCGGATTTGATTCAAAGTCGGGTCCGAGTCTTCGTGCGAGCGAATAGATTGGTGGAGAATATGGAACGAGGGATGCAAGGAGCCTGTGGAGTGTGATAGCGACAGTTCTGAGATCGGCATTCTGGGCAGATGCGTCAGGAAAGTGATCGGTGGTACGCAGCGTACTACGCACGAATAAATTCAGATCTACGCGCCGTCGATGGGTCCAGGGTCGGACGACTGCCGCAGGGCGTTCAATTTGAAAGACTGGAGAAAATATAGGCTAACGTTGGTCTCTCCTAGACAAATGGAGGAAATCTGCGCAGGCTGCGTGAGCGAGAACTTCTTGAGGGGCGTAAGTTATCGTTGGCGAACCGCGAGCGACGGCAGATTGAAGTTGATAAAACTATCAAGCAGCCGCCGTAAGCTCAACTAGGAGGAGGAAGATGCAGACAAGCGGATGCGGTCTTGCAGGACCCAAGCACTGGAACATCCAAAGAGTCTCTGTATCCGGGAGTGGGAGTTGCGGGAGAGAAGAAAGGATAATTCTCCGTGTTATCGCATCGCTTCACACTACCCGGCGCCGACATTCATAGTTTCGCGACGCGACACAAACTGTTAGGCTTTGGGCCCATATGAGCCAAAACGAATCCGAATGAGTGGCAGAAACGCACTGGGGTCAATCTTCTAGCTCTTGCGTCCTCCTGATAAGCCTACCGATACTTAAAAACAAGTCCTGGTACTCAGACGAGCTCGCTAGAAGAAAGTTGACGTCACTGTCGGCGGTCGCGGTGCTGGCGCTGGCAGTAATTGCCAGTACGCAGGGGGAACGGGGAAGATGGGCGAATGGGCTGGCAGCGCACGATGGGCATGATTACGGTGGTCGTGGTGGTAGAAGGCGGAAGGCAGAGGCAGCATCATGCGTCGATCACCGATTTCAAACTCCGCATCACGATCACGTGGTATGGAAATTGGATCGGAAGCTAGCGAAAAACCTCAGGGCTGGTGAAAAAAAAAAGACGTCTACATATTTCTCAGCCACAGGCAACATAATTATGCTTCTCTGTCGTTACTCTGCATGAATAAAGTCGAGCCTGGCATCCCTTTTTGTTCTTGTGACCATGCTCAATTTCTTCTTACATTCTCATCGGTCGAGATACAATTTGCGCAGTCGGGTGAAAGAAAAGGGACACAATCGGGGAATGGAGTCGAACCTTGCACTCCCCGGGCCCTCCCGAATCACCTGGGACTACAAATGGTGTGTAGCGTAAAACCCATCCCCATTTTCTTATTCATCATGGACTTGAGCAGGTAAGCGAATTTTCGGGGTTGGCGTTTTGTTGGCGTTCTATGTATTCGAATTTCGGACACTGAGAGTGTAACCCCGCACCTCTTCTGGCTCTGTGATCAACGGCTACCAGGGATGTAACATCCGATGTATCCTTCCTGCGATCAGCGCAAATCAGTGAGTTCGATGTTGAGAAAGAGAGAGAAACAAGAAACAAAAATGCAATTCCACCCAGGAGTAAAACCTCATACTTTCATGTCTACCCCCTCAAACACATTGTCGACGAGTCCACTGTGTCGGGGGATCTTTACGAGCCAGAACTTGAGGGGCATAAATTGCCTTTCATGTCCGCAGTGAATCACGATCGACAACAGATTAAAGTTCTTAATAGTTAACGAGGGTCCAAAGTAAGCCGTGCCGCCAGGACCCGGATTTGAATTTAACTGTCATAGCATGCAGGAGAAGGGGATCCCAGCAATAATATGCAGACACTGGACAAGTGGAGGTGGTCTTACAGGATATAAGTACTGGAACATCCAAAGGTAAAATCTCAAACACACACAAGCTGGGTGGCCAATTTACAGCCCTTGAACAATAAACCAACTCCAAATGAGGTGTTTTGTTCCAAACAAACTCCTGACTGAACACACTTTTGAGAGGCTGGGGGTAAGAGGATCATATTGGAGAGGTGACTACAGTACAAAAATATATAGTAAGGGAAATAGGAGTAAAATAGAAGATACTGAGTCTGACCTCAAAAGTTATGCAGTACACCAAAAGCGGAGGCGGTGAACGGGAGCACCACTATAGGGTGCGGTAATGAGTGGGATGAGCGGCGGCGCTTGTAGGAAGCAAGAGTGTGGGTGTGGGAATGGATCCGGTGATCTCAGCGATGTTTATGAGCACGAGGCACATCAACAGCCCACTCTGCAAATAAATGGACTGTGAGATTTTCCAAGCTGATTATCTCACACAGGACAGATACATAGCATAGAAGAAAGATGAACAGGTACCAATCAGAGCAAAAATTCCCAGGGCTTCAAGTATAAAGCGGCAACGATTTCCATAAACTACAAGGTCTTGTCCAGATGCCCCGTCACCTGACTATAGCCAAAGTTCGTCTGAACAACATCTCAAAGTGTATGGCTATCACCGCCAATACACTTGATGACCTTGTGAACACTTTGAATATCACTGGGTTGGAAGCTATCTCGAATACCACACAGTCTCTTTTGAAACTGATGCAGGTACATCTTTTTATTGAATCAGTATTGGTGTGTGGCTGACCCAGTGCTTTAGACTATCAAGCAAGACAAGGATGATTGTGCGGAGTTGATGGAGCACACCCATCAGTTTCTCAGTGCAATCATCGGTGTTTATATCAAATCTGATACTGGCGCAGGATTGCCGCCAAGCACACTGAATCAAATCGCAAAATTCACTGAGTACACCTATATCCCTTCAGCCACTTGCACCTCTAACAGGGTGAGGTTAGGACACTCCAAAAAGTTCATACCTTCATTGAGGCTCAACAAAGTGGCAGCAAGATCAAGCGGTTTTTTCAACACGGAGAACTGAGTGCCCTTCTCAATCGTTGCAGGGCAGAGTTGCAGAATGGACTTGATTTCTTCCAGGCAAGTGCTACAATTCAAATCAGATGTCAATTGAAACATGGATGCAAAAAGTTCAAGACAACTGCAGATGTCATGGTCGATGTTACCAAACTACAGGATCAGGCTCAGCTCAGACACCAGGAGGTGCTTGACATCATTGAAGCAGTGTCCAGCTCAGATCCAGTGTCCTCTGTATGTTAACATTTTTCCCTGAGGGGTCGCAATAACATGCCTTCAGATTAGCAAGATGTATTCTGCCTCATACACAAGGTGATGCCAAAAGCTTCCGCCTCTTTCACAAACTCATGTAAATCTCAAACCTCAGTTCCAAATCTCTCTCAATGCTACCAGCAGAGCCCAAGATATTCCATGGTCGTGACTCAGAGGTGGCAGAAATTCTGAAGCTTTTCCACCAAGGCATTCCAAGAATCACTATTCTAGGCGCAGGCGGAATGGGGAAGACCAGTTTAGCAAGAACTGTCATGCATCACCAGGAGGTTACAACCAAATATCAGGGAAATCGATTCTTCATTGTGTGTGACACGGTTTCAAACAAAGCAGAGCTTGCAGGTCTCATTGGTGCCCATCTTGGGATGAAACCAGCGAAGGACCTAACACAGGCAATTCTATGGCACTTCAGCAATGCTCTACCTAGCTTGTTGATTCTTGATAACCTGGAGACACCATGGGAGCCACTTGAATCTCGTAAAGAGATAGAAGAGTTGCTCTCTCTCCTTGCGGATATTGCCAGTCTCGCTCTGCTGGTTGGTATATTTGCTTCTCAGTAAGAAATTGTACACTCACAAAACAACAGGTTACAATGCGAGGAGCAGAGAGACCATCAAAGGTTCAATGGACCCGGCCATTCCTATTGCCTCTGGGCCCCTTGCCACAGAAGGCTGCCCAAAGGATGTTTATTGACATTGCAGATGACAGGCACTCAATGGAGGAAGTAGACCAGGTCCTTCGTCTCGCAGACAATATGCCACTTTCAATCAGCCTTTTGGCCCATCTAGTGGACATGGAGGACTGCAGCACAATATTATCCCGTTGGGAAACGGAGAAGACCTCCCTCATCTCAGAGGGCTATGACAAGAGGTCCAGTTTGGAGTCATCCATTTCACTCTCACTCTCAAGTCCCAGGATCACCACTATGCCACATTCTCAGGATCTGCTGAGCCTGCTGTCCATACTGCCAGATGGACTGTCGGATGTGGAACTCAAACAAAGTAAATTTCCCATCAAGGATGTCCTTGGTTGTAAATCTACATTGCTTCGTACTGCTTTGGCATATACCGATGACCGAAAACACCTAAAGGTCTTGGTACCCATTAGGGAGTACATGACAAAACTCTTTCCTCCGACAGACCAGATGATCAGACCGCTTTTCAAGCACTTTCACGAGCTCCTCAAATTCTACATGGCAGATGGTGGGAAGGCATCTGGGACCTTCCTCACTGACAGGATAACATCCAATTACACAAACATCCAGACTGTTCTCCGACATAATATGCATTGGGACCATCTTGATGTGAAAAACAGCATCTACTGTGCAATCGATTTCAATCGATTCAGTAGGCAAATCGGACATGGAGTAACAATTCTTCTAGACAATATCAGCCACCTGCTTCTGTCCCTGGATGATCATCGGTTGAAAGTGTATTTTATTGTTGAACTGTTAAATTCAGAGGGATATTATAATTCAACCTTTCCTCCAGAGGCAATGATCGCTGAGGCCTTGGACCACCTCAAGCACTTTGATGACCCTATCCTTGAGTGTAAATTTCCCATCAATTTCTATCTACTGGACACTGAAATCTTCTAGCCAGGTTCCATAGGAGTGCTGCAGTCTACTACTCTCAGTACAAGGACAATGTCCCCCGAGCAGTTGATCATTGTCATATTGCACTCCACCTGGCAAGGGTGAGTGCAGACTACAAGGGTCAATGTGATACCCTTGAGATCCTTGCTTTTAATGACTGGCTGAGTGGGAATTATACTGCTGGCCAGGCCTATGCACAGCAAGGGCAGCGGCTGGCCAAAATTTCTGCAAACTTGGAGAAAGAGGCACGTGCTTTAAATGTGGAGTGCCTTTGTTGGAAAGCCATGGGCAATTATAGGCATTGTATCACCTTGTCTTCCAGGACCAGAGCACTTCTTAGTCTGTGTGGCATGTCTCATGGGGATATCAGTCATTCTCTGATAAATGGGGAGGCAGAAGTTCACAAGTGCAAATCAGAATATGTTGAAGCACACAATATCCACAATCAAACTGTCCAGAACACGATGACTCAGAACCCTTATCGGCTTGGATTTACCTTGGTCAACATTGCAGAGATCGAGGTATTCTTGGGAGTTCTCAAAAATGACATCCAAGAAAAGATTGACTCAGCCCGCTTCATTGCTAAGGAAAGGGAAAATATAACATTAGGTATAGTATGTGACTGTGTTCAGGCAGATCTCAACCTCAGAGAAGGTGATACAACAACCTCGTTGTTCTCCAGATGCCTTCATTCCGCATTGGGAAACTTATCTGAGGCAGTGAGTTACTGTCTTGAGCGTCTTGGGGACCACAGTCGCTGGGAGGGATCACATCATCCCTCCTCATGGACAACAGTTTTTCTTGTACACTCCCTCAAGGCAAAAGAGAGGTTGGAGAGCCACAAAGCCCTGCAGTTTCTGGGTGATCTCTTTCTCAAAGAGGGGGATGAATTCACAGCTATTTCTCTGTTTACTCTTGCCTTGGAGGGATTCACCCAGATGGATGTTCACCATAGCAGAGCGGAATGCATGATCCGGCTTGGGGATATTTCCAGCAAGAGCAGAGAGTCATTGAAGGCATTGGAATTCTGGGAAACAGCAAGGCCACTCTTTGAACGCTCATCACAAGCCAAGCGAGTTCAGGATATTGATGAGAGACTGGCCAAGATTGGTGTAGATGTAAAGGAACAGTACAGGATCAAGTTGGCTCAACTCATAGAGCTGGATGCTCCCGTGGAGACTATGGAAGAGAATGATATGTCAGATAGTGAGTTGGAGAAACAGGTTGAAGCACATGCTTGAATAATTATTTATGGGTATTTTTTGTGTATCGTTCACTTTAAATCTGGTTATTGAGTTATTCCTGGCATGTCAGGCTTACTTCCGAAGATACAACGAAGTAATTAATTATGACATTGAGCTTCAATATGTCAATTTGTCTCAACCAAGGGTCAAGTCGCCTTCTTTCTGATTTCGAATCCGGGCTGTTCGGAGAGATGAACTCGGCTATCGCAACTCGGTTGAGGGGGTAGTCAGGTGGTGCGCCATGCATAGCAGAAAGATGAATTTGAAGAGTTGAGTCCGTGTATAGTAGTCGATGTTCCCCCACAATTTCTATATGTTGACGCATTGTTAGTGTTTTTGGATTGTTTCTCTTCTTTGTGGTATACTAATCATTTTCAAAAATACCTCCTCCCATGAAATTCTTGGGAACAACCCTTGTCCCTTAGAACCACCTTTGACTACCCGAGCCACGCATGCAAACAGTGCCCAACTGGACAAGCACCAAATTTTTATACCACAGTAACCCACATACAACAAAAAGGCATGAAATCGCACTATTTTTCTGCATACTGTTCCACAAGATTTATGATCATGGATGCGATGGGAAACGCGTCTGACCAGAATAAAATAGAGAGGTTGAGCCCATAGCTCATATCGATCTTCTTTCGCAGGTTTGCAAACATGATTGAGTCAACACCATAAAATATGAGAGGCTCAGAATCGTCTGTACGCAGATCAGTAATGGTAGATGTTGGGGATTAAATGTTCTCTGACCGAGATCCTCGTCTGGAGAGAATTCCAGCACGTCCCGTACACACCCCATCAGGGACTCCCGCAGTTGGTGTGCATTGATATTCACCACTGACTCCTTAGTGAGATTTGGCTTCTCACTGTCGAGTTCTTGAGGTATTCTTGCACTCATTGAGCCTTCGCGGAATCGTGAGGGGATGTATGACGGATAACATCGCACACGTTGGAAAGGATAGGTAGGAATATCTGTCGTTTGAAGTGGGGAACTTCCTCTTCGCTGCGAGAAAAGTCTCCGGAAGTCGGGTGTAACGCGGTGATCCTGGAATAGTGTCGCGAGGGCGCGAAGAAATGTGATCTCTTGGCTCTCTCCCTTTTTGGCAGCGGCAGAAACAACGGAGCCACCGCTCTGGCCATTCAAAAGTAAAAGGGAGGAGATGACCATCTGTGGTCCGATATCAATGACCGTGGCGATGGATCGATCCTCCCGCAGAGCGGCGGCCGCTTGGGTAAACAGAACCGGTTTTCGAGCATGAGAAACCTAGAGTACGTCAGGATGGCCAAGACAAAGATAAATATTGTAATCCTACCCAATGTTCCATGTCGACCATTTGTCCTTTATGAATCGAGACGCCGAGGAGGGTTGAGTATAAAGTCATTCGCAAGGGCCGGAACGATTTCCAGTTCCTCTCCGACCACGAGTGCAATCCGGGGATGGCAGAATCGACACAGCGACTATGGAACCCCTGATCGACTCGCAATCGAGTCGCCTTGATGTTTTGTTCTTTAGCGGCCACGACCAGCTGCTCTATCCCGTTGGAGGAACCGGAAACACAGATACTTTGAGGACCGTTGAAAACAGAAACATAAAGTTGGTGGTTGTCGAGAGCTTCTAGGACTGGTTGAACTCCCGCTCCAGAACAGGCCAAGGCGGCCATTCCTGTCGGATTATCGGGAGATGGACGAAGCAGCTGCGCGCGCGTAACAACCAAATCAAGGCCGACCTCGAACGATAGTACGCCAGCAACCACTGCATCCAAAGTGAGCCACGGAAATTCAATGCATCAAGTTTACGAGATACCTGCTGCGGTTATCTCTCCCAGACTGTGACCCAGAACTGATTCAGCTTCAATTCCGAGCTCATTCATCCACCGACACATTGAGTATTGATACACGAAGATGCAGATTTGGTCTACATCACTGCGGACGTTGTCTTGAGTCTCCGCAGTATTCCCGAGTAGTATTTGGTCAATCGGAGACCCGCATAGTGCTTGGGCTTGGCGCCCAAACTCTTCAATAAATCCTCGAAATTCGGAGTAGGTCGCGCCCAGCTCGGCAGCCATCCCGAAAAACTGAGTGCCCTGGCCAGGGAACGCAAATGCCAATGACCCGCGAGACTGTCTTTGTTGACGGGGTGCCAGCGCTCGCAATTCCATTTGTCGGACAAGATCGTCCATGTCCGTGGCCACGCAAGCGAATCGGTACTTATAATGCTCCCGTCCTACGCACGAAGTGTAACAAATCATGTGGAACATTCGGGGATCCGCCTTCCGGAGAAAACCCAAATAGTGCTCGACGTACGCCGTCAGTGCCCCAGCAGTCTTGGCGCTGACGGTGAATATCATAGGTCCAGTATGGCTTGGTTGCGCTGGTTTTTCTGCGCTCTCTAAAACGATATCTGCCAAAGTGCCAGAAAAACCGTACGACCTTTAAAAGGTGACTGTGAGGAATACAGCGACCACAAGAACGACAGGGGCGCACATTACGACAGCACGGTGAGGTTTATCGCCTTGGATCGTTGCAGATTCCGAAGGAAGAAGAAGCGGAACTGAGCTGCGGTCCAGCAAGCGGTTTGCGTTGTCCTCGCGCAGATGGACAAGCCCGGGAACCACGCCCTTCTCGAAAGATAACAAGGTTGACAGGATTCCAACCAAGCCAGCGGAAGGCTCTGTATGACCCAGGGTACTTTTCGACGCACTAACGACCAAGGGTCCTGTGGGCCTTGGCTGCCTAGAGGTAAAGGCTTCATTGATACCCTGTATTTCACAGAGATCGCCTAGCGATGTTCCTACCAACAAGTCAGATAGATAACCCTCCGGGCCGACGCAACGCACCAGTTCCGTGTGTTTCGATGAAGCTAAAATCGAGTCAGAAAGAGATTTTCGACGTATGCATCTCACACACTTTACGTCGCCGGGATCTAATCGAGCCTTTTTCAGGATAGACCGATGCAAGGCGGCTTGCGACTTGACATTTGGAGCTGCGAGCCCTTGGGACCGCCCATTGTGCGCAACTTCCGTTGCCTTTATCGTGGCGAAAATCCGGTCATTGTCTCGCTCAGCCGCGCTCCGAGTCTTTAGGATGAATGCTACCGCCCCTTCGGAGGGAACATATCTGGGTATTGAATGAGATTAAATAGTCGGGAGTGTAAGGAACCATTACCCATCCGCTTCAGAGGTAAACGCCGCACAACGACTATTCGGGGAGACCATTCCCTGGGCGGTCAAAAACCTGGATTGAGTGAGCTTCTAGCAGGACGGAAGAATTCAAGAAAATGTGTACATGAATGACCCCGGCCAGCAGTGCGTGTTACTTGAACAAACGAGGGCCATTTCTGCGGCCCCAGTTTGCAGATAGTTAACCGCTGAAGTTGCGTTAGCGCAGACAGTAAACCAGCTGGGATCTCTTACCTTGATCGATACAAACCAATCCGCCACTACAGGCCGTATCGATCGTGAGAGAAGGGCCATGAATATCGAGAAGACTTCAAAGGTAGTTGACTCTCTGGTAAGGTTCAACGAGGAAAAAACTCAACTAGCTGATGCGCCCACTCGCCGTACTAGGAGCCCGCCCCGTTCCGTAGAATCTCGTATATCCTGGAAGATAGTGAGCCGGTTGAAAGTTGTACATGCATAAAATTACCATCGTATCCGTGGGCGGCATTCAGGAGGGTCTCGAAACCGTCGTCCTTGGTTGCGACGAAAACTCCCATTTTCGAACCTTTGACGTCGGAGACGGGCACATTGGCATTTTCCAAGGCCTCGAACGCCACCTCTAGCGCAAGACGCATTGTGGGAGAGATATAATACGCCTCGGTGGCCGTTACACCGAAGAAACCGAAGTCGTAACTAGCAGTGTCGACAAGCCCGGCCTTGTTGAAACAGATGTCATCCGGGAAAAAACTTCTATGCTCCCAGCGGTTGGGAGGGATAGCGGCGATAATAGAGTCGTTGTTTCCAGTCAACGCATCCCACAAAGCGTCTTCGGTATCAACCTTCCCTGGTAGCCGAAAAGCCCGTCCGACGATAACAATTTCTTCAGCAGTAGCGAGCGGCAGCTGGTTGGGGGTTTCTTCATGCTTGCGAGACTTCGTTGAGACATCAAGTAATTCTCGGAGAGCGCTTGCCAAGGATGGGATGTCCAGGTGGACGTAGCATATGTTTGATGGAAGTATAATTTGGCCATTCAGATAGTCATTCAAAGCGTTCGCGATCCTGGTCGCCAGCAGGGATGTCATACCGAGCTGGATTTTATTAATGTCGATAGGATGGTAACACCAATTTGACCTACTTCTGCAAAAGACATTGATGCCAGCATATCGTCGTCGGAGACACCCAGGACGTTCCCAACAATACTTGCTACGTTGCTGTCGACTGAAAATGGTGGCGAATCAGTTTGGGAATCTCCGAAGTAGCACAGAATAAACCTTGCTCGAGGGGAGTATCCCGAACGGAGTACGTCGCGCTATTCTGCATCCTGCGAATCGCCGGCCCGAATGACTCTTCGATCTGTTTGCGAAATACCTCCCCCTTCTTTGTTTGTGGAATCGTCTGGGAAGGATCCAGGATTAACACAGACGACAATGCTATTCTAAGGGCAGGAGGGAGATCGCGATTAATTGGTGCCAATATCTGCGCGATCTGAAACTTGGCGGCGGTCATGTCGCCAGTTGACTCGGTGTCTGCGAGCTCCACTATGGCACAAACGGCACTCGAAGCCCCTCGAAGAAATTTGTCGCCAATGAGACATGCGTTGCGAAGCAAGTTGGAGGATCGGAGAACCTTCTCGATCGGTCGAGGATCAAAATATTCGCCGCTAGCCATCTATTGTCCCAGTCAGCATTTGCGATGACCACCGGAATGAAGGAATAAATAACCTGTATGAAATCGATGGTTCGTCCGAGCCACACGTACTTGGAGTCATCTGTGCGGCGATACCGATCACCTGTCTTGAATTCCACCAATCCTTCCTCGTCGACGGAAAAAGAACCATCATCGTAGTTAATGTAACCGCGCGGCAGCAATTTGCTCTTTATAACCAGTTCCCCTTCTAAACGCGAAATGAGTGTTTGGACATGCGAAAAAGAAGGAGACTTTTACCATCCTTGCCCTCGGATCCAATGAGCAAAAACTGGGCGTCCGCAATTAGGCCCTGAGAAGACAATCCGCCAAGGGAGTCCTGCGCCCTTCCCGCGAAGATTGCTCCGGCGGTCTCCGTCATCCCAACGCCAACCATGAGTGGAATCTCATTGTCGGCGATCCAGTCCGTCACTTCACGGCCCAATGCTGCTCCGCCGCATTCAAACATGGCCATGTTGCACAAGGCACGTAGCAGACTTGTCTTCTCGGAAAAGGTCCCTTCGCACAGTTCCTTCAAGCCGCTAACAACGAATGGCAAGCAGGCGAACGCAGTTACGTTCCTATTGATGATGGCGTCGGCGACCGTGGATATTAAGTCGGTGGAGACCACACTCGACTGGTAAGAGCTTGGTACGGAGACGAAGACGTAGCAACCCGCATTCAGAAATGCCCCGGTGCCGATATCCTAAATCTCGAGCTGAGAAGATGGAAATGGAAATTTAAAGAACAGAAAACCTGCATGTAAGACAGCACATGAGACCAAGGTGCCCACCCGAGAACCCGAATGCCGTCTATGTTCCTGTTGGGCTGGATGCGGCGCCACCACTCAAGCTTTGACCGGCAACCACGCAGAATAGATCTGTGTGTAAATGGGACGGGCTAAAGCGACTCCAGATGAGCGAAAAACATGGGTGAACAGAAACCTTCAATACCTTTAGATTGTTGGGTGAAGATGCCGACGAAGTGAACAGATAGAGACAAGGCTGATCCGGGTTTGGCAGGGTTCTTGCGCTGCGATTATCCATACTGTTGGCATACTTTTTGTTCAGGGAAGGTATGGTGCAGTCTTCCACACCAAATGTGACGATGCGCAGGTCGTTCCATTCTACTGGAATGTGAGCCAATGTGCAAGTCCAAATCGAAAATAGGATACCGGTTGCCCTAGATATATTCGAGATATCGGACGCAGATAGAAACAAGTGAGTGGGCTTCACGAGCTTGATCATTCCCGCGAGGAGCGCCGCAGGAACGTGAGCATCGATAGGAATGAATATGCCACCCAGTTTCCAGACCGCGAGCATTAGAGCGAACACATAAGGGTGATTCTCGCCGACCACTGCGATCCTTGGAGTACCTCCCGGGAGCCTTAACTCGTCTGCAAGACAGGTCGAAATTGCATCCAGTGAGGCGTAAGTCCAAGTATGTTGTCCGCATTCCAATACATTTCGGCCGGCAGTGGCAGGATTTTCAGCGACGTCAATGAAGACCTCAAGCAAAGAGGTAGCTGCAGGGTCAGCACCGTTGAGGCTGGCCATGAAAAGCAAAAGCTGGACATTTCTGTCGGAGAGATGGGTGTATTAAAAAGAGTTCGATGGGGCCGGGCCGACGTTTACCGGTTCCGCGACTCTCGTTTCGACGGCCACGACAGTTTTCTCGAAGTCTTTTTCGGACCACCATTCATTCCGTTCTGGCCGAAAGGCCCACCGAAGAGACTGATTAATATGCATCCAAGTAAGGATTGGTCTGACCACTAATTAAAACATAGGACTTGGGAATCCGACGCTTCCGACTGAATCATATGCGCTCTATAATGGTTTCCTCTTCCCCCGAAATGGCCCCGGACCCTTATAATCCGGTCAAACCCCTGCCATTAACATATTGAAAAGTTCTCGTCTGACCCTTCGATCGATGTCATTCTACGTTCTGGAGGGCGACCTTTATCTCTTCGAAATGTTGGCGGCCCTTCTCCTGGCATGCTGCGTCTACTCCATTGTATCGTATTTGTTGGATCCTCATGGCCTCCGAAAATACCCAGGACCATTTTTCGCCAAATTCACCTATGGCTGGCTCCTCTGGCTCGGAATTACTCGCCGCAGGGCAGAAAAAATCCAAGAAATACACCGGAAATATGGTAGGATAATTCCACTCTCTTCCCGGCGTTTGAGCTCATACAATGTAGGCCCCATCGTTCGAATATCGCCAATACAACTCTCTTTCAGTCAGCCTACGGCATATTCTCAAATTTATTCATTCAACAACAAAGTCACCAAATCCAGCTTTTATGATTCATTTGGATCCACTGGCATGGGACTAAAGAACGTCTTCACGGCAAGATCGAAGACTGAACATGGACAAAAGCGGAAGCTGCTCCATCCTCTGTTTACACCTCAGGTCTCCCGAGAATTCACTACGCGAACCGCTGTGATAATGGGAGGTCTGCTCGACGAATGGGAAACCCGCTACGTCGCAGGGGATAATGATATTTGGTTCGACTGCGTCCCATGTAGGTTTTGATCTGCTTCCCGTGGGATATGCTCTCATTTTGGAAGGGATGTCGTGGATGGCTTTCGATGAAATGGCCGACTTTATTTTCGGCGAACCGTTCGGAATGATCCACTCCACTTCGGATTCCGTCAGCGTACCCAAAAATTGGCGACTAGCTTTTGCCGGACGGAGTTCGTTAGAACAATGTCCTCCACGCGCGTTGAAGCTGCATGACATCGTGTCTCAGCGAGAGACATACAATTATTTTATTGGACTTCTCCCTCCTTGGTTGAAAGGTTTTGGACGCCTTGTCTTGCGCACTCAAGCCCGGTCGGCGAGGATCTTTTCTGCGTTTGTTGCCTACAAGGTGACTGAACGACTAGCCATCGAATCGAACTCGGCCCGTCCAAGCGACCTCATTGGTCGTTTTCTTCACAAAGCCGGCGTTCAGGTATTATTTCTACCCTGCTCCAAACCTGAACTGTTGCTGATGAAGGTCCACAGTACGATGCTTTCCAACCGGAATCTCTGATCTCAGAGCTCATAACAATTCTTGTTGCCGGTTCCGATACAACCAAAAAGTGTTTCCCAACTTCCTCGCTGTGTCTTCCTCCGCTAAGCTCTTTCTTTTGAAGTTCTCTTATCGCAGCGATATATTACATCGCAAGCTCCAGAACAGTCCAGTCTCGTCTTCAAGAAGAACTGGACGATCATGTCGCTGGGCGCACTCCGACATTTTCGGACATCGAAGACCTCCCTTTTCTCGGTGCCTGCCTCAACGAGACCTTGCGGCTATACTCCCCGGTGGGACTGGGACTTCCGCGCACCGTCCCAGAGTCGGGTATTTGGATCTCCGGTGAACATTTTCGCGCTGGAACGACGGTTGGCGTACCTATCTACACTATTCACCGCGATCAATCTGTGTGGGGCGCCGATGCTGAAGAATTCAGACCGGAACGCTGGCTCCAGGATGACACCGTTGTAGCGAAATTCACGGAGGCCTTCAAACCATTCTCAGATGGGTCGACGTATGCGATATGGCTTCCCGTCGTCTTTTCTCTATGCTAACTTCTCGTTTTATTTCAAGGGGTTGCATCGGCAAGCACCTCGCATTGGCGCAGTTGCGGGTTATGATTGCTGCCGTTTTCAGGCGCTTCGACGTGAATCTCGAAGACTCGACGCGTCCTGTAAGCATGGAGATTTTACTCCTACCCGGTGGTTCTAAATTTACCGAATTAGTTGCACGTCGAGGATTGGTTTGTCCGCCGAGCGAGGGAATGCAGAATTGGGATCCGCCCGCGAAAGTGATGAGTGCACCCGGTTCGTGGATCGGCTGCCATTCCTGACCTCTCGACTGAAGCACCGCAGGGATTTGACGGATAAGGGTAGATTATGCTTCGCAGGGTTGGCGCAGTTAAGTAAATGTTGAGCCTCCTTGGCCCCATTCAGTCGAAATATTAAGAAGCAGGAGTGCCTAAAAACTACTAAAATAGACGATAGATGGATGCTTGAAGATGGCAGGCGCTATGAACTTCGGCTTAATTCATGATTGGAACTCAACAAGAGACCATCTTCCCCACGTTCACCTCCACAAATATCACTCCTACCCACGGTTCATTTTAGCCTGCTGATTTCTCAACTCGCACAACCAAAATAAACTCATCCACACAATCTACGCATTCTTGAGCGAACCGAGATGGATGCATTTTAGTGGCGTGTGTTATGATTCTTCAGCGTAATCCAACCCCGAACTATATCGTCGGAATTCAAGGAAGCGTCAAGTCAAATCAACACATTAATCTCCCCTCGGGTTTTCCAGCTCGCTCAAAACCCGCTCCGCTGCTTCCTTCACGTCGTACGCCATAACCTTGTCCCGCATCTCACTGGCTGTTCAAACATTAAGACCGGAGCAGCAACTATATTTAAAGCAGAAGCAATGGGAAAAGACTTACATCGGAGATACAACCCGCGCTTCGCGGGAACATGCTGCTGCTCGAACGACTCCCGTGCGACAAATTCGACGCGTTCTTTTCGGAGGCTTTCGTAGGTGAGGAGACGGGCCTCGATTGCGTTTATGTCGGTTGATTTCGGGAGTAAGGCGCCCAGGGCGACCGCGTCTTCGAGTCCCATGCCAAAGCCCTGTCCCAGAGCTGTAATTTGCGTTGGTAAGGGGTGGCGTAGAAGGAACAAGGATGCAATGAATAAATGCATGAATGAATGAATGAAGTAATAAGGAAATGCTTAGCGCACTTGGAAGAGACGCGTGGGCTGCATCTCCCAATAGACACACTCGCTTGTTGACCCACGTTCGGAGCGGGGGAACGACGCGCATCTGCCAGATATGGATGTCGTCGGCCAGCGTGAGGAGGCGTTTGAATCGGGGGTGATAGTCATGGAAGAAGTCAAGCAGCTCTTCTTGGGTTACTGGAGCGTTCCACGCTGGGGATAAATTACAGTGAGATCACTGATCAGATTAATTTCCGACACTTACGGACAGAATCTTGGTCCCGCAGGTCTTCATGAACAGCAAGAACATTGACCATGGTGCCCCCGCGACACGCGTAGATAACTATCGTGCGATGGTCGATTTTCCGTGGTCCCTCACTCAGTTTCGACGGTACTGGAGCGGAAATGAGGCGCGCTCCAAGCGGCGGGGTTTTGACAATCCAATCCAATTCCGAATATGGTTCCAGCGCACTTGCGTTCGTAAGCCAGCGAAATCCGGCCGTATGGGAGGGAGGGATGTGTATATCCTCGCCGAGGACGAATGAACGCATGGTGGACTGCGTGGGCTTGATTTCAACCACCGAAAAAGAAGCTGGAGGCGAACACGAAAGTCTCACCCGAATGCCATCGGCGCCAATGATCAAGTCCGCCTGGCGCACGACTCCGCTCTCGAAAGTCACCGTGCAGGCATCGACATCACAAGAAACGACGCGATGGTTGAGGTATAAGGAAGCTGGAGGACCGTCGCCGTGGGGGTCAAGTGCCAGTCGTTTAAGTTCATTGTGCAAGTCGACGCGATGAACCATGAGCCAGGGCTGTGATACATAGCGGTGAGTAAAATCGGCATGGCAGGTCCAGCCTTACGGACCATCCCATAGCTCTCTTCGTAGTTCGTACTGTCGCTGGTCATCCCGGCACTTCCGTCGTACGCCATGGAAGTGAACTGGTCCGCGCTTATAATGAACGTTGAAGCTGTCAAATGGAGGGAGACGAACACAGAGATTTTCGACTGGATTGAGGCTCGGGACCCTGCATCCCAGTCCAACCAAGCAACGCGAAGTATTCGGCGGAATCGCGAGACCTGCTCCAAGTTCGGTTTTGAAGCTAGACGTTTCGTAGATCTGGTGTAAATGTTTGGATATGGATTTAAATGCAAGTTAATTTTTCGTACCTCGACACGATGCCCCTGGCGGCGTAGTGCTGCAGCGGCGGCAAAACCGACGAGCCCGGCGCCGACGACTATCACATTGAGCGGGCGAACAGTCTCCTGCATGGCGCGGAAGGAGGGCACCTTCTGTCAGAGAAGGCCAGAATTAAGGTCATATGGCTTCCTGTCAGATGATGAGAAGCGATGAGTAGATTTAACCTCTAATGCAACCGCTGACATCCGTTATATATAAGACCAATCGAGCGTTGGCAGTGGCAGACAACATGCGAGTCACCTGGGCCACACTAGGAGGCGTGTGCGCAGCTCTCGCTGCCGCTTTAGCGTTCCCCTACATCCGCAGGGATTATCGTACCTTCCTCGAGGTCGGTCCGTCGTACGCACCACAGAATATCCGTGGATATATCATAGTGCTCGTCCTAGCACTTTTCCGTCAGGAGGGCAAGGGCGTGGCAATCTATGACCGTTTACCTGAGAAGCGATGTTGGCTACCAGATCTGCCTGTACGCAATGGTTCCCGACCGGACACGACGAGCCATATCATCCAACGACAGGTGAGCCCTAGAGTTTGCTTGTCTTTCTGCCAGCTAAGAGAGACGTAGCTGAATCAACAAGTCGACCCAGAGTTCGCCGCGAAAGCCTTGAAAGGCACCGTCATCCCGCGGGTGCAGGCGCGGCACACCGACAAGACGCACCTCAGCCTCTCGAAATTTGAATTCCACGCAGAGGCAATCTTCCTGCGTCCGTCAATCCCCATTGACGACCCGAAAAACATCCCGAGCCACGACACTGTGCGGCGGACAAAGCGCGAGATTGCGCACATGCACGATTACCACGATTTCACGCTGCATTTGGCACTGGCGGCACAGGATGGGAAGCAGGTTCTTGAGAAGGGGTGGGGGCAGAGACATCCACTTGCTGGGCCGGGTGTTCCGGGGCCACCGACAGAGTGGACCTTTATATACGCGCCGAGAGACGAGGAGGAGGTAAAAGTGGTTGAGACCATCGTCGAGGCCTCCATCGGCTACATGACGAACGATCCAGCAGGACGGGTGAGAACGGGAAATGAGTGATTTTTTTCGAGTAGCAAGCGGTGAATTTGTTGTCCAGTCGTCACAACCGAGAAAAGCTGTCGCAACGCGCAAGGCTGTCATGGTAGCATCCGGCCCGGCCTGCTTGTTATGCGGTCCGGTTCAAGTCGGCCCGATTGTTCCGGACGCAATCTTAACCCCTTTGTAACCCCCGATATACTGTAGTATCAGGTTCCTACCCAGCCGCAGTTACGGGGAAAACAATCACTGTAGCGGGGTTTTTAGTTGATTCGGAAAAATCGATTATTTCTGACGTGTGACCAAAATAACGTGATGTTATGAGTGACTGAAGTTGGGGTTTTCCCCTCCACGGCGGGCTGGCCGATAACTTATACAAACAACATAGCCACAACTTGCCGAAATTCTTGAGAAATTCACTGAAAGCTGGTTTTCCCCCACAATAAAATACATAGCACATTTCATGGGGTGCCCATATGCCTTATAATTGTCCTGTGAGGAGTTTAGAGTAATTACCCCTCTCAACAAAACTTTATTCTGCCATTTCTCACCAAAATTCACGATTTTGGCCCCTCTGCCCCCAAAGAATAAATATATGGCCAGGTTAAAAGACACCAATGGATTAGATCAGTTCAGTGTGGCCTTCTATTTACAGGGGGTAATATTTGTGGATGCCATGAGCAACGAAAATGAATTTTTCAAGAATTTCGGCAAGTTGTGGCTATGTTGTTTGTATAAGTTATCGGCCAGCCGCCGTGGAGGGGAAAACCCCAACTTCAGTCACTTATAACATCACGTTATTTTGGTCACACGTCAGAAATAATTGATTTTTCCGAATCAACTAAAAACCCCGCTACAGTGATTGTTTTCCCGTAACTGCGGCTGGGTAGGAACCTGCTGTAGTATTACGACCAAAAGTTCACTGGAATCAAAGTTCACGCCTCGGCAATCAGCCAACAATTGCCATAAAAAGTAATCCGGTGAATCCCGGAGCGAAATTTTGTGTTTTTCAACCCCTATTTGGGCCAGGAAAGGTCATTGTCACCGTCACCGAGTTCAATTAGTTCAGTTCACAGCTCCCCGTCACCCGTCACCTGAACTAGTGGTTGTAATACTACAGTAAAATATAACTCCTTCAACCAAAACCACGATCGGTCCTCATAGATTTGAGCCTGCCAATACTGGGATGGATTAAGAAGTACTTTGCGGAGCGCTCGACTGGGCCTCTAACAATGGCAATTGAATAATTGAGCTCGACCGCGAGTCCGTGACGTCCGCGAGCCTTTGAACCGACACTATCGCTGATCGACGCTGAAGGCTGAGCCTGAAGCCCCCGCTCCGCACTCGTCAAATAGTAGCGCACAACTCCAAAGTGTTGTTCCTTCAACACACGGTCACTTTGGAATGTAACATCTGTACGTCGTGAACCTCCAGCTCAGGTTCGGGCGGTCACCGTTCGGCGACTAGTAAATAAATTTGGAATACTGTATTTTTTCGCTCAAATCGACAGTCACGCGTCACGCACCCCCCCGTCGATGTCGAATATTCGTCGAGGTAACATGTCACGAGGGCCCCCGTCGAATTGGTCCAGCAGTTGGTCACGCAGGCCCAAAATCCCATAGAATACACAGCGCTGGGCCCTCAATTTTAGGGAGGTTTAAGTTGTTTGCGTAATTTAAAGTATTGTAATACATTTAATGCGGCCGAAAACCTGATTTAATACTCTGAATTTAGTGCTCGCCGAAATTTAATCACTAATCTAATTCTTCACGGTCCATTTAAGGCCCGACTAAACGTCGAGTATAAAATGCAAGTTTGCGGCCGCATTAAATGTGTTACGATACTTTAAATTACGCAAACAACTTAAACCCCCCTTAAATTGAGGGCCCCCACCAGTACCCCAGAATTGGCACCACCGGTAATGCTGTACCAGGTCCTAGTAGGGGCCCTCAATTTAAGGGAGGTTTAAGTTGATTGCCCAATTCAAAGTTTCGGAACAGATTTAATCAGGCCGCAAACTTGATTTTTATACTTCAGGTTTAGTCAGGCCTTAAACGAACCAGGAAAGCTTAGATTAGTGATTAGATTTCGGCGAGCCCTAAATCCAGAGTATAAAATCAAGTTTTCGGCCGCACTAAATGTGTTACAATACTTTGAATTACGCAAACAACTTAAACCTCCGTTAAATTGAGGGCCCAGCGCTGTGATAGCAGAAAAAAAGTTCTCACCTTGGGCTATCATTTGGCAGCAGATTTCAACCATTTCTCAACCTTCTTTTGGGATTTTGCCTCTACAAGCCTAGAATTTCAACATCTAGCTCGGTTTATGCCCTAAATCAGCCTGGACCGAAAATTACCAGAAAGCACTAATCAGGGTTTGAAATGAAACGATATATCCTCCTGCTATCCCGGAAGTTCTTTCACTTGTCTTCTCCAAAATTTCCGGGTCATGTTGAATTTTTTGCCTTGTCACGCTGCTCAAAACTCGGTGTCGAACTGTCGAATTGGTTGAACATGTCACGCGTCACCCCCCCTGTCGATCTGAATGAAAAAATACAGTAGATCGATAGTAACTAGTTATCGTACGGGACAGTCGAAATTGGCACATTGAGTCTCCAGATAACAGCACTTTGAGCTGATATATTACAGTCCGAAACCGTGCAGCCATGGGTCATCATTACCCGGTCGTAGACTCATTTTGAGGTGGGAGCCGCGCAAAAACGTATGGTTCCCCAGCAGCCGCTCTGTCGATCTCGACGATCGCATCCTGATCAGGGCTGAGGAGTCCAATGCGCCGTGCGCCATTCGCAGTCGCCATAACGTACATGCCAATGGTATTTGGGGAGGCGGTAAATGCCCAGTTCTGGATGCAGTCAGGGCACCCATTGCCTATTCCGTGGTGTATAGTGGTGTTAGCGCCCTCGCCGGTTACATAGAACTCGGTTACGGTCAGGTTCGCGTCGAGGTAGTAAAATCCCCACTGGAGGAGAGTTGATTCAGCGCCGACACGCGATATACTTAGTACAGGACTGCCAGTGCCTACAGAGGATAACCCGGGTCCGAGGTTGTAGCCTGCGATGGGGGTTCCAGGGAATACTCCGGGACCGATGGTACCGGAGAGTGCAACAGCGTGGACTGAGGTGTCGTCCGTGGTGGCGAAGGGCCCAGTCATGTTGATCGCCACTAGGTCGTTGCCGGGGAATTGCTGATAAAAGATGCGAGTCTCTCCAGTCTCTGCGGATTGGGCCGCGAACATGCTTCCCACGCCCCCGCCGATAGTGGCGGCAGCGAGAGACTTGAATGGATGTATCAGTAATTTCAGCCGGCACGGGGAAGATGGTATACGTACCCCGAAGCTGAGGAGGATGAATGTCCACCACATTTGCAGACGAAAGCAGGGAGATGCGGAAGGGTCAGAGCCTGGCGAAGATTTCTCGGGTCGAGATGTCGTTTATATAAGTATATGCTAGATCTAGATTTACGGAACAGTACCTATATTAGCCTATAATCTAACTGAATGGTGGTTCCTAGAGTATGAAAAGAATGATGATGTCCGGCCTGGCATGAATTCACCATATATCTACCGCAATGTTGCAGCTCCCTCGGAGCATTGTTGCAGATAATCATAATGCGAAACTCGGTTCCTCGAAAAGCCCCAGTCTAATGGGAAACCCCTTCAAACTGTTTATTATTTCATGGAAGAATTGAACTTTTGACCTTTTGAAACTTGCTTGGTCTGATCCCGACTATTTTCATCTACTGGCGGGGCATTCGTTCCATGCAACAGCGCCCAATGTCAGCTTGGAAGTTGTACCTGTGTTCTCTGCCCACGAACACGACTGGTTTCGAAGTATGCCCTGACTGATACAATCCACTTGCTCGCACGACAGTCGAGTATTCATCATTTATCCAGCAGTTCTAGACTTCTTGCAAGTCATGCAGCTTCCGTCTACACAGGTCAGCATGAGCAACTGATCACAACATTTGGTTTCGCAACATAGTTGAACCTGAGGCAGAGCATATCTGAGGGATATTTAGGCGAAAAGCCTGGATTGTCCTGGATCCGGGTCGGGACATTTGAAGAAGACACACCAAGGTAAACGGCCATCCGCTGGCCCAGCCATGCCCAGTTATGACCACATTATAGCTCTGAGACTGGCGTGTGCGAGGCCATCACCTCAGGTCACGACAGTGCTTCACATGTTCTATATTTTTACTGTGTTTGACGCTGATTCATCGTGGAAGCGGAGATGCTCACGGGGACCCGAAGAAGGTGAACACCGTCAAGTCGTCGACAGCAGACACGACAATACCGACCCTAAAACTCGCGGCCGGCATGCGTGAAGTCGCGCATAGCTTTGTATTCCATAACGGCGACGGCCCGGAAGACAGATCCACGCACAATCTGTTGTTGACTATTGTGAGATCAATCTCTGCCTCAACAGGCTTGTGTTCAAGATAGAAGATGGAAGCGGGGTTGTTGGGTCGTTCTCTATCCCTCGTGTGTAGATTGTCAAGCATGCGTGCCAGATTTTCGATTGAAGGGACGTACCGGTTCCCGTATACTCGTCGAGAAAAGGGTGATAAAAGCAGGAAAAACCCAAAGAGAGTTCGCCGTCCAAGTTGAACCCATTGGAAGGTGTTGCAAGGATAGTCGGAACACTTTAACCACCAGAAACGTTGGGATTGCGCTTGGAGAGAGCAGCCGCGCGGGTCATTGCGCCTGTTTCGAACATTTATGGTAAAGAAAGACGGTGGCAGGTTTCTCCAAAAACAAAAAAGCAGGATGAGTCATTTACTCAATAATCTGGCAGTCCCCATTGGCCACCAAAAACGATGCGCGTTACCTTCTGCCACCTCGTTGTACCCTTGTCCCAGATTCGCTGCCGGCGCAATGAGGGCAACATCCCGTCGTGCACACAATTTAACTGCTGCAAAGCATCCTCGAGGGTCGCACGTGTATGTGGGTCGTCCACCATCAAGCTTGCGGCGACAGGCCGAAAGTGCTCGAGCGCCGGATACACCTGATACGCCGTTCAAAAAAAAATATCAATGGACGGGACGGGACGTACAACTCCAGTTGGAAAACATCCACGTAGAATGGGTTGTACGGGACCGTAAATGACAGCTCGGGGATCATCGGGAACGTCCGCAGCGTGCCCGTCATGCGCGCGGATTCCTTGCCCGCGGGAAAGCGCATCGACAAACCAAAGTCGATGTAGTAGTATTGAAGGGCGGGACGGAAGGAACACCGTTTTTTCCAGGAGAAAAAGTGCCCGGGGTATCCGGAGTGAGAGTCGGGGTGGCTCCAGTGTGAGGCATGCGGGATGAGACGGCATTCTTCGGTGAGCATGTTCTGCGGGGCGATGTCGCTGTGATGAAAAAAGGCGTTTTCGGTCAAAAAATCGCTGGGGAGAGAGGTATCGGACGGACAAGTGTACGATATTGTGTTCATGCATGAATTGCAACCCCTACTCGGCCATTCAGTGAGAGGCTGGAAGAGTACAGTGCAGTGGACGGAGACGGGGCTGACCTCTATGTACTGCCTCATCGCATCGACAAACTCATCCCGACAGTGAAACGGCGGGGAGTTGAAGCGTCGGCAATAAGGCATCGCGACGAACGTCCACTCTGTGCCGGGGAACGGAATATAATCGAGCACTGGAATCGTGTGATTGCGGGCGTCCGACCGAACCCCGTCCAAATGCCGAAGGATTTCAAGCTCCTTCTCCTTAACACGTTTCAGAACGACCTTCCTATTGTCCTTGAGGTATCGGGCATCGAGAGCATGGGGCGCGTAGCTGGCGAAAAAGTCCTCGCTTTGGAGTCGAATCGGACTGCTATATTGCCCCAAGAGGGGACCCAGGAGGGATGGTACCGCTGGCGCAGTCGGTAGCCATGGGAGAGCAAAAAGTTGTACGAGTCCACCCAGAATTCTTCTTTGAGCGTTATTCGTCGTCGAGGAGGGCTGTCGAGTGAATCGGAGAGGCTCGGCTTCATTGTTTGTGGCAAGCGTGATAGGCGAATAGGGGTTTGTGGACTCGGATCAAGCTCGGATCAACCCTCGATGGAAATTCGTTCAAGTTGAAAGTTGTTGAACGGTTCAACGAAAGTTCTTTTTTCTACAATCGCGCATGTGTCCGAACACAAGACTGGATAAACTGAGGATTACCACAGACGCACGCGTACAGCCAGAAGGAGACAGCGCGAACTCATAGTTGATATTTCGCGCACTTCGCGAATTCGTCACATTTGCTTGCTCGCTGGTAGTTAATTAGGTGAATATGAAGAAGCTTGCGCCCGAATGATCAAGCCCGCAAAGAGGTTCCGTTCGAAAACTATCAATGATCGAGATACAAATTTATTGTCCATTTAAGTCCATCGTCATAACACCACCGGCCGTACAAGCAAAGGCAGTTGGTTCCCGGCAGCCACATCGGTGCGCACGAGGGGCCGCTGCACAATCGCTGTCCCCTTCCCCATCTCCGCAATTGGCACCGCGAGTTCAAATTCGAGTCCGCGGATTAGTGTGAATATCAGAGCTTTCATTCTGTTCGACGAAATTAAATTTGTCAGGATTTATGTGAGGATAGGACGGAGGCCCCGGGGCGACGCACTCTACGACGGAGAAGCGGAAGCCGATGCAGCTGCGCGGGCCGCCAAGGAATGTGAGCATGTGGCCCCAGACGCCGGGGATGGGGCTCGCGTTTGGGATTGGGGCCTCCCAGCGTTCAGGTCTGAGGAAATATTGAGTATGGGGTCGCAGGCAGTCTGGCCCGGCGTACCGAAACTCCATCGCATCCGGCCCCCAGATCTCGACGTCCCGATTCAAAGCGAGGATGGGGATCGTGACCATCGTGCCCTTGCGAATCCTTGATCATAGCGATGAGTGGGAAGTCGGAGTTTGTGGAAACGCGGGACGCACCGGATGGCCTCGTGTAAAACTCCACGCGTATCCTTGAAGGGTGTGCCGAGGTGGACGACGTCGTCTTGCACGGCGATGCGGTCTAAAGAATGTGATAAATTATATGGGATCAGATGTACGTCGAGACTCACTGCTCGCAGGAACCGGCGCGTGCAACCTCATCGTCTCCCGCACGACACAGTCTAGATATGGTAGCGCATCGAGCTCCTCCATCGTCGGGGTGTCGGTCGACAGCGCCAACACCTCCTCGCGTAACCGCTTCTGCGCCGCGATGTTCTGGGTCAGCGCGAACAACACCCACGTCACCGCTGTACTCTGAGCCCTTTTCAACTAATGGTCTAAAAGGTAGTTGGTGTTCCCTCACCGTAGTTTCATGCCCTGCCACCAAGAACGTCGGCACCTCTACCGGGAATGTTATGTATGAGTGAGTCAAGTGGAACCGGTGAGAAGAGCACCTACGCGCGATGACATCCTCGTCCGAAAGACGCTGATGCGCAGGGAGATCCTTGGCCGTGTTCGCACGAACGAGCAGGGAAAACAAATCGCGCGCACGGGTGCCCGGCTCGAAGCTCCCGTTCTCCCAAATCTCGCGCTGCGCATCGGCGAGCAGTCGTCGGCCAATGCGGTTCATGGTGTCTTGGCAGGCGCGAAGGAGGCCGTCTCCCTTCACCGGCGAAAAGGCATTCAGTTTGTGTTGGTTGTCGCGGATGAGGGAGGACGGAAGTGGAAGAGAAGGAGAGAAGGAAAAAGAGGAAAACGAGGGACGACTTACGATGTACCGGAAGACGGGGAACATAAACTGCAACAAGCGCATGACACTGAACGTCGTTTCGCTCGTAAAGAGCCTGTCGAACGCCTCCACGAGCTCGTCGGGCGCATCGTCAGCATCTGCGCCCAAGGCGTTGATTTTGTAGTTGAATCCTGAGCGGGGTTAACGTATGAAAGTGGGGCACGAGGAAACACACCTGCGAGCCCGATGATGTCCAGTGTCGCCTTGTTGAGCCATGAGAGGACCTCAATGCGGGCGACGCCGCCGCTTTTGGCCGCTTCGGCCGCCCAGATATCGCGGAGCTACAACCGCTGTGAGCGTAGTGATTGGGAATTCCCGGCCGTAGATACTTGGATTGAGGTCGCGGTGAAAATTGGGGTGAGCTCCCGGATCTGCGGGGCACCGAAGGCCGGGTTCTGCGAGAAATGAGATGGAAGAAAAACACATCTAGGTGCTCGATGTATACCATGGTTTTGCGCTAGACAACAATGAGAAATATATTCGGGTTCGCATTGGCGGGAGACAGACCTGTTGCTTATGTACATCGTCTTCCACCACGAGGAGGCCTATGAGAAAGTCAACTATGAGACTGAATAGAGGATGCAGTAATAGGATAAGCACCTGGCCCGACAATGCGACCGAGATTATAACGCGCCCCTTCCGACTTCTGGTAGATCTGGGTGTTGGAAAGGAAGTGATGGATCGCCTTTGTATCTGTGGTATGCAAGCTAGATTGGCCCTTCGGAGTCATTAGAACGCCCACGATCAAAGTGGCTAGACTGAGCTTACCAAAAGTCGGTGTACCCTCATTGTTTGTCCGTATTGCTGGACCCAGCCCTCGACGAGACCAAGGTTGTCCTAGAGTCAACGTGAATTCTGAGTGGAGCGTTGGGAGAAAGTTGAACGCACGTCGTCCGCCATTTCACTGAGATTTCCAAAGAACCAATGTGTGGACTTCGGTCCTGGAAGAGACCGCAGGGGTGATGTGAGTTCATCGTAGACGAACTTGAGGATCCGGAAGAGTGTGTACGCGCTGAAGGTCCCAGCAAGTGACAGAGCAAGTTTGGGGAGCATTAGCGTGGAAGGGAAATAACATGGGAAATCAAAAAGTCAGCCGGCTTTTAAGAGGGACGTCCATATCAGCTAGTTGCGGTTTGCAGATCCCGCCTTGGGCCACTATTAGTCCTTGGGCCGATCCGGCCCTTGAGCTGCCGCGGATCACAAATGGGCCGCAGAGGATCGCTTGCGAGTTGCGGCCCAAGGGACGACAAACAGGCTCTGCATGCGACAGGGTTCGGGAGCTTGCCGAGAGCTTTAGAAAAAGGAAAGAGCGGACTCCTGAGAGCACCGTCGGACTCTGAGGGCGAGCTCCAAGAGGCCTGTCAATTCGTTTGCCGCAGGTTCAGAGCTTACAACAGAGTGCTCCGAGGGCTTCATGGATTCGTGCTAATTGAACTTCAAGTTCCTCCTTACCCAGCGCTGGCAAGAGTCTGAAAATCAACGGAAGATTGCAGTTTTATGACGCCTTAACCTCCAGGTCCGTGGATTGTTTGTGCATTCGTTGTGGGTATGGTAGCCAGAACGAATGCACAAACAATCGGAAGTACGGAATTTCCCGGGCAAGTAGTTTGCAGGGAACTGGGATTGCAGGTTGATGGAAGTGGTTGAAGGCAAGTGGCAGCGCCGGGCCGGGACGTATTCCTCAAGCAGTGCCAAACAACCGCTGATTGCCCGATTTGGACTCTCTCCCAACTCTCGTTCCAAAATCTCTCTCTGCAGCGTCCATATTATCTACACAATGTCCAATCTCCTCCGCTCGACAATGTCTGCACGACTTGCGAAATTACCTTTAGAACTCCCCCCGGACCCTTCTGACCTCTCCGCCAATGACTCGGACGAAGACGACGAATTTCTAGACGCAGAATCAGACGAAGCCGGCGACGCGTTCGGTTCCCTCGGCGGCCATGCAGGATACAGCGGTCTCGGACCCCCCGCGATGTGCGCTCTCCCCCCGGCCGCGCAATAACACCATAATAACCTCTCACCCAAGCCCGTTTCTGAAACCGCGCGTCCGCGCGCCGAAGAAGCCCAATCCCGACTTTGCGCCGATCTCTGCGGGGGACTACTTTGCCGATGCGCTGCAAGTGCTCGTGCCTGCGAGATCGCTTGACTGTAGAGTGTACTATACGCCGCCGGGGGGTAGGGGGGAGACGACGGTGATGGTGTGCCACCACGGCGCGGGGTACTCGGGGCTCAGCTTCGCGGCTCTGGCGCGCGAAGTGCGCGCGCAGGGAAGGGGGGAGCTCGGGATCTTGGCGGCAGATGCGAGAAGGCATGGTGGGTCTGGCTCTGCCGTTGTATGTGCGTCGAATAACGCGACGCAGGTAAAACGAAGAGCACGAAGGAAGGGGAGGAGGAGGACCCGGACCTCTCTATCGACGTCCTCATTGATGACTTTGTCGACATGCTGCGCGCGGTGTTTCCAGATCCCGCTGTAGCGCCGACTCTATTGGTTAGTTTTACCCTGCTTCGTGAATGAATAAAGGCTGAAATGCGTTCTCGTGTACAGCTAGTGGGCCACTCAATGGGCGGCTCTGTCGTCGTGCGCGCCTGTCCCCTTCTCCTTGACGCGAAGTACCGCGTCTCGGGTGTGGCCGTCTTGGACGTCGTAGAGGGTACGTATTCTCCTTCTCCCTCAATACCTCTACTCACTGCTATCTTTGTCTGCAGGATCGGCCATAGAAGCCCTCCCGCACATGCACTCCCTCCTCAACGCAAGACCAGACGGTTTCGACTCGGTGGAGGAGGCGGTGGAGTGGCAGTGAGTCTTTTTCCCTCGAATTTCATTTTTGGAGCGGGCCTTGCAGCTTCTTCGGGGAAAATATCTGCGATGGGTTATTGTCCGCAATTTTTTGTTTCGATATCCTCCTGGCGGAGAGAACTGAGGTGGAGGGCGCGCAGCTTTTGTCTAAACGCTTCTGTACGCGTGGATTGAGATGGTGATGGGCGGAGGCCGTGGCCTCTGCGCGACGCGGGACATTGCCGCGCCACGGGCGTGCGCCTGACGGAAGGCAGTGCGATGTGATTACCGCTGTCCTTGCCCGTACGGCTGCGCGCGACTGAGCAGACCCTCGTCTTCATCCCCCGCTTCATCCCCTTACTTCTCTTTTCTCCTCTCCCTCCTCCCCCGTCCCCAGCACTAACCCCCCTCCCCCTCCAGCGTCAAGACCAAAACCATCCGCAGCGCGCAATCCGCGCGCGTCTCCGTCCCATCTATCGTCGTTCCCGCTGCTGCTGCCGCTGGCAGTACCGCACCGCCCCCGCATGCGTACGTGTGGCGCACGCCGCTAAGGTCGACGGCGGGGTATTGGAGCGGTGAGTCGGTCGTGTCGTGTCGGGTTCTTTGGCCACTCCATCTTCTTTCGCCCCTCCATCTTGTCCTTTTGCTGCGTTGCAGTCGCGTACGAGGCTGGTGTCCAGCACACCGAGACTGCATAGCCGCTAGCGCGCCGCATGCCCTCAGTAGGGCCAGCCGAGCTAGGCGCGCCTGCTCGAAAGTGCGAGTGCGATGGCGCTGTACCGTTCCTTTGCTCTACCGTTGGCTGCGCAGGGCTGGGGTGTGATCGGTGGGAGGGCGCGTCGTGATGGGGGTGAGAGGGGAATGCGACGGACGTGTGGGGAAAGTGCAACACCGCACGAGACTGCACCGCGATGATCTGCGGAAACCGTGCCTGGGATCGCTGCTGCGCCCCGTTGGCCGCATCTCTTCACTGGTCTTCTTCGTCTCGTCTCTCCCCATCCTGCCTCATTTCTTATGCTATTTCATCTCTATCTGATCGCGCACTGACTTGCGCCCCCCAGGCTGGTTCACCGGTCTCTCCACCGCCTTCCTCGCCGCGCGCGCTGCACGGCTCCTCCTCCTCGCCGGCACCGATAGACTCGACAAGCCGCTCATGATCGCGCAGATGCAGGTGCGTTTATCTCTCGTCTTTACACCATAGGCGGATTCCCTTCCAATATACTGTACCGTTTCGATGTATGCTGGTGATGGTAGCCCGTTATGGTAATAGATTTACCATAAACAGCTGTACCTTCACGCCGTCGTTTTTCTTTTGTTGTGCTTTCCATATCAAAGTCAACGCAGTAACTCATTGTTTTACAGGGCAAATTCCAGATGGTCGTCGTGGGCGGTGTGGGACACATGTTGCATGAGGTGCGTCGGTCGCTTGTTCTTTGCAGTCTCCGTCTGCTTCGTCTGCTGAAATACTGATGCATCCCTTGCCCGCAGGACGACCCCATGCACGTCGCCGACCTCCTGCTCGAGTTCTGGCGCCGCAACGACCGCGCGCGGATACCGGTTCGTGCGGGGGTTAGTGTCAAAGGTGTGGGGGAAGGGTAATTGATGGTTGTGGATGAGCGGCGCGGTCGACAGTAAGATGCATATGGAGGGGATTAGAAAAGAGCTCAACGAAGAATGTACAGTGTATGTATTTTAATCCTTGGACCCCTTTTTTTAGGGGAAAGTACACCTCAATAGTGCTTCAGACGGCCGCCGTATCGAGGGCGGCCCACGAAGACCTGAAATCGTCACTGATCCCTCTCACCAGATCTGGAAAAAGGTCATAAGGGAATGAAGTGTCGGGCATCAAGCATCAAGACCTACCCCAAGGCTCATCCTCCCCAATGGCCCTCTCTTCAACCGTTATTTTGCCGTCGCGGGATTTGCGGGCGCGCACTGTGAACCCGTACATGCCGAGCCAGAGCGCATTCAAGCTACCGTGCGCCTTTAGGAGAGATTCCCCAAGTCTTGGAAACGGGGGAAGCACACCGTCCACCGACTCGAAATCCATGTTCCAAAATATCGAGAGTTGTTCGATACCCGAAGGAAAGGAAGTGACAAGCGTTTCGAGAAACAAGGGAACCTTGGAATCCGTGAGCAAGATAGTTGCGTATTTAAGGTTGCATCACCTTCCAGTCGCGAAAGGTGCCGAGTTCGAAATCCTCTAGAGGGGGGCCCTCCGCATTAGCAACTCGAATGCAAAGCCTGGTGAGAGCGGGGAACGCTCCACACAAATCATCGAAAAGCGCGTTGTTGAAGTATTCGAAGTCAATGGATAAGGATACGATATTTGTGAATAGGCTGGGTTGTAGTTCCTCGAAGAATTGCGCAGGTGTGCACATGTCGCTGATGACAGAGAGGTGCGTGACGGTGGGTAGGGAAAGGAAGGTATTCACGGTCTGGAAATGACCGGTGTATTGTCGGAGTAGGGGAGGCAGCTGTAAATCGAGTGGGAGGTGTGGACCCGGCCCATCCCACATCGTCTCGGAATAGCGATCTTCGGCATCGCGTATCGACAGGACCTGTACGGCAGGAAAGTTGGACAGGATCCGCATATTTTGCGGCAGCGTAATGAGTGGAAACACCACCGCCAAGGTGTGAACGTGCGAGAAAGTGGGGAGATTGATTGGGAGGTGGTGGGGAGGGTCGAGCGTGAACTCGAGGGTGCGAAGTTTTTCCGGACAGAGCAGGGAGATCCAAGTGGAATGGTCGATCCTCTCCATTGAGAAGGTTTCATTATGAATCCGGAGGTGGGACAAATTTTGAAGCTTTAGCGCATGCAAGTCGACGGGCTCTGGCGCTAGTCGATAATTCTGGACGTGGAGGGTATGGAGCTTGGGCAACAGACACAAGTTCGCCACCGCCGTTCGAGTGAAATGAACGTTGTTAGCCAGGAAAACTCGGAGGTTGGCAAAGGTGGGAATGACTCGATAGAACGCAGTCAACAAGGCGTCGTCGTATGGATGCTTTGTGGCGGACAATACCGGGGCCGGCGACGTGAACGGCGTCGCGTTGCAAAGGCGGACCAGCGGCGCTATTTCGTCTGAAGCCCAGAAGTTGAGACGCTGCAGGCTACGTTTCACAAAAGCTCTCGCCTCCACCTTCTCCCAGGCGTAGGGACGAAAATCAAATTCTGCAAAGAGGTGAACTCGGGATAAGAGGCGGAGGCGGTGGCTCGTCAGAGAAAGCTGCGTGAGGGTATCCTTGGGTGCATATAAGGGCTTGGAGCCATACTTCGTTGGGAACGCGGTCCACCATATGGACGACGAGGGCAAGATGAGGAAAGCTTTTTGTTTGGTCCATCAACGCGACCTCGTGACATCCTCACGTGCTGCGCGTTCTCGCCGATGTTCAAGTTTCAACGACGAAAAGCTCTGGATTTTGCCCGAGAGCGTCCATAAAGAGTATATACGAGAAGAGTGGGAGTGGGACTCGCACAATTAAGCGAGTCCCACTTTTGATCTGAATTCCATCAGTCGGCATCAAAAGGATCAATATCGGCACCCTGGCTCCGCTGGCGGGTTTTTAAGGCATGCGTGCTATATTGCACACTGGGGGGAACGGTGTTCCCCCCAGACCCCCCTCCTTTGGCCTGACGGCATGTCAAGAATTTAATTGAGGTTGTTTTGCTGTTTTCTTTAGCCCTTTTTCATTGTTTACGGGCGCCGGCCCGGACGGCTGGGGTTTTCCACCCCAGACCCCGACCGCTGCGCGGGGCTGCCGCTCGCCGCGGAGGCCCACTGCGTGGTGCTGTCGCTCGCCGCGAGGCCCACTGCGTGGAGCTCTCCCGAATTTTTAACAGGTTTAATTCGTTTTTTACTGCTTATTCGGAGTGCCATCGCCATATTGATTCAGTGATGGCCGCGACGCGTGAGTTCCACTCTCCGTGTTTATCGGACGACGAGTCCCACTGACAGGTCGTTAGCCGACGTTAAGCGAGGCTAAGCGAGCTTTAGCCGAGTCCCACTAACGCCGAGTCCCACCGTTCTCGTCGTTACTCGTCCATAAACTCGCAGTGATTGAAATTGGATTGAAACCGATCATTTAAGCCTGCGGAGGATGCCGAATCCACACGGTTTCGAAAGAAATTGGACTTCGAGCTTCACATGGCCAGCGTATTGTAAATTTGGATCCCTCGGACCTCATCGGGTTGACTGTGGTTTTACAGCTAAACCAGAAACGATAGACATTTTTGATGGGCGATGAGAGTTCGGCTAAAGCTGATGCGAGCTCGCGTCGAGCATAGCCACAACCAACCAACGCCGCTCCATACCTCCACTTGTTACCTACATTGTCAGGGAATCGAGGGGATACACTGGTTGAGCAGAAGGAACTTACTGCTATATTTTGTGGAGGTTTTTGAATGCAAAGCTCGGAGAAAATAAAGTGCGCTATGCTCGGCCCGAACTCTGATCAACTTTAGCCGAACTCTCATCGCCCATCAAAAACGTCTATCGTTTCTGGTTTAGCTGTAATCGTACGATGAAAATCAAAGAGAAGAAGAATATACTTTGGCGCGGGGCTCATCGTAAAGTCTTTTCGGCACGCAAGGCGGACTTTGGAAGGGTTTCTTTCGAACCCGAAGTTTGGACTGTGAAGTTAAGAACACTGAATCAATGGGTCCTTCGCCCTTGTCTGGGTAAAATCGAGGTTTTTTCATACGGGGACCCAGTAGCAGAATCTGTATCAGAAATTATTCCTCTGTCCCTCCGGCGTACGATAGACCTAAATGTGATACTCTACACGGAATGAGGTGTCGACCATGAATCTGACCATCAAACTTTCCAAAAAAAAAACTGTGGGACGCCGTTAAAACCCAATTCCGGTTACTGCTGTGGATGACGAGTAGGATAAGTACAGTAGGTGCATCTCAGGTCGCGATGTAACTTGACCAACAACTCACATTCGGATATTTCAGACTGTACGGCAAACTACATAGAACATTTTGAAAGAAAGAAAGGAAAGACTCTTTCATCGCAGGCCCCGCAGCTTTTCGCGATTCAAGCACGTTTTACTTCCGGGAACTTATACTCGCCGTTGATGATGGCATTCTTGGGGCCGTAGAACCTAAGGAGGAAGTTGAAGGTTCCCCCGTCTCCTGGGGTCGGGAGCCAGCTGCATAGTCTTCAGTTAGATTTTCGTATTGCTAAGCGAAACACGCACTTCGACATCCGCTTTTGAGACGGCGGGGAATCCACGCTCTGCAGCAGCAAATAAAACATCTTCTCGCTGTCGGCCGGCGTCGTCAGAAGCGACGTTCCATCGGGGTACGTGATGTTATCGCGGTCGTTGAGCGAGTACCGGTTGAGGGGGTTCGGCACCAAATACCCCGCCGCATCGTAGATGGTGAGGCTCCAGAAACCGTCCACGGGCGGCTTGCCGTGGAACGCGACGACATAGGATTCGTTGCCGTAGTGTGTCTGGTTGACCTCGTAGATGGGATAGAGCGCCTCGGTGGCGGTGAGCTCCATGTAGCCGTTCGCGGCGACAAACGCGCGCACTGAGTAGTGGCTCTTGAAGTCGCCCGCGAGGTCCGGGCGGATGGCGGCCCAGCCATTGCCGTAAGAGATAAAGCTGGTGTTCTTGACCTTGGAAATCTCGGCCTGGGCACTGGCGTACGCGCCATCGAGGTCAACGCCGTAGGGGGTAGTATACGAGCCGCGACTTGCACCGGCAAGTCGGAGGGATGCGGTGACCGGTGGAACATCATTCGCGACCTCAGGCGGGTTGAAGAGGGAGAGGCGCGCGGTGAGCTGCATAACATACTCCGGGAAGTTGGTTGACAGCCCGTCGTTCAGGATCTGTTTGGTAAGGGGAGGTGCGCGTGGAATGCTTCGTTCGGAAGTGAGTGTGAACCCTGGTTGGATAGACCCAACGATGTAGTCGACGTCCGTGGCGTTCATCACCTCAATCCTGAGGAGCGCTGCGCCGTATGCTGTGGGCATATAGATGGTTCCCGCATATTGCCCTCCGGCAGGCGACATGACACAACCCGGCCTGGCTGGGCGGTGCTGGACCAGATATCTGCCCGCAATGCTGGTGTTGACCGTTCCGATATTACAAAAATTGTTGCCGTACCTATACGAAAGTCGGAATTGTTAGGTAGGTCTGCGAAAAGGTACGAGTCACTCACGTATCATAAAAGGGTAACACGTAGAATCGCCCCGGAGTCATGGGCGGAACGGTCGCAATGACATTGTTTGAAGAAAGATCGATAAGCGCTTCGGAATAGAGCGTATCGACGTTGGGGAGAACGATAGTGTGGTAGCTCGCGTTTGCGAGCGTGGTTTCATGCAGGAATGAGTTCGTCTTCCACTCGCCAGCCTTGTCCGCGATGGAGTTGCCGAATATCACGTATTGGACCAAGGGGAGACCGTACTGAGGACATGAAAGGATATATAAGTCACTGGGGGCGGTGCGAGTGCGCTGAGGTACGTACAACCAGCGAGAAAACGGTGGCATCTTGTGGGCCAGACTGAACGCCGAAAAGATCAAGAGAGCGCCGACGAGTTTCACCAACGCACCTTCACGTTTAAGACGTCCTGGAACTCGGAGGGGATGAATCCCACAGTAGCGAGGGCAAATGCGATGATTTTAGAAAGCATACGTGTGGAGAGCGGGTAAAGCACCTGTGCGACAGGAGGGGCCTTTTATCCGATCTAGCGTGATTCCCTGGAAGGGCAGGTGGAATTTTGGGTAAAGTAGCCGAAAAGAGCTTCGGATGGCGTCAACGGTTGGTCAACGGCGGGAACCAGCGTACGCCGTACTACGCGTAGTATGGAAGTTTTCAAGTTACGCGCGGCGCGGCGCCTCCTCTCCATGGTGCAGTAAGCAGCAGAAGCGGATTAGCGCCGAGCGGTGAGTGAAGACTTGAAAGTCAGCATGGCAGCCTCGCGAAAGCTCGCGAGCAACTTGGTGGCATGGTGCTAAGCGCTAAGGCGAACGTATTTCGGCGATCAACGCGCATCACTGGCAGTTTCGGCATGTTCGGTTTCGGCATGTTCAGTTCAACATGTTGAAACCAAGTTTGAAACCCCTAATTCACATCCAGCAAATTGTCCGAGTGAGTACGACGGGGAATGTACAGCGGGAGATCATGGGAGGGCCAGTCTCATGTCCATAGACCGATCTAGCGTCGACGGAGTGCCGAAAAGAACCGAGTGGCGAGTAAGTAGACTTCTAGAACTCGAAGGAACTTCGATGAACTGGGACGAGAAATCTTGGCAATCGTGGAGTATGCCGAGGTTTGCTCCCCGGCGTAAATCAGGTAAGGGTGGACCAAATCGCTGCGCGGAGTCGATTGCGGCCGTAGACAGGTAGTAGATTACATCACTGTCTCCCTAAATCGTTGGTGCCGTAGCATACCCGCTGGGGCCTCACCTCCTGTATGCGTGATAAGTATGAGTGGCTGTCGATTTAGACCCAAGTTCAATATCAATCGTAAATTTGGGGAACTCCCGAGTACGAAAGGCCTTCGATCCTACGCCGGACCCGCCCTATAGGCATAATTACCCTGTTCACAGTGCGTTTCTTATGGCCGCCCCTACGCTAGCGTTACCGTGCGGCGTACTAGTTGCCCCTAGACAGAGTAGAATAAAATGAATGACCTGATTCCGCTCCCACATTTCAAAGCCCGCACGACCAAGCTCACTCCAACGCGATCTATCCGAGGCAACTAGCTCCGCGACAAGATATCCAAGGCGCTTAAACATCGCGTGGTGACCTCAAGCTCTCGCGGGTAAGTACCTAAGAATGCACCCAGGCTTCGATGTTCAGAAGATCGCAAGCCACGCCACTCCCGTCCTGCGGGGACGATTTCGAGACCGGAGAATTCAACGGAGGACGTGTCGCATGACACCAAATTCAAGGTCGAAAACAATTTGAGTGGGGTGATTGAATGTTTGAATCCTATAATATAACAAAATCGATTGCCTAGGAGCCTGGTTTGCGTACGTGGTTTGAGTAGTTAAAGGCAATCCTGATGGACAAGGTATGGCCACAACAATTTGCTGGAAGGAGGCGGCTTTAATACTGATTAGAAGAAGGGCAACTATTTAGAAGCACTCCTAGTAGCAATACGTTAACATACGCAACTCGTCAGGGGCGAGGACTGGTATAATACCCGGACCCGACTGCTCGAAATCCTCCTTCGTCCACCAAAGGCTATCGAACGTGCTGAAGGAGGCGAGCATCTATCCGCCGATCCAAATAGAGAACGTGTGCTCGGGGGTGGTGCGACGATACCAACCTGAAGTCGATTTGAACGGCGAAGAATTTAGAGTGTTGTATTATTGGCACACCTTTATACCAAACGGCGCTTTGGCACTTATTCCATCCGCATGCACTCCCCAGAACCGAAAGAAGAGAGTGTTACCACCAGAGGGAACGAGATTGGCATATAAATGATCACGATTCGCATCCACTGATTCTGTGGAAACGGAGAAACTTTAGAACTGGACTCGACATTGCATTGTAAGCACCTACATATTCTCTTGATACCGGGAAGCCCTGCGAGCCCGACTGATGTGCGCATATAAGAGCATATGAGTTGGTACTTAGCCGATGCCAAACGGATAGCGAAATATTCCCACGGTTCAAAATGCGCATACCCGCCATACCGTACGTTGCTCGGAACCGCCTCTCACATACAGTTCCAGACAGTAATAGCCACGCAGGTTCCACCAAAACTTCAGGGAAGTCAACTCCCACACTGGTAATTTACAGGGAAAGCTACTTTTTCTGCTCGTGATTTCGAGTCCTATTCCACGCGGAGCTGATGAACCACTCAATTGAAGAATGAGCAAGGAGAACGCGGGAGGGGTAGTTGAACATGAGTAGAAGCCGAATCAAAAAATCTCAACGCGAAGATTGCTCTTATTCAGAAAAAGAATCACACAGAACGTAAAACTACACAGCAAGAACCGAGGCTCTCTTTGACCATGGGATATGACTGCGAAAAGAAAGTGAGGGACAAATCTCACGACTCAAAGGTCAACGGTCCTTACTCCTCAACGACGGAAGCAGCGGAAGCTCATCGCGCTGTCCGCAAACCGACGGTGAGCCATATCGTCTGTCCCAGGCGCAATAAGGATAGTGCTGATAGTGTCCTCGCCCACATCGCATTCAAGGCCGTTACTGGTATCCATGAGTACCAAACTCAAAGTTTCGAACTGAACATGCACATACGCGTAGAAAATGCAGATCCACTCTGGATGAATGTCGACAGAGTTCATGTTCTGGATCTGGCGCGGAGGGAGAGGCTGGCACTCTTTGTCGACGAAATAAAGGACGTCCTGTTCGCCTCCCCAGTGCGGAGCCTGGTACACACTGATGAAATCGTCCTGAATTCTGCGTAAGCGTGGGCGGACAGCACTCCTCAAAGGTACCCACCGGACCGAAGTCCTTGGTGTCCTTCGCGGGGGTCGTGGTGTTGGTCTGGGGAACAGCCACGACGACGGCGGCGATGGACGAAAGAACGAACGTGAGGAAGTGGACGGTGAACATTGCAGACAGAGTAAATGTAGGACCAGTGGGAGTGAGCCTGAGGTTAACCCCTATTATGTCCTGCATTTATTTCTTCGGCCTCTCCCTCATCTTCTGCCTTAGATCCGGCAGCAATTGGTCAAAAAGTACAACGTTGATCGCAGACACATTTACGACTATTTTGCGAGCGGCAACACCTTCTATGTCAGTTGACCAATTGCCGCTGCTGGACGGGTGACGCTGTCGAGTGAACACGTTTGGCCATTGGACCCAAGGTCCAATCGTAGCGCTCCTTTGCGCCGGTGCCTGGAGTTGGGCCAACGTGCGCCGTCGGGACTATTCAAATAATGATCCAGAAGGGCGTCGTTCGCCTTTCCGGAATTCAGGAAGCTCACACCCGTCCCTCTCCAGGGGACGGATGCCAAGTCCCCGTCTGCACAATACGTATTCAACGACGTGAGTTGTGGGGCGTCAACTGACATCCATATGGCACTCAGTCTCGTGGTCATGCTCGAAAGGTCCTCGTCCATGCAGGACGTATCCGACAGCATTGCGATATGCGAAGGCGAATAATAACCTGGGTCCGATCAGAAGGCTGAAATCCTTGAGGCGAGTTAAGCACGGCCCCGGTCGATTCTCGAGAACCAAATCTTTGCTCGGGAACCCGGCCGCTCAGTTGTCCATAATAATACTCCTGCCTCAGACGAGAAGAAAGAAAATCAAACCTTCAACCGCGAGACGTTGGCCGAGAGTCTCCAACTTTCAAGTTAAACTCACTTTCCTTCTCGGGTGTGATAACAATATGGCCGTTGCATTCGTTTGTCCATGGCCGAGGGTGTTGACGTCTCTGGAAGGATGATTCACTGCGCTAAGCGGCCGCCTCGGCAGATGTTGCCGACGTCATTATGCCGATGATGGCAAGCATCGACAAAAGCCGGCACCTGTGCCGACGCAGCGGCTTAACGCAGTGATTCGTTTGGGTTTTCGCGTCTTCTCCTTCCATCGCACTCAGAATTGCCCAGGAAATGTACAACATAACGAGGTACGAGTTAGTTTGTTGTATTGTCTGTCCCAAGAGGCGAGCGATCAGAGTGATCTTAACACAGACCTCTTTGACAACCCCCCCAAATCGGGATGTCCGAAATCGCCGACCGACTTTCACTGCACTAATCCTGGACTCTTTACTGTGACCTCAAAATGAGGGGGATTGTCCTGAAATTTTGCAAGACCCCCCATTTGTGCATATTGCCGATGTCCCTAGGTACTTGAGTTAATATCTTTGCGAGGGAGAATGGTAGAATCGGATTTTGATCTAACTGCGGCTTTTGCCGACGTCCGATCTTTTGTACATAATAATCGCGACGCGACGCGTGGCTGCTCACCGCGCTCACCACTCGCCTTTCCTTTCGCCTTCATGTACGATCTTAATGTCCTATACCCCGCAAGATAATCCTGCACCCCATCCTCACCCTCGACTCACCGGCTCACTGCTCTCTTTCGACCATGACCAACTCATCCCCTTCGACTCCGACTCGCATATGCCGCCTGCTGGCGCCGCGACATCGCAGGAATCACATTCCTTTCTATTTCAGAATACTTCTAGCTCAAGCTCCTCCACTGCTGAAGCCTTTAGACGGCTCCCTCCTCTGGACACAGAGAACCTGCGCCTGCGCACTTTGAGCAGCTCTAGCAGTTATACTAATGAAAATTCCCCTGTGCTTCCCTTTCCCTCGCCCTCCCTGCACTCACCATACTCGCCCTCCTTCCCGACGTCCTCTTCGTTTCAACTCCCCTTCCACCCTTCACCGTCTACTGCAGGGAGATCCCCCAATCTCTCCGGTGGACCTACAGTTCTTCGTGTGCTCAGCACTCAAGAGCTTCGTGATTCATTTTCCAACGGCCAGATCGGATCCCGTTCGAGTGGAGTTGGTACATGGGAGTTGCAATGTCCCAAGTGCAGCTTGTGGATTAATACCAGCATTTCGGTTGTTCGTCAGCTTTCCGAGCCGGGCCAGTTCCAAACCCTGCACCAACACATGCAGGGGAAACGGTGTAAACCTGCCCAGATTCATTCGTCAACCTCATCATCTGGTGCACCGTCGTTCTCTCTTACGAGGTCTGCTCACTCGCCCCCTTCCTTCTCCCCATATTCGCCGTCCGGTTCACTTCCTCCTTTTTCTCCTGTCGATTCCCCGCCCTGGAGTCCATCAATCAACTCCCCTTCTGCCGAGATGTCCCCTCGTTATGTTTACCACGATTCTCCGGACGCGCCGTGAGTATTTTAATGAAAGAGCCTGCATCCAAGTTCTCAAATTATGTTCTAGTCCCCAACGCTTCTCCTCCGCTCCTCCGGAACTTCAACCTGGTTATACTGCTCATGAGATGGATGTAGATCGTCCAGGATTCGGCGGCGCGTGTTCTGGATTAAACTTGGATTGGCCTGCCGAACTCTCATTTCGTTTGACCTTTCCTTTCCATCGACTCACACTCCGAGGAGATGAGGGTGATTTGCCCTTCGAGATAGAAATCCACGACCGCGGCAAGGTTGTTACCGTGTGGTCAAAAACGTGCAAGAAGACAACCACTCCGCACTCTTCTCATTGTCAAGAATGCGACGCGCTGCACGGTCGGCTGGAAGATCTTGCGCAGATTGCGCGCGACGCGAAGAAAGGCACCAACTATAAATATATGAGCCACGATCAGCTCCGCGAACTTGTAATTGAGCGAAACGAAGAACTGAACAAGCTCAAGCTTCAGGTAGGAAATTTGTTCATTCATCCTGTCCTCGCTTCTTGAGCTCACGATGTTTTGCAGTCTTTGAATCTAGGCCGGCGGATCGCGACATTCGCTCGCAAAATGGACGACTATGAACGATTAGTCATGGCCATAGCGACGAAGGATGTTCCGCGCGTCCACGCTATCATCGAAACAGCGGTGCGGAATGGTGCGAGCGTCCGGACGATGACCAACCTTATTTGCGACACGTTCGAGGGTCTCCGGCATACAAAAGGCTTCACCGAGTTTGAACACGACCTCGGGATCCTGATCTATCGACTCGGTGGTCGGTCGCTCCTATACGCGATGAACCACGCCCTGCACCTCCCTTCCCTCCGCACCATTTGCAATTCGGCCAAATTCGTGAAAATTACCCCGACTATCGGTCCCATTTCCGCCGACGAGCTTCGCGCAAATATAGGAAAAGTTCTCCTGGCTCCGCGTCGCGAGGCGGCAACGCAATACCCTCGTTCCGGTGTAACAATAATGATGGACGAGTGCGCCATCGAGGAGCAGGCCGTGTATTTCTCGCACGCCAACCAAGTCGGCGGACTTTGTCAAAAGCATTCCCGCGACATTCCACTGACCCTCGCCACCCACGACTCCGCTCTTAACATCGTAGAGGCCTTAGGCGATGGGAAGGTCCACTTCGGGAAGGAAATGCTCTTTGTCGCCGTGCAGTGCGGGAATGAGAAGACAATTTATCCCTTGTTGTGCGCACCGACGTGCAAACAGGAAACATGGGAGGATTTCAAGGAGCTCTTCAACCTCGTCATAGCTGTTTGGGAGGAGTCCGGCGCTAAAGCGTCGGTCGGCGAGATATTCGATTTCGCCTCGGACGGAGATCATCTTCGTCGAAAGGCTGGGCATGCGGTCTTCATGCAGTTCGAGCTCACGTCGGGGAAAATTTTCATAGTACTCTCAAACCTCCCCGGCCTCAATTTGTTCACTGGGCCTGGTCTTATGCTCATGACATTTGATTGGCGTCATATCATGAAAAGTATGTCGCTATCTCGTCTCCGAAATTTGCCTTCACTAATTATTCTTAGGACTGTGCACCCTGCTTCGCCATATTCTCGGTATCGCGCTGGACAACGGGCGTATCATCAACCCGATCGCGCTCAATCGGTGCTTGTTACTAATCCCAGGGAAAGACCAAGCATCCGTGCAACGCCTTCTAAACCCCGACGACCCCCAGAACGTACCCATCGCAATTGAGCTTTTGGAGGCCGTCGTCTCCCTCCGTACCCGCCGCCTCGAATTCGATGTACCCACATCCGATGTCAATACCAACACGGATCTCGACGCCATTGCGCTTTTCAGCTTCATTGCCGATGCTCTGTTGAACGCCTTCACCAACCCCGAAGCGTCACTTAGCCTTCAGATCGAGAGCCTGAGCATTTATGCGCACATGCTCTTTGTGCTTTTCCGCAACTTCCGACTCAAGTTTATGTCGAACCAGCTCTACGGCGACTCCCAGACAATGGTGAAGAACATCATATTCACCGTCGCCAAGCAGCAGGAGTTGGATCCGAGCGTAAAAGTTAACGCATATTACGATGGTACAGATCCCGTGGAAGGGCACTTTGGGTACACTCGGGAGTTGGGTGGCCACAATTCAGCAATGAATTACAAGCAGGCTGTCGAGCGGAGCGGCTGGGCGTGTGATATCCGGGGTGTGCATGCGCGGAACCCGGGTCTGCATGCGGGTCATCGTCGGCGGAACATCACGCGAACGGAGATCAAGGACCATCTGAACGAGCATAATTTCGTTGGAGATTATGTTGCTGGGCACTGCGATCTGGGCGGTTCGTTCAGGAGAGGCCGAATCAGGGCGATGCAGATCTTCGAGGAGTTCTCGAAATTGCCCCGCGAGGCGTATGACATCCCGGCCATCCTCAAATCGAAGCCGGGTTTGTGTCTTATGCGGCCGCATGGTGGCAATATTTATCCCGGCATCGCCGACGATATCGACCGGTCTATTCCACCCGAGCCCAAAAAGTCCACCGCCGCTCCTTCCAGCGACGCCGTTGCCAATGCCTCTCCGTCGAACAACGCCGTTTCCAATCCCTCTCCTTCTATCGCTCCCAACCCCATCTCTCCTCCCGCGGCGCAACCGGCAGACTCTGACCCCAACAATTTCGACGACATGTTGCCGGATCCCACCACCTCCACCATATCGTTCGAGGAGCTGCTGCAAAGTGAGGAGACTGAGCCCTCCGCACTTAAATTGCAGCCCCGCACCGGTGTAAAGCCGGACGACTACCTTCGTGACGAGAACGGAAAGTTCGTTCACAAGCCGTCGGTGTGCCGACTGGTCCTGAATAAGGAGTTTGTCGCCAAATCGAAGAATCGCGGTGAGCGCGCGATGGGTGCAGCAATCAAAAATGTTCGCGCATATACCAAGCCTAATGGACCACGACTTTTGAATGGCAGTCTCACCGGTAACGCGTTCATCAATGGCGACCTTTTCCTCACCCTCATTCGCACGGCTGTCAACATTTCTCTTGCCGTTGTGCGCTGTACCGAGATTTCTGTCGACGGTGCGCGCCAACCGGATGTAAACATCGCCTCAATCAAGAATCCCAAGGCCAATATCAAACTTACGGGGCAGATTTTGCGGCTCAAAATGGTTCCCTCTACCGCCGAAGACTCCGGAATGGAATCAATCGAAACACCCTCCCCAGATTCGGAGGAGACCGCCGTCAATCCCGAATCAACATCCAGCTGGCTTTGGTTGGGTTCGTACTTGATTACCAAAAGTGTCATGAAGGGAACCACGATCGCCACCGACGCTCCTCATACTATCTGTGTTCAGGGTCATCTCGTTGAGCCGGTCAGCCCGAAGGCCGTTAGCGCGCACGGCCGACTTTCCCCCGAAGAGATGAAGGAAATCAACTCCACAGGTACTACGTGGGCTTTCAACGACCTATTCCTTCGCGCTTTGCTGCCGGAGCTGTGGAAACGCGTCGACGACACTAAGATGGGACTTCGAGAGATGCCGTCTCTGAAGAATGCCCTCGCGGGATTTCCATATTCCTATTCAAGCGGTACGAAATTACCGTATATGTTTCTTTAAAATCTAACTTCTCTCAGGATTCCCTGCCCTGCTTTCTGAGGACGGCACTAAGTTTGTCACAGAAAAATCGGCAGACGATCCATGCATTTACTGTCAAGAAGTCCCTGCAAATTGGCGCGGTCACATGGGCGGCCACATCATGCGTAGGCTTCGAAAGGCTGGAGAAGCAGAACGGGATAAGAAAGACGAGAAGCATAAGAGGGTCAAGGTGTATCCACAGGTATGTCGAATCTACTTCGCGTCGCATGAGCACCCTGGTTCTGAAGCAATTGCGCACAGATCGGTGAACCGTATCCATGCGGTTTTTGCGGCCGCTCAGGACTTGCCGAGTGCGCCGTCATGATGAAGCCCAAGGGTGATACCTTCGACGTGCAAACGAAGTGTCGGTACGCGGTTCCCTTCCAGTATCAACCAGCGAACAAGGGCTCCGCAACCACCCCTTCGCGCAATGTCCCCGTCATCTGCAAACTTTGTCCTACGCCCGTCGGCCGATATCCGACTTATCCTGGTGTCTGGCGCTATAACATGCCCCAGCATCTGCTGGAGATGCATTCAGAGTATGCATCCCCATTGCAGCCTGAAGGTATCCCACTGCCGCGCGTGGTTTGGCGGAGTATTGAGGTTGACAAGACCGAGGAAATGGCGCTCGGTGTTCCCGAGTTTCTCGTGCCGAAGCCCTTCAAGAAATTTTCGGCCGAGCCTGAAGAGGAGGGGTCTCGGGGAAGGAAGCGACCGTCGGCCGGGGCAGGGGCTGCAAAGCCCAAGCAACGCCGAAGGGCGACGGACAATTGAGAGCCGGCGACCTTCTTTTTGTGTTTTGGACGGTGCATTTTCGATTAAATTTTGTTGCATCACAGCACGTGTAGTGGTTCTAATCTCCCCAATTTTTTCTCAAGCCTCAGGACTATCGCTGAGAGAGCAATGCGCGAAATAGCGCCGCTTTGGAAAAGGCGTGGGTGGTATTGATCGGATCATTCCTATACGGGGACGATTACATACCCCCCCCCCCCCCTCTGATAAGTGATGGCGACTTTGGCAGGTCTATGTCATCGACTTTACTATCGCTCGCCTCTTGGTCTGTCCCCATTCTGCTTGAGGAAGTTTTCACATGTCGCTGCCTGTTGTGGCTTGTTGCCACTTCCCGATCGCGACTCGACCGCGTCCCATTTCCCGTTCACCCCGGCCACGGCGCCTCTAGAAAAGCCTGCAGCTGAAGCAAATGATTGTTACTCGACAGCCACACACTGGCATGGAGATCTTTCAGCGGCTTCCAAACGAAGTTATCGCTGAAATAATTGGGGTTGCGTCAAAAGTGAATCAAGCGACTCTATGTCGCGTGTCCAAGCTGTTCAACGACCTATGCCTTCCCACATTGTACCGTGTCGTGCTGCTCGAGGATTACGCCGCCGCCCTCGCATTCACCTCCACGCTTTTAGCAAATACGACGCGGGCGGCTACCATCCGATCTTTCACCGTGGAGCGTCTTTATGAGCCCTGGCAAGTCTTCTGGTGTATTTCTGCTTATTCCCCGTCTCATATGTCTCAGGCCCCAGCCGTCTCCTCCAGTACTCGGTGGGATGCTGCTGGCCTCGATGAAACTCATGACCAGGCTCGAACATTTGTTCTTTCCTGCTCTATACAAGCTGCAAGATAATTGTTTTGACGCCCTCTTGGCGGACGTTACCCTCCCCTGCCTTCTCACCTGTGGTATCTCTCACTTCAGCTCTTGGAATGCAGCAGGAGATAAGATCGGGTTATTTCTTCAACGTCATCCTACCCTAACTCGCGTTCGTCTTCGCACGAATATGAGAATCGTGATATCGCCAACGCTACGAATCTCCTTGCCCAACCTTCGCCACTACGACGGATCGGTCGGGCTTCTTCCCTCCATGGAGGCTGGTGGAAATCTGACGCGAGCTCGACTTCATTGGCACAGCGACCACGAAGATGAAGACATCGACCAGGCCGTCAAGGTGCTTTGTTCCTTGAGCAATCCCACCATCCCATTCTTCGCCGTCCACGAATACAGGGATAATTCATGGCAGCCCATCCTCACATCTATGGCAGCGCACATGCCACATACGACAGCACTCCAAATGCGCCCTCTGGCGGAGTTTGGTACAGATCTCACTGAGGTCAGGTTCCCCGATAATCCGTAGCATTTGCTCATCTCGATGTAATCAGCAAATCATCGACCACATTACGGCCTGTCTTCCAGTCTTCACCAAACTGGTTTATCTTGCATTCGAATGCGAGGCAGCCGCTTTTCCGAGCTCCGACGCCGACGAAGATGACGACTGCAACACCGTCGAAACGTGGTCAGAAGCTTGTCCAACCCTCGAGGCCTGCTGTTTCAGTACGTCAATCTCGTTGTGAACTCGTATCCATGTCAAGTATTGACGATGCGTGTAGATAGTTGTGCGTGGAGAAAAGGGGAGGATGGATGGGAGGAATTCGACATGTCAGAGTTTCGGGCGCTGGTTGGAATTCCTGATTCTGGTTACTGGTGAACACAATCCATCACTGCCAGATAGGAAGCGACAGGAGATAACTAAAGCAGCGGCGAAAAGCTCTAGCTGTAAACCAAACATTCAAGTGTGCTACCGGTTCCAGCGTAGGATAATAGGGACTCATTGTTTCTGCCGAGACTGTTTTGAAACTGAATCGGTACTAAATCCATTGCGAAATTTGCACTCCTTTCGGGCCCGTCTTATTCTCTCCGCTCTTGGAACTATACCTGTTTGATGTTCAACTTCCGGGGTCAATCCAAGTCGACTTAATTCGATGGTAAACACGATGCAAGCCTAAGTGGACCCTGCAGATTGACTCGTAAAGGTATATGCGGCCATAAGAGTAGCAATGGAGCGGAAGTAAGAGCACAACCTGATATGTACGAGTCCAAACAGAAGAAGAATAAGCCGTAACACTAAGGTGATCGTTAGCATGAGATACCCCGGATATCAGTGAGTACCCACCCCACTCAAGTGCACTGGGTGTTGCCCAAAGGCAGCAAATACCCCGCAATCTCCACATCTTCATATCCCTGACCGATGAATTCCAACCTCTCAGATTCCGAGATGGTGTAGACAGTATCCTGTGCAGACGCAAGATGGAGGCGGTAAAAGGGCACGCTCCCGCAGACTTGGGTCGGATAGATATACACCACAGGCTCGGCCGTGTAGAGGAAGTATCCAGCCGCGATTGCAGTGTCCCTCTCGGTGGTTGAAGTGGTGTAAAAGATGTGGTTTCCGCTCTGAAGGCGATAGAAGGGGACGGTGGACAACTCCTGAGTGACGAAAACCAGGCCAGCCACGGTTTGTAAACCGTATCCGTGGATAACGCCACCGTTGAGGGCAGGAGCGTCGGCCGTAAGGGCATGACTGACGAACGAGCTCGAATAAGTTCGATAGTACGGCACAGCGTTGAGCGGGTCTCCGCAGGTTTCGGTAGTGCGCATCTGCAGGCGGAGGAGTAAGCAATGGATACGACTCGAAATGCGGGACATACCTCCATTACTGGCGCAGGAATAAATGCACAAGCCAAACTGACCCAGAGGGAAAGAAATACGAGAGGTGTAATGCGCGTCATGTTTTGGAGTGGGGTTTTTTGAATTTTTGGGCAGTTCCTTTTCTAGTGAGTCGGCGCTACGTTACGTCCGATGAAGACAGGGTGCGCAGAAGAGAATAAATGGATTCTGCGCTGAGAACCTAGCCAGATGATTCCGGAATACATAGCCGATATAGAGAGGCTGAATTGAAGATTGGACTGTTTTGACAGTAGCGCCGGAAATCAGCAAAATGTTCTGTGTCTGGCGGTGTAGACGTCTGGGATTGTCTGGCGTGGCCCAGATTCACCAGACCGCCAGATAGCTACTTTTTGCAACTTCCCATTTTTTTTCTGCTTGAAATTTCAGGGATATCCTTCACAGGACTTGGTATTGACCCCCCCCCAAGTATTTATTGGCTATGAAACTCCGTCTGAGACTGAAAACACCAATGTTTGAATTTTTGAAAGTCATGATCCCGGGTGAAAGGAATTTGGCCACCGAGCCATTCGAAACCAGGGGAATGTCAGATTGACACGATATTGTCCTGGATACCTTCGGGGAGTGCCAACTTGACGGTCTGAGCAAGATGCGAAGGCTCGGAAAAAATCTCGACAAGTCCATCGTGATTGATCGCTGATGGTTGAAATGCCAATCTTGAAGACTCACTCTTGCCTTTCGCCACCATGCCGCTCACTCTTTCTCTCTGTCCTCCGCTGTGCTCTCCCCACTGTTGGCTCCGTTGCTATCTCTGTTCAACCCTCCAAGTTTCCGCTCTCGTTACTCAAACGGCTGTCGCCGCTCGCGTCAAGCTGTCAACTCCTTCACGGCAATCCCAAGGTCTAAGTTAGTAACTCCCTTCAAGGAACCAAGCCGTCCTTCAACACCTTCAAGACGTCCTTCAATTTCTTCAGGATGCCCTTCAATCGTGTCTGATAGCCTGGCGCCCGACCCTCCCAGACCCTCCCAGAACCAAGCACGCTTTCAGGACGTCCTTCAATTCCTTCAGGATGCCCTTCAATTCCTTCAGGATGCCCTTCAATTCCTTCAGGATGCCCTTCAATCGTGTCTGGTGACCCCCCCACACCCTCCCACACACGAAACATTTTGCTGACGACAATGTCTTCTTCTGCATTTTGGATCACGGCCAGGCAACGACACGAGCTAACAATCGTCTCCGGTGAGCATGAAACTAAATCCATCACACGCACTGTAACTCTTCAGACAGTTGTCCTTCACGTACCTAACAACTGACACAGTGTTTGGGCAGTTCGAACTGGTATTTCAATGGCACCGAAGTCTCGGTTACAGAGTTACCCGCCCAGAACCGTGCCGACCAGGCTCCCTGCCGTTCTTTTTTGCCGATTTCTACTAAGAAACTGAACAATTGAGAAAGTTGAAAGGTTGCTCAGCGCCGTGTGTCAGTTCCATGCTTCCATTGAGCGTCTGCGAGCGCTAAATTATATTGAGTAAATAGGAAAAAAAAAATCACAGATTTACTGAGCAGTACGGTCTGGGACAGCCATCACTCCATTGATCTTCGGACCCCGCGCACCGATCTCCCAGTTCAACAAACCGTCCGGAACCCCGCCAACCACGGCCCGGCACGGCCTGTTACCATCTTCGGACGCGAGCGGTTGTTTGGAACTGTATCGACTAAAGGGTCTTGGCGATCATCGATCACTCAATCTCCGCCACCAGCACGACTTTCGAACCCAGCCGAGTCCTACACAGGGAACATATTCCAGCGGTGTCCCTACCCTACGCCGCTAAACGGCATCGCTTTGGCTGCAGTGATTTGGCCCGACTCCAGCCGCCTTGGTCCCTTCCTTCTGCAATCACAAAGTTCAAGTTGGACACGAATTCCGGGACATTACAGTACAAATGGGCGCGGAGGCTGTAGCATTAGTGGCTATTTGGCTGTTGAAAACATCACGGGTGAGTCTCGGTTTTATTCACGTTTTTTTCTGCGCAGAGCCGGGAGGGGATGTCGCATTAGGGGAGGGTGCCCTATTCGAGTCGGATCGACCGGCAGCTCGCGTTGGGCTGGTTGATGGGTCCGCGCGCATGTCTCTTGCGAGATGCACATCCGCGCGTGCGCCCTTCCCTCACATTCAGCGAGACGTTATGCGCGTTGCCACTCCGTTTCTACTTGTGTTCCTTCTTTCTCCCTTCTTTCGTGCCTTCATGTTCTCATAATCCGTTGTTCTGACATCGCCCTACAGGAAACCTTCACATAACTCAGCTAGGACCCCGGTACGCGAGCACAAGCAAGTCCGTCATCATAAACGTATGTGTCCTTTCCCTCGCCTTCATGTCTCTTCGAAGGGACCGAGACGGGAGGGCGAGCGCGAGCGCATAGATTCTGAGAGTGGAGATATTGGGCGTCGCGACGCGTTCGAGGTCGACGGTGGTGGTGGGCGAGCTCATAGGATATTCATGTGCCCCTCCGCGAGAGAAGCTGGCGAGGAGGGTGGACCGTTCGCGTCCGTGTCTCCTCTGTCTTATGCGCTGCGTCTCCAACGAGCGCGCAAGCATAGGTACTCGTATGCGCTGCGGACCTCAGCTGTGTTGTGCATACGTGCCCGGGTAGATCCGTCCGGGTGCCCAGGATTCGAGCTGCTGGGTGATTGTATCGACCTAGATTTCCGGTCCCTCGGACGCCGCCCAGCATCCGCGCCGCAGATCGTGCGTGGAACGACGGTGGAGGATTCAAGCGCCCTCGTCTCGGGCGCAGTGTATCTTGCCACATTCTTCCTCGTCCGCGCTGCCCCGCCGGCAGGCGGATTTGTTCGGCGCATACCGACTGCTAGCTGGCACCGTCCTTCGTCATCGCAGCAGACTCGGTCCTCGTCGAGCCCACTACCTCCGTCTCCCTTCACACCTTTTTTTTTTGCCTTTCCTGCCGATGCTGTTACAAAAACGTCCCACTAATCTCCTTCGTTGCAGCCAACCACCCTCGACATAACCGCCCCGCCTGGGACGCGGACACGGGCTACGAGCGTAGATGTGCGCCCCCGTTTCGTTTCATTTTCCTTTTCAGTTTCTTCGTGTTAGCCCGGCGGTCGCGTTAAATGATACGCTCAAGGCTCAAGGTGGTGCATGTCCCGCGGGCTGCAGCTGGTGCGCGGCTTCGTCCTATGCGACGCAGCCTTGATTCCCCAGGCGAGCGGACGCGGATGGTGCGCGCGCCGACGCGGATGGTGGAATGCTCGCACTGTGTAATGAGGCCGGGGAGGGGCTAATCGCGAAGGCTACCTGAGCGCGCAGTCTCGCCGTGTGTACCCGTCCGATGTGTGGATGGCTCCCGCGCGTCCGCCGTATGAGGGGATAGTGCGAGACGATGGTATCGTGGGTGTTGTGTCGCATCGTGGGTGTTGTGTCGCATCGTGGGTGTTGTGTCGCATCGTGGGTGTTGTGTCGCGTGCGGTATCCTTCGTGTACTTGCGCCACACGCGATGTGCAATCTTCTGCGAGGATGATCCGAGCGGAATGGGCCCATAAGCGACGTATGTGGCTGCCATGATTGTGCGCGACGTAACTGCGTGCGCAGCGGGCCTTGTACGAATGGCAAGTCTATCCTCTATGCCGCTTCGTCGAGCGGCCCTCACCTCCTCGCTTCCTTTCTCTCCATCGCGCCTTTGATTCTCGACGCTGGGCTTCACTGCGCTCGGTTCTACTCCCCTCTCTCCTTCTTTCGCCTCTTTCTTTCTTATTTCTCGAATTTTAATCCTGAGTTCCCCTTGGGAATCGACACAGACCGGTTTTGATGTGTTGCACTTGAAATATGTGTGACACATGTATTACATTTGAGGTGGGTGTCTCGCACTTGCTATAGACCCAATCTTGACCCAATCTGTAGGGAGGTGGAGTAGAGACTCCCCGGGTTACACCGCATCCAAATCTTGCAGACTCGGAGTGGGAGAACATATCCCGCTAGTGTATGTTTAGCGATGTATCACTTTCAGAGGAGAACAAAATTCAATGGCAAACACGATGCAAGCCTAAGTAGACCCTACAGATTGACTCGTAAAGGTATATGCGGCCATAAGAGTAGCAATGGAGCGGAAGTAAGAGCACAACCTGATATGTACGAGTCCAAACAGAAGAAGAATAAGCCGTAACACTAAGGTGATCGTTAGCATGAGATACCCCGGATATCAGTGAGTACCCACCCCACTCAAGTGCACTGGGTGTTGCCCAAAGGCAGCAAATACCCCGCAATCTCCACATCTTCATATCCCTGACCGATGAATTCCAACCTCTCAGATTCCGAGATGGTGTAGACAGTATCCTGTGCAGACGCAAGATGGAGGCGGTAAAAGGGCACGCTCCCGCAGACTTGGGTCGGATAGATATACACCACAGGCTCGGCCGTGTAGAGGAAGTATCCAGCCGCGATTGCAGTGTCCCTCTCGGTGGTTGAAGTGGTGTAAAAGATGTGGTTTCCGCTCTGAAGGCGATAGAAGGGGACGGTGGACAACTCCTGAGTGACGAAAACCAGGCCAGCCACGGTTTGTAAACCGTATCCGTGGATAACGCCACCGTTGAGGGCAGGAGCGTCGGCCGTAAGAGCATGGCTGACGAACGAGCTCGAATAAGTTCGATAGTACGGCACGGCGTTGAGCGGGTCTCCGCAGGTTTCGGTAGAGCGCATCTGCAGGTGGAGGAGTAAGCAATAGATACGACTCGAAATACGGGACATACCTCCATTACCGGAGCGGGAATAAATGCACAAGCCAAACTGACCCAGAGGGAAAGAAATACGAGAGGTGTAATGCCCGTCATGTTTTGGAGTGGGGTTTTTTGAATCTTAGGGCAGTTCCTTTTATTCTAGTGGGTCGGCGCTACGTTACGTCCGATGAAGACAGCCTGAGGGTGATCAGAAGAGAATAAATGGATTCTGCGCTGAGAACAGAGCCAGATGCAGTTGGATTCCGGAATACACAGCCGATATAGAGAGGCTGAATTCAAGATTGGACTGTTTTGACAGTAGCGCCGGGCAGCAAAATGTTCTGCGTCGGGCGATGGCCGGAGCAGGCCCAGATTCACCAGACCGCCAGATTGCTACTTTTTGCAACTTCCCTTTCAGGACTTGGTATATATTGACTCCTCCAAGTATTTGTTGGCTTTGAAACTCCGTCTGAGACTGAAAACAGTGAACATCAATGTTTGAATTTTTGAAAGTCATGATCCCGGGTGAAAGGAATTTTGCCACTAAGCCATTCGAACCAGGGGAATGTCAGATTCCTAGATCCGTAGTTTACGGAGGAGCTAGGTCTACTTTCCCTAATTGGCTGTCCGCATCAAAACTGCATGATATTCCCACGATGTCTTTGTATCGCACTGCTTGCCTGATTCGGTGACTTCCGTTCGCAACACCAGGCCCTCTGGGAGGTGGAAGCCAATAAAATAAAAATTAAACCAATCCCACTCCCGTAATAAGCGACCCAAAAACCACCGACCATGATCAGGGTCCCTCACGGAGGGGGAAGCCAATGAAATAAAAATAACATCACTTCCAGAAGCACTCGAAAAAAAAATCAAACCACAGTCCGACCGGAGGTGGAGGCCAATTAAGATGAAACCGAGGAATCACCCTGGAGATGAGGAAAAGAAAGAAAGAAGACAAACAAACAAACAAACAAACAAAACAACAAAACAACGAAATAACGAAGATAGAAAGAAAACACAAAACATAAAAAACCCATTACCACACACATTGTGTGAAATACAACAAGCAGGGTGGAAACCTTTCAACAATCTGCGCGGAGGATTTAGGTGTGCCCGGAGGGCGTTAATATTGACACGGAAATTGATATTGTTCTGGATACCTTCGGGGAGCGCCAACTTGACGGTCGGAGCAAGATGCGAAGGCTCGGAAAAAATCTCGACAAGTCCGCCATCAAACCCCGTGATTGATCGCTGATGGTTGAAATGCCAATCTTGAAGACTCATGCTTGCCTTTCGCCACCATGCCGCTCGCTCTTTCTCTCTCAGTCCTCCGCTGTGCCCTCCCCGCTGTTGGCTCCGTTGCTATCTCTGTTCAATCCCCAAGTTTCCGCTCTCGTTACTCAAATGGCTGTCGCGTCGAGCTGTCAGCTCCTTCATGGCAATCCCAAGGTCTAAGTCGGATAAGTCCCTTCAAGGAACCAAGCAGCCCTTCAATTTCTTTAGGATGCCCTTCAATCGTGTCTGATGGCCTGGTGCCAGACCCTCCCAGACCCTCCCAGAACCAAGCAGTCCTTCAAGCCGTCCTTCAATTCCTTCACTTACCTAACAACTGGCACAGTGTTTGGGCAGGCTTTGAACTGGTATTTCAATGGCACCGAAGTATCGGCTACAGAGTTACCCGACGAAAACTGTGCCGACCAGGCTCCCTGCCGTTTCTTTTTTGCCGAAACTGAACAATTGTGAAGGTTGAAAGGTTGCTCGGCGCCGTGTGTCAGTTTCATGCTTCATCACCAAAAGGGTCAAAACGTCCCGAGGCCTTGTGATTATCACAAGGCCACACAAGGCCCAAACAAGGCGCACCAAAGGTTTGACCCAACCTTCTTAGTCGTCACCAAGGCTTGGGCACCCCTAGATCAGGCCTCACCAACCTTTGCCGCACCTTACGAGCGCCTTGCAACTTTCCTCCAACGTTTCCTGTCCCTCGCTAGCCCTCTGGCCTGGGGCCACTCGCGCCGTACAAAAATGGAGGCACACTGCTTTTGTCAACCGAAAATACCCGTCTTCGCAGTCTGGATTTGAGATTGTAACCTCTAGATCAATTCCACTACATTTGTCTCTCTGTACCCCGGGCTGAAGGCGAATTCTGAGTTTTCAACTTGTTTTTTTTTTCAACCAAAGTACTTATCGGCAACCATTCAAGCGCCCAAATTCAAGGACGGTAATATTAGCGGATTGAATTATTCTGGAGCCTCCACGCAGAGGGTCCATATCATGAAAGTTCCTCGGAATTGCATTTAAATCCAGGAAAGTAAAGGGGCAGTGAAACAAGTTAAATTTTCAGACTGGCTTAAAAAAACAAAACCTCTGGGGACTGTATTACAGCCTCAAGCGAACAAATTTGTGCTCCTCTGGTTCGGGACTAGCGAATATTATTTCGCAAAATTTGATGCCTGCTCGTTATATTTGGAACGTGACACGTCACATGTGACTTCTCGCGTTTCTTTCCCCCCACTAGGGTTCTGTTTATAAGTCCGGTTAATAAACATGTTTTTAAACACCGGTTTATAAACCCGGTTTATAATGGTCGGCCGGAAAGGACCGGTTTTTAATTCGCACAGCCACAGGGCGGTGATCTCCGAACAATTTTTTTTGACATCCCGCCCCCGCCCTTCCCGCCGTTCATCATGTCTAAGTCCGGGTCTGCAGCCAACTACTATCATGAAGAGATCAAAGAACTCCTCCGGCTTCTGCAACCCCTCCCGGAAACCATCCCAGTCGGAGTTGACCACGACTTGAGAGGATACGCTCCTGATGGAGGGACAGTGGACGAGACGGGCTGCGCCAAGTCGGTGGTCGCCCATGACATTGGTCGCTCGTTTGGGCCTCGCAAACACTCACAGAGGAAGCGGTGGGAGGGGAAGTCGAAAAACTCGAACTTTAGGCGATTTTAGGGGCGGTGTTTACAAACATGTTTATAAACGGCCTGTTTATAAACCAAAAATTATAAACCGTTTATAATTGCCCCGGGAATTATAAACAGGACCCTACCCCCCACATCATCTCCGCGTCCATCTGCGCGATACCATCTGTCCTGTGCCCTTAACGTCAAATTCCTCCTATGCACAACACTCCTAGCCATACTCTGCCTCGATTTGGGGCCAATCCAACCGCTCCTTGACGCTTCAACGCAAAAACACGCGATTTTGTCGTTTTCTGCCAACAAGGGCGTGTACGCGCGTTGTATGCCACGAAGGGTGCCCAGAAACATGTTAGATGCCGGGTATGTCATCCATAGTCGCCATTGGTAACCATTTGATACCCTCTTACAGCGTGAGTCGCATCGACCTCAGCCGCACTATTCGGGTCCGCACTTATGCGACATTTTGTTGCGGATTTCATCGCTGTCTTCCACCTTCAATATCGATTCCATGCACATCTGCATCCACCCGCCGCCCTGGCGTCCCGCGTGCAAGATCGGACCGGCTAGCGGATGCAATACAGTATGCTGTGCGCCTTGACTTCTACATTCGCCCCTGTCCGTCTTCACGCCTCCCTCACAAATCCACCAATCCCCGCTGCGTTGCCCTTTCACGTCGCCTCCCTCTTGTTTCAATGCTGGACGCCCATTCAATCTCGTCGATACGCCTTTGCGTACTTTGTGTTGTGTTGCGTTGCGTACGGTGGGTCTTTCCTGCTTATCCCTTGCATACTTCTGGTTATTGTTGCTGCGTTCAATTAGGCTCGATAATTTGAACTTTAAGGTGACCCTCATTTTTTTAATACCCGCCGCGAGCTCATTTCCGTCTGTATACCAGTCTTCCCTTGCTCGGTGGTTTCATCCCTGACCAGTGTCATTTGTCCTGGTGAGCGCTTATCAATTGGCTCTGTCACGGTTGGTGCGTGCGCTGATTTTTTCCTCCTGGCATCGAACAAATCAAGATATTAGAACGAAATGTATGTTCTCCCCATTGACTGTATGTCATTCTCAAAGTTTTCAAAGGCCGGTGTCGGCGCCATTAGTTTCCATTTACTGAGGCGAGTACTACCTCTTGTGATATCTTCTGAGCTCACCGTCCTGTCCAGGTGCCGATTAAATTCTTGAATGTACGTCTCTATTCTCGCTCACCGTTGATACCAACTGATTTCCTTCTTTTCCTAGTCTATCATCTGGCCGTTGCCCTCTATCCAGCGGTTCGAACAAGCACTTCGTGCTCTTGTTCAACTATCCATTTGGCACTTATTTCGAGGTTTGGACTTAATGCGGCGTATAACTGTGTGTTTCCCTTCTTTCCTGGTATCGTTGCTCACCATGTAGTAGAACCCTAAATGAGTGGGTAGAAATCAATGTGTAAGTCTTTAGACTCCCTTCCGTGTTTTCCTGCCCTGACCACGTTCCTTAGCAGAAACTGCTGTAACTTTTTTTCCCCAAGTGATTAAGATCTGCCGCTCCCTCCGCTCAAGCTCATTCATTGTTGTGTCTAGGCGCCGAGACTTGCTGTTTGACCACGAGTGTACGCCGTAAGCTCGTTTGTAGGCTCACATTGACTACCGCTAATTTACTTCGTGTCTCAGTATCCCATCTCACCACCGGTAGCGCCTTTCGAATGTGTGAGTTGTCCGACTCGTTCATTCAGATTCATTCCGCTGATATTGTTCATAGTCATTTTGTATCGTACCCTTCCGTATCGTTATCTTACATAGCCGCTATGAATAAATTTGCTTTCTAATTATGTGGACGTTCTCTGAGTTACTGGGAATACGGGGCGAGGCTGTAGGCGGCGTCGCGTGGGCGGAAAGGCCTCGCAAGGGGGCACAAGGCGGCGCAAGGTAGGCGAGGCTCGCGTACCCTTGCGAGGCCTTCTCATTTTGGTGTCATCCTTCTTAGACCCCTGTAAGGGTGTACAAAGGGTTGTGGACCCTTCCGCCACCTTGTGAGGGTTACGAGGGGGTTCTAGGCCCCTAGTAACTTTTGCGCACTTTTGGTGATGTTCCATTGAGCGTCTGCGAGCGCTCAAGGATAGTGAATCGAAGCATCAATTGCGAAACTTACACTCCAAGTCGACTTGAACGATGACATTCAAACTCCATTTACACCTTTCCATCACCTCCGATGTCGAAATCAATTCAAACTGAAATGAGTGGAATAGAACGGGCTGCTAGAATTGTGTAAGGATCAACAGAGACGATGATAGGTTCGACGCCAGCAGAGTGCTTGTGAGAGCAAATGCAAATTATATTGAGTAAATAGGAAAAGAAATCTTGAAGAAATCACAGATTGACTGAACAATACGGTCTGGGACAGCCATCACTCCATTGATCTTCGGACCCCGCGCACCGATCTCCCAGTTCAACAAATCGTCCGGAATTCCGCCGTTCACGGCTTGTTACCATCTTCGGACGCGAGCGGTTGTTTGGAACTGTATCGACTGAAGGGTCTTGGCGATCATCCATCACTCAACTGGAACGCAGCCGAGTCCAGCACTAGTGCAACATGGGGAACATAATCCAGCGGTGTCCATACCCTCCGCCGCTAAACGGTGTCGCTTTGGACGTAGTGACTTGGCCCCGAATCCAGTCGCCTTGGTCCTCCTTCTGCAAAGTTCAAGTTGGACCCGAAGTCCGGAACATTACAGCACAAATCGGGTGCGAAGGCTGTAGCATTAGTGGGTATCTGGATGCTGGAAACATCACGGGTGAGTCTTGGTTTTATTCGCGTTTTTTTCTGTGCAGAGCCGGAAGGGGGATGGGTCGCATATGGGAGGATGCCCTATTCAACCAGCAGCTTGCGTTGGGCTGGTTCATGGGTCTGCGCACGCGTCCGTCGAGCTGGTATAGTCCCAGTATGTTTCTGCACCTGCTCCTGCCCAGTGCATCCGTAATGCATGTCGGGCGCGCCGCCCGCCTACTCGTGCCTTCGCAAGCTCGAAACCAGCCCGTGGAGGCGTGCGCTGCAGGCGTTTGTGCTTTCCCGCCGCTATCTATGCAGGCATCATCTTTCTAGCTTGTTTTCCCTTCGTTATCCTCGTCTATCGCGTCCCACGAGTGCTTATTGTCTTTCTCCCCAGTCAATGCACACATACCGGCGCTGTGACACGGATATGCGAGCAACGAGTGTACGAATGCCAAGTGTACGTGTCCTCATCGCTTTTGCTGCTTTCGGAGGGAGTGGGCAGGAGACAGAGACAGAAGGCTGCCGCCTGCGCGCGCACGCTGGGATGTCATTGGATCCCCACCACCGTATCTTCTGCCTCTATCCAACCAGAGCATGGTTCATCAGCTCGCGGAAGAGCTCACACGAGCCGGTGGTCGTCGGTTGTGCGGTCCGTAATACGGCGTTCCGCGCGCAAAGGCGTTCTTTTGTGTCCTTCCTGTGCGCGCTGCAGGCAGGCAGAGCTTCTTCTGCGCCTGCGCCAGCGGCTTTACCCTCTTCATACCCTCTTCATTCAGACCTCGTCGTCGCAGGCCCGCAGTATACTTAATCCACATGGAAGCCGCTGCTGCCTACTAATTCGCCCGGCGCTTTTTCGCTTTGCTTTCAATGTCCCTGCGAGAACCTCAAACTAATCTGACTTGTGTAGATCCCCTTCGACGTAACTCATCCACGATGCGGATAGGCAAGTCAGGAGCGTCAATGTGCGTATTATCTCTCTTTCTCGGCGGCTCTGCCCGTACTTTTCCGACGCGAGGCGAGGCGAGGGAGGGAAGCGCGCGCCGGGGTATTCTAGACTGATGTGCGCGGCGGTATATCCCACGGGCGCCGGGGGGGCGCATCGTTTTGGGGTGCCGCCGCGTCGGTGGGGAGACGGTGTGTGCGTGCGGGGGCGCGTGCGGGGGCGAGGATGATGATTCGTCCGCTCCGCATTCCAATGCGCATCCAGCGAAGGCTGCTCGCAGACACCTGTGGATGGGTCGCGCGCTCGCGCTGCATGATGTGAGCGGATGGGTGGGACACGGCGGTATGCTGCCCATGGGCGTCGTGTCGCGCGCGGGGGGCGACGCTCCTTCGCCTACCCAAGTCGCGCACGATCTCTAGGTGTTTCCGGGGAGGGTGCAGAGCAAGACGAGCCCGCAAGGGGCGTTGCTGCGAGGATTGTTATGCGTGTGCGCAACGATGCGGAACAAGCCGTGCGCTTGGGCCTTCATAGCAGCTCGTCTCGAGCACCCGCGGCGCTCTCCGCCCACCCTTCCTCTTCCTTCCCACTTCGTCGTTGTTGCCCCTCACTCTCCTGCCGCGCTCCATTGCCTTCTGATACGCACTTCCATTCATTATTGCCCGCGCCCATCCTCTCTTCTTCTTCTTTTCTGTTTCAGTATACTGCTTGATGTGTTACTAACGTCCCTTCACACCGTACTGAACCGAATCTGCCGAACGGCAATTCGACTCCATCCTTTCAAGCCACGTCGCAGGATACGTTCGCGTTCGCAAGGGGACGTACGTTTCCTTCACTCTTTCTTCTTCATTGCGCGTTGTTTTTGACGCTGCTGCGCACGTTGCGTACGCGGCCTGCACCACCGCATCTTTAGCTCCCATCCTTTGTGTCTGCCAAAGGGTTCGGTGGGGTGCCGGTGGTGGATGGGCGCGGGCGACATCCTCATCGCACGGGCAACGTACGGCAACATTGCGCGTTGCAGACGAGTAGGAGCATGAGCCGACCGTTGCTCGCTTGCCCCGCACCTTCCTGCCCTAAGCCGGAGAAGGAGCCGTTCATTGAGATGGGCTTGTCGGGATGTTTGGGCGTGTTTCCTCTCATTTCCTTGTTTTCCTTCTCGTGCTTTCCTTGGAGAGCGAGGAACGGGAGGCACGCTGGGGTAGGATTGCGTCCGCAGTGGTGCGAGTGCGGATGTACCTTGCAGCGGTGGTCCTCGACCTCGATGTAGTGCGTGCGCGTGCAGAGCAGCGGTGGGGCCAGATCGGCACAGGGGTGGCGATGTGGACGTCTGTCTGCGCTTGCTCTGGGTTTTACAGGTGCTCGAGGGTGTCATTTCGCGTGGTGTCTGTATTCGCGCGCCGCGCCAGTCTATCTCGGGCGGAGGACGTTCCTCGAGGATACTTGTATTCTCGCGCGCTTGGGTACTGTTCCGCGCCGGGTCGCGCTTGGGCGAGTTCCCGCCACGGGGCGAGCAACTTCCGATGGGCGCATCTTCCTGCCGCCCTTTTTTGGCGGCGGTGGGATTCCTCAGTGTTGGCGGCCTACATGTTGCTCAGGGCTCAGGGTGGGGCAACCATCTGCTGCTCCAGTTTTTTGAACGCGAGAGATACAGAGGGGGACGGGAGGGAAGAGCCGATGTGGGCGACGCAGGCGCCATCCAGCCGCACCAGAGAACGAGGATGAATACATCCAGTGCTCTCTTTCCTCAGTCGGCGCCTCGGGAGCCGCGGTGCGAGCGGCGAGCTAGATTTATGTGTATGGCTTCGCGGTCGTCCTGTCGCCGAGGACGTCTGCGATTTGTATCGTGTTTGGCGAGAGGAGTGCGCCATTTATTCGTTTACCTGAATTCGTTCGGCGGTGTCGGAACAGGTGGCGTGTGTCGTGGCGGAGACGGGTGTACTCGTAGGGCGCGCGCGGGGCGGCGCTTACCGCGTCGAGTAGGGAGGAACAGTTGCGACATTCTGGCAGACGAAGCCTCTGGGCATCTGTTAACGCTGGACCGTTCCAATCCCAGTAATCTCTGTTGAAATGCAATCTTCCCCTTCCAAAATAAGCAGACCTCGGGCGAGTAGTGTCAATAATGGCGTGAATGAGCATTACTGCCCGAACAGCATCTCAGCCAACCTTATTATTCCGGGCCTCCGTTATGAGTAAATCTAAAATCCGCATAGACCGCTGGCACAAGTGCGTACTCGCCGGAAAGCTCGAGCGTCCCTTGAAAGTCGCGCATCTCCGATCTCCGGCGTGTTCTTTGCGCTTTCATTGGTCCTCGTTTCCAAGTATTGTCCTCGAATTCGCGCACCTCGTTCGCTGAAGCAGGAATCCCTCGTTTCTTCCCCTTCGCGCTACGCGAGAGCGTCGCGCTCGGTGTAATCTGAAACCAGACCTCCGACTTTCAAGCTGTACATCCCTGTTGATGGACGTGTTGTGGCGTTTAACACCCTTGTTGACCGCGATTTCTAGCCACACCGTAACGTGCCTATCGTCAGCCTCCCCGCGAATGACTTACTGCCTCGTTCTAGCTTCACCGTCGTTTCATTTGAGGGCCAAGTAATCTTTCCTCATTTTTATCGTGCCTCGCAGCCCGAATTTAGTTTTTTTCAAGATGACTGTACTAATGTCGGATGAGCAAAGGACTGAGTCTGCGGTATTCACGTCGGCTCCTTTGGGCACCGATAATGATCTGACTGTTATCTCGGGACTTTGGTCCCCCGCTGTCTCAATTTGCGTTCAGCTTAATTGTGCAGCCTCGTCGCCTCGACGTTCTCTGTTCCTGACCTCCACCATGCCTCCCACAAGTGCCAATCCTCCCACAAGTTCACCGGGTCCCAAGCTCATATTCCGACCAGTTCCAAAACCAAAATCAGCATGGCTTGCACAGTCTATCCAGACAGCAAAAATACTCACGGACACAGCGGAGCTCGTGCCAGTGCCCTATGTGAAAGGTGTTTTCGGAATTGTTGTTGCTGTGTTGGAAACAGTTGACGTAGACCTGGAGGTGGTGATAGTTGATGATCCCGACTGATTTTCGGCAGAAAGTTCAGAATAATCAAGATGAACTGAAGGAACTCTGTGAAAGTGCTCTCAGGGTTGCGGTTTTTCTAGGAGAGCAGATGACAGCTCATCACAATACTACAACACCGATGTTGAAGGAGCTTTGCGAGGAGTTTCTGAAGTGAGTATCCTCTGAAACAAAGTTGTTTCCACATCTTACTGACAGTACTTGGACAGGCATCTGCAGGGGGTTCTTCCCGTGCTTGAGAAATTACAGAAGGAATCTCAAGGTTTCCGTGGCCGTGTCAAGGAAGTTCTCAAGGCAGGCAGTACTGCAAGCAAGATCATGGCATACCAGAAAAGTATTCAACAACTGCAATCAGACTTCAAGGTAAGAGTTCTTCCATCCTTTGTCTGCTTACTGAATCAAGGAGCAGTTTATGACCTTGGTTGACATTGGATTCAAAGTAAATGAGATCCAGGTATCTTTGACCTCAGTTGGTGAGTTTTCTCAGCCTTTGGTCCTACATGTAAGCTCAACATTTGTAGACCATATTACTATACCAGTGGATCAGAGTGTCCACGATTGTCCCCCTCCATCCCGGATATTCCAAGGAAGACAGACAATCTTGGCGAAAATGCACAAATTCTTCACTCCAGATTCAGGGAAACAGCTTATTTATGTGCTCCATGGCCTTGGGGGTGCCGGGAAGACACATATTGCTCTCAAATTCATTCAGGAATCACCAGCAAAGTAGGTTGCATAGCTTGAACCAAGGTGAGAACTGCTAAATCTATCCCGCAGTTTCTCCGACACTTTCTTCGTGGATGCAAGCACATTGGACACAATCAATACAAGCTTAAAAAACATTGCTAAATGCAAAAGTGCTGGCGACTTGGCCTAGGATGCATTGGCATGGTTGCAATCCAAACATGGGAATTGGCTCTTGTTCTTTGACAATGCTGATGACCCAACTATCAACCTAAATGAATTCTTTCCATTGTGCAACCATGGGAATATCATTATCACCTCTCGCAATCCGGGACTTTGTGTTTATGGTGAACACTCTGCAGTATCTGATATTGAGGAAGTAGATGCAATTGCTCTGTTGCTTCAAAGTGCAGCAAAGAAAGGTCTGAAGAAAATGTTGCAACTGCTGTCAAGATTGTCAAGGTCAACAATTTCATTGTTCAATAATTCAGAAATCCTAACTTGTTCAGCAGGAATTATATTACTTACCCCTGGCAATCACACAAGCTGGAGCATTTATCTCAAAGTCAGAAGACCTTGCTGGCTACTTAACTTTGTATGCAGAGAATCATGCTCAACTTCTCAGGGAAAAACCAAATCAGTCTCATGATCAGTATGCTTGGACAGTCTACACAACATGGCAAATCAGTTTTGACCAGCTCAGCAAACCGGCTGCCAGGTTCCTCCAGCTCTGCTCTTTTCTGCATTACACTGGGATTACAGAGGACATTTTCAGCAATGCTTCCAAGTACAATGGTCCAGTGTGGTTGCCACCCAAAGAGGACCTGCAGGAGCCACTTCAGTTCCTGTCCCATTTCCTAGGACCCACTGAAGAATGGAGCTCTCTGAGCTTTGTAGATGTTACCAACGAGATAAAGGGTTATTCATTGATCAGCTTTGATGCAGCAACAAAAATGTTTACTATCCACCCATTGGTTCATACTTGGAGTCGCAGCACACTTGTTGATGTTGATGAAGAATCCTCTTGCTCGTCTATCAACTCCATGCTGGGAATGTGCATCTCAAAGATTCCAGAGCGTGATATGATCCTTGCTTTTCCGAGATTATTGCCTCATCTTGGTGCACTTAACCATTTTAAGGCCAATGGAGGGCCTGACTTCAGAGCTGCATTTTGGTGCATATATTATGCTGCAGGCAAATTCCAAGAAGCACATGATCTCATAGTGCAGGTCCTTGAGAGATACAAACTGCTGTATGGAGAACAGCATCTAGCTACCCTGGCTGTTATGCACTGCCTGGGATCAACATATCAGAAGCTGGGAGAGTACAAGAAGGCAAAGGAGCTCGAGATGGTGGTGCTTGAGAAATGGACCACAATTCTGGGCCTGGATCACCCTGACACCTTGCTGGCCATGGGGAATCTTGCCACGACATACTCTAATCTTGGAGATTATCATAAAGCAGAAAAGCTCGAGATGGTGGTGCTTGAGAAGCGTATCACACTTCTGAGTCAGGATCACCCAGAAACCTTGACAGCCATGGCAAATCTTGGCAGCACATACTCTAATCTTGGAGATTATGAGAAAGCAAAAGAACTCAAGACCCAGGTGCTTCAGAAGCGGACCACACTTCTGGGTCAGGATCACCCTGACACCCTGCGGGCCATGGGGAATCTTGCCAGGACATACTCTGATTTTGGAGACTACGAGAAAGCAAAAGAGCTGGAGATGGTGGTGCTTCAGAAGCGGACCACACTTCTGGGCCAGGGTCATCCTGACACCTTGCGGGCCATGGGGAATCTTGCCAGGACATACTATGATCTTGGAGATTATGTGAAAGCAAAAGAGCTTGAGATGGTGGTGCTTCAGAAGCAGACCACACTTCTGGGCCAGGATCATCCTGACACCTTGCGGGCCATGGGGAATCTTGCCAGGACATACTCTGATCTTGGAGATTATGTGAAAGCAAAAGAGCTCGGGGTTACAGTGCTTGAGAAGCGAACCACACTTCTGGGCCAGGATCATCCTGACACCTTGCGGGCCACGGGGAATCTTGCCAGGACGTACTCTGATCTCGGTCATTATGTGAAAGCAAAAGAGCTCGGGGTTACAGTACTTGAGAAGCGGACTACACTTTTGGGCCAGAATCACCCAGACACCTTGATGACCATGGCCAACCTTGCAGTTACCTACTATGCTCAAGGAGAGTTCACAATGGCAGAAGTGCTACAAACAGTGGTGCTTGAGAAGCAGAGACACCTCTTTGGTGATGGGCATCCCAATAGTATCCTTGCTATGCAGGAGCTAGCCCATACATATCGAAAGCTGCAGAAGCTCAAGGAGGTGGAAAAGCTTGATCAACTTGTCAAGGACAGTCAAAAGTCGACATAATTTGTGATAGTTTTTGTCCCCTTCTATAGTAGTCAACTTGCATGTTCCATGCTTTTCTTTTTTGTGCTTCCATACAGGGGGGGGACAGTGATTGCTATCGAAATAAGGTAGAGGGCGTAGATTCCCAGCACCCTTATGTAAGCTCACTTATTTCGTTTATTTTGCTTTCCCACAGCCAAATCTGCGGGTTTGAAAACTTTATATATATATATATATATAGAGAGGCGGGAAAGGTTCGGACAGTCATTGGAAAGATAGAAGTATGAAATATATGTTAGTAGGCTGGAATGGAGGCCTTTATCTCTGCAATCATGGAGGGAGGCATATAAGATGGCCGTTGTATCTCTTGTTGATCCAAATCAGGTCACCACCCTTCAATCCTTGGGCGTAGGCCGAAATAAATTGGGCAGCATGGTTAGCATACCTATTTGACCCTTAAGTACATGTAAGATAAAGAGGCTAGTTAGATTTGAACTCACCAAATAATAGAGAGCTTCGGAACATCATCCAGGCAATTCCGGACATTTTCCTCCATCTCGTCAATGTTGGTAGTTCTTGCCGCCGTGTGATAACAGAATTTTGCAGCCCCCCAGTACATTTCGATGACGTTGAGTTCACAATGATACTTGGGGTAGAAATCACAAATGTGACCCCGGGACTCGAATTCATCAAGCGCGGACTTCTGGTTGACAAAATCAGGTTGGCAGAAAAGAAGTCTGTGGCAACAGCAATCAGTACAGCTGTTATGGTCGGGTCTAGGGGAGCTGGATGGGGCCCAGGCGACTGGTCTGAGGGAAGCGAGAGTCGGGTCGGGAACTGCGAGACGCGTCGGGAAGTATCGGGCCAATGGCAAGGGAGGACACAACACCACTGAGGCGCAGGGTGAGTGTATACTGCTAGGAACCCAAGGGGAGAGAGGTAGCGAGAGAGGTCGGGGAGTCGGAGAGTCACATTGGAGATCGTCCTACTTCGGGAGGCGAAGCAACATTTACAGTACCAAATGAATAAAACTTCCCCTATAAATTGGGTTTGGTGGGGGATTAGTGGCTCAACATTGGCTCAAAATGATATCCAGTGAGCCATGGTGGGAAACATCTACCAAGGTGGGTGCCTCGTGCATCTAGCTGAGGCTAGAATTGTGCAAAGGTGCGACTAGAAGGAAATACATTGAGCTTTTATCCATCCATCACTCGTATATCAGCATTCAAACTTTATTCTTCTGCCGCCGCGGCAAGTTGAACAGCATTTTTTTTTAAAAAACTTATTTGTATTCACTTGTTCAACGGCAGGTAGCTCAATATCATGCCAGAGTACGCCGGAAAATCGGAAACATCACTCGGCTGTCCTTTCTCTGGCTGCACCTCCTTTCGTTGATCCTTTCCAGGGTATTGGTGAGTTTGAAAATCGTTTCTGCCCTCTGGGTAAGTCAGCGTGGAAATCAAATTTTGATCAGGCAATTCCCACGGTTCAACTTGGCATCCCCTAGCTGGTTACAGTCGGAGCAGGCCCCTGCAGGATCACACTCCATGATGTTTTGTCTGCATTTGCGGTGCGATGGTCAATGGTCAGTATTCCTAGCATCGTATGGAAGGACTAAGGTCATAACGATAAGTATTTGTGGTTTGATTGTGAACTGATGGGATCCTCCAACAGATTCGACACAGATCGGTTCAGGTGATGTGTTGCACTTGAAATATGCGCGACAGATATGTTGCATTTGAGGTGGGTGTGCCGCACTTGCGGTGTGCCGGACTGCCGGTTGTGGTATAGACCCGATCCATAGGGAGGTGGAGCAGGTTACACCGCATCCGAGTCTTGCAGAGTGGGAGCGCTGGTGGTGTATACTTAGCGATGTATCCCTTCCAGAGAAGAACAGAATTCAATGGTAAACACGATGCAAGCCTAAGTAGACCCGTCACCCTACAGATTGACTCATAAAGGTATATGCGGCCATAAAAGTAGCAATAGAACGGAAGTAGGAGCACAACCTGATATGTACGAGTCCAAAGAATAAGCCGTAACACTAAGGTGATCGTTAGCATGGAATACCCCGGATATCAGTGAGTACCCACCCCACTCAAGTGCACTGGGTGTTGCCCAAAGGCAGCAAATACCCCGCAATCTCCACATCTTCATATCCCTGACCGATGAACTCCAACCTCTCAGATTGCGAGATGGTGTAGACAGTATCCTGTGCAGCCGCAAGATAGAGGCGGTAAAAGGGCACGCTCCCGCAAACTTGGGTCGGATAGATATACACCACAGGCTCCGCCGTGTAGACGCCGTATCCAGCCGCGATTGCAGCGTCCCTTTCGGTGGTTGAAGTGGTGTAGAAGATGTGGTTTCCGCTCTGAAGGCGATAGAAGGGGACGGTGGACAACTCCTGAGTGACGAAAACCAGGCCAGCCACGGTTTGTAAACCGTACCCGTTGAGAACACCACCGTTAAGGGCGGGAGCGTTGGCCGTAAGGGCATGACTGACGAACGAGCTCGAATAAGTTCGATAGTACGGCACAGCGTTGAGCGGGTCTCCGCAGGTTTCGGTAGTGCGCATCTGCAGGTGGAGGAGTAAGCAAGGGATACAACTCGAAATGCGGGACATACCTCCATTACTGGCGCAGGAATAAATGCACAAGCCAAACTGACCCAGAGGGAAAGAAATATGAGAGGTGTGATGCGCGTCATGTCTTGGAGTGGGGTTTTTTGAATCTCAAGGCAGTTCCTTATATTCCAGTGGGTCGGCGGCGCTACGTTACGTCCGATGAAGACAGGGTGCGCAGAAGAGAATAAATGGATTCTGCGCTGAGAACCTAGCCAGATGATTCCGGAATACATAGCCGATATAGAGAGGCTGAATTGAAGATTGGACTGTTTTGACAGTAGCGCCGGAAATCAGCAAAATGTTCTGTGTCTGGCGGTGTAGACGTCTGGGATTGTCTGGCGGTGGCCCAGATTCACTAGACCGCCAGATTGCTACTTTTTGCAACTTCCCATTTTTTTTCTGCTTGAAATTTCAGGAATATCCTTCACAGGACTTGGTATTGACCCCCTCCCCCAAGTATTTGTTGGCTATGAAACTTCGTCTGAGACTGAAAACACCAATGTTTGAATTTTTGAAAGTCATGATCCCGGGTGAAAGGAATTTCTTGGGAATTTCGCCACCAAGCCATTCGAAACCAGGGGAATGTCAGATTGACACGGAAATTGATATTGTTCTGGATACCTTCGGGGAGCGCCAACTTGACGGTCGGAGCAAGATGCGAAGGCTCGGAAAAAATCTCGACAAGTCCATCGTGATTGATCGCTGATGGTTGAGATGCCAATCTTGAAGACTCACACTTGCCTTTCGCCACCATGCCGCTCACTCTTTCTCTCTGTCCTCCGCTGCGCCCTCCCCGCTGTTGGCTCCGTTGCTATCTCTGTTCAACCCCCCAAGTTTCCGCTCTTGTTACTCAGATGGCTGTCGCCGCTCGCGTCAAGCTGTCAACTCCTTCATGGCAATCTCAAGGTCTAAGTTAGTAAGTCCCTTCAAGGAACCAAGCCGTCCTTCAAAACATTCAAGACGTCCTTCAATTTCTGCAGGATGCCCTTCAATCGTGTCTGATGGCCTGGCGCCAGACCCTCCCAGACCCTCCCAGAACCAAGCACGCTTTCAAGACGTCCTTCAATTCCTTCAGGATGCCCTTTAATCGTGTCTGGTGACCCCCCTACACCCTCCCACACACGAAACATTTTGCTGACGACAATGTCTTCTTCTGCATTTTGGATCACGGCCAGGCAGCGACACGAGCTATAATCGTCTCCGGTGAGCATGAAATTAAATCCACCACACGCACTGTAACTCTTCAGACAGTTGTCCTTCACGTACCTAACAGCTGACACAGTGTTTGGGCAGTTCGAACTGGTATTTCAATGGCACCGAAGTCTCGGCTACAGAGTTCCCCGCCCGGAACCGTGCCGATCAGGCTCCCTGCCGTTTTTTTTTGCCGATTTCTATGAAACTGAACAAACACACTAAGAAACTGAACAATTGTGAAAGTTGAAAGATGGCTCGGCGCCGTGTGTCAGTTTCATGCTTCCATTGAGCGTCTGCGAGCGCTCAAGGCTAGTACATCGAAGCACCAATTGCGAAACTTACACTCCAAGTCGACCTGGACGATGTCATTCCAACTCCATTTACACCTTTCCATCACCTCCGATGTCGAAATCAATTCAAACTGAAATGAGTGGAATAGAACGGGCTGCTAGCTATAGGATTTTGTAAGAATCAAGAGAGACGATGGTAGGTTCGACGCCAGCAGAGTGCACATGAGAGCAAATGCAAATATTGAGTAAATAGGGAAAAACATCACAGATTTACAGTCCGGGATCCCCCACACTCCAGTAATCTTCGCCACCACGCGCACCGATCTCCCAGTCCAACAAATCGTCCGTCTAGAATGAGGACTATCACAAACTGTGGATCGAAGTTTAAATCCTTCCGCTTCTCGATGAACCCGGGGAGCAATCTTTCGGTGGAGCATAGAACTAGGAGAACCTCAAGCGACTTGCAATTCTGGAATATATTGCGACGGGTGTAGTACAGTGTGTAGTAGGAAAATGAGAACTGCGTGGGGCGAGACATCTGCGCAAGTTTAGACCAGGTCCACCACCCCTCTTCGCGCCAATCCAGAATAGCCAGGTGAGTTATGCGTGCAAAAAGAGGCCGGGTAAATTCTATACCAAAGAAAGTTAATCCAGGGCAATCAAAAGACGTTGCAGGGGCAACGCATGGAGGATAGGCAGAAGCGCGGGGCCCCACTGCCACCGTGAGGTTGCGGGAGGCAAGATTGGTAGTCTCGCGACATACCGCGAGCATTTTGAGGATAACTTCCGGGGTGTGAAAGTCCATGAAGTATCCATAAGGCGCATGCTTGTGGAATAAAAATTGTCCCCGCGTTTATTAACTTTATTACCGCATCCGGATGCGAGCGGTTGTTTGGAACTGTATCAACTGAAGGGTCTTGTCGATCATCGATCACTCTCAACTCAACTCACACTGCCACTGGCCACGACTTTCGAACCCAGCCGAGTCCTACGCTAGTGCACAGGGAACATATCTAGCGGTGTCTACCCTATGCCGCTAAACAGCATCGCTTTGGTCGCAGTGACTTGGCCCGAATCCAGCCGCCTTGGTCCTTCTGCAATCACGAAGTTCAAGTTGGACGCGAATTCCGTGACATTACAGCACAAATGAGCGCGGAGGCTGTAGTATTAGCGGGTATCTGGATGCTGAAAACCTCACCCGTGAGTCTTGGTTTTATTCGCGTTTTTTCTGTGCAGAGCCGGAGGGCGGATGAGTGGCATTATGGGAGGGTGCCCTATTCCCAGCGGCTGGTGTTGGGCTGGTTTATCCATCCACGCGCGAGTCTGTCGAGCTTGTAAAGGCGTGGGTCGCAGTATGTTTCTCCACCTGTTGCTGCCTCCGGAATGCAATTGCTCTCGGGCGCGTCACCCGCCTCCTTGTGCCTTCGCAAGCTCGAAACCAGCTAGCGGAGGCGTGCGCTGCAGGCGTTCGTACTTCACCGCCGCTATCTATGCAGGCGTCATCTTCCTAGCTTGTTTTCCCTTCGTTATCCTCGTTTATCGCGTCCCACGAGTGCTTATTGTCTTTCTTCCCCAGTCAATGCACATAGCGGCGCTGTGGCACGGATATGCGAGCAACGAGTTACAAATGCTAAGCGTATGTGTCCTTACCCCTTTGCTGCTTTGGGAGCGGGCAGGAGAGAGACAGAAGGCTGCCGCCTACGCGCGCACGCTGGGATGTTATTGGGTTCCCACCGCCGTATTGTCTGCCTCTGCCGCGCGCTGACGATGCGCTGAGCATGGTTCCTCAGCTCGCATAAGAGCTCGCACGTACCGGCGGTCGTCGGTCGTGCGCTTTGTATTCGTCATCTACGGCGTTCCGACGCAAGTTACACCGCGCTGCAGGCCGGCAGAGCTTCTTCTGCACCTGCGCCAGCGGCCTCCCCCTCTTCATCCAGACCTCTTCGTCGCAGGCCCGCAGCATACTTAACCCATGTGGAAGCCGCTGCTCCTTATTCACCCAGCGCTTTTTGGCTTTCCTTTCAATGTCCCTGCGAGAACCAACTAATCACTCGTTGCAGACCCCCTTCGACGTAACCCACGGTGACCTAGGCCACAAATAAGCGACTCGGGAGCGTGAATGTGCGTATTACCTCCATTTTTATCTTTCTCCGCGCACAAGCTGCGGCTCTGCCCGTACTTTTCCGAGGCGAGGCGAGGGAGGGAAGTGCACGCCGTGTTATTCTGATGTGCGCGGCGGTATATTCCACGGGCGCCTCGCCGCCGCGTCGCTCAGGAGACGGTGTGTGGAGGAGACGGTGTGTGCGTGCGGGGGCGAGGATGATGATTTGTCCGCTCCGCACTCCAATGCGCATCCAGCGAAGGCTGCTCGCAGACACCGGTGGATGGGTTCCGCGTGCGTCCGCTGCATGGAGATGAGGCGACGGGGAAGCTACGGCGGTCTGCTGCGGGGCATCGTGGACGTTGTGTCGCGCGCGGGGGCAACGCTCCTTCGCATACCCAAGTCGCACACGATCTCTCGGTGTTTTCGGGGATGGTGCAGAGCAAGACGAGTCCACGGGCTACGTTGCTGCCGAGGATTGTTATGCGCATGCGCAACGATACGGAGCAGGCCGTGCGCGTGGGGCCTCTATAGCAACTCGTCTCGAGCACCCGCGGCGCTCCCCACCTCGCTCCATCCACCACCCTTCCTCTCCCTCTCCACTTCGCCGTTGTTGCCCCTCGCTTCGCGTTGACACAGTGCTCACTCTCCTTCCACACTACGTTGCTTCTCCGATGCTTCTGTTCCTTGTCCCCCTCGTCTTCCTCCCTTTCGGTTTTAATAAATACACTGCCTAATGCGTTGCTAACGAACGTCCCTTCATACAGTATTGAATCGAATCTGCCGAACGACAATTCGACTCCATCCTCCAAGCCACGCCCTCGCCGCAGTCGCGGGATCATTCGTGCGCGTAGGCCAGGGGACGTACGTTTTCTTCTGTCTTCCTTCCCTTTCCTGCGCGCTCCACCCGCGTCCTCGACAGCGCCACGCGCCCTACGTACACGGCCGGGACCATCGCGTCTTTAGCCCCGGTCCTTCGTGTCTGCGAGAGACTCGATGGAAACGGTGGAAGGGCGCGCGTCATCTTTGCTGCGAGCACGAGGCGGTTGTCGCTTGCCCGCCCGCACCTTCCTGCCCTAAGCCGGAGAAGGAGCCGTTCATTGGGATGGGGACCTCGGCTTGTCGGGATGGGGGAGTCGGCGCGTTGGGATGCGGGCGTCGTGGGCTCCCTCCTATTTCTCTTCTTGTGCTTTCCTAGGAGGGCGAGGAGTGGGAGCGCGGTGCGCAGAGGGTTGTGTTTGCGGTGAAGACGAGCTCGAGCCGCGTGGTTCGGCGGTGGACCTCGGCCTCGATGTAGTGCGCGCGCGTGCAAAGCAGCGGTGGGGCCAGATCGGCACAGGGGTGGCGATGTGGACGTACATGATCTGCTCTCGCGCTTGCTCTGGGTTTTACAGGCGCATGGGGGGTGTCTTCCCGCGTGGTATCTGTATTCGCGCGCCGTGCCAGTCTATCTCGAACGGAGGACGGTCCTCGCGGATACTTGTGTTCTCGCGCGTCTGGGTACTGTTCCGCATCGGGTTGCGCTTGGGCGAGTTCCCGCCACGGGGCGAGCAACTTTCGATGCGGGATTATCCCGCATCTTCTTCCTGCCGCCCTTTTTTGGCGGCGGTGGGATTCCTCAGTGTTGGCGGCCTACATGTTGCTCAGGGCTCAGGGTGGTCTGCTGCTCCAGTTTTTTTGAACGCGAGAGCTACAGAGGGAGACGGGAGGGAAGAGCCGACGTGGGCGACGCAGGCGCCATCCAGCCGCACCAGAGAACGAGGATGAATACATCCAGTGCTCTCTTTCCTCAGTCGGCGCCTCGGGAGCCGCGGTGCGAGCGGCGAGCTAGACTTATGTGTATGGCTTCGCGGTCGTCCTGTCGCCGAGGACGTCTGCGATTTGTATCGTGTTTGGCGAGAGGAGTGCGCCATTTATTCGTTTACCTGCATTTATTCGTTTACCTGCTGTTATTTCAAAGTCAGAAGACCTTGCTGGCTACTTAACTTTGTATGCAGAGAATCATGCTCGACTTCTCAGGGAGAAACCAGATCAGTCTCATGATCAATATGCTTGGACAGTCTACACAACCTGGCAAATCAGTTTTGACCAGCTCAGCAAACCGGCTGCCAGGTTCCTTCAGCTCTGCTCTTTTCTGCATTACACTGGGATTACAGAAGACATTTTCAGCAATGCTTCAAAGTACTGTGCTCCGGTGGAGTTGCCGCCCAAAGAGGACTTGCAGGAGTCACTTCAATTCCTGTCTCATTTCCAGGAATCTACCGGAGAATGGAGCTCTCTGAGCTTCTTAGATGTTACCAACGAGATCAAAAGCTATTCATTGATCAGCTTCAATGCAACAACAAAAGTATTTTCCATTCATCCATTGGTTCATGCTTGGAGTCGCAGCACACCTGTTGATGTTGATGAAGAATCATCTCACTTGTGTGTCAACTCCATACTAGGAATGTGCATCTCAATAATCCCAAACCATGATATGGTCATTGCTTTCCCGAGACTGTTGCCTCATCTTGGGGCACTCAGCCCTTTTAAGGCCGATAGAGGCCCTGACTTTAGAGCTGCATTTTGGTACATATATTTGGCTGGAAGTAAACTCCAAGAAGCACATGATCTTCTAGTGCAGGTTGTTGAGAACTACAAACTCATGTTTGGAGAACAGCATCTAGCCACCCTGGAAGTGATGCACCGCCTAGGAGTGACATATCACATGTTGGGAGAGTACAAGAAAGCAAGGGAGCTCGAGATAGTGGTGCTTGAGAAGCGGACCACCCTTCAGGCCAGGATCATCCAGACACTTTGATGGCCACAGGGAATCTTGCCAGGACATACTCTAATCTTGGATATTGTGGGAAAGCAAAAGAACTCGAGATGGTGGTGCTTGAGAAGTGGACCACACTTCTGGGTCCCGATCACCCAGAAATCTTGATAGCCATGCACAGGGCCGGGGCCTAAAAAAAGGGGGGAATTAAGTTGTTCTTTTAACCCAAAATATCGCAATAAATTTACAGAAACCGAAAACCCTATTTAATCCTTCAGATTGAAGGGCTCACGAAATTTCATCCTATTTGTGTTACTATATTTAGAGAATAAAAACTAATTTAAATACTTGTTAAACCTATGAGCACGTACTCTGATTGGCTGCTCACTGATTTAACGAACATTTAAGTTAGTTCTTATTTTTTAAGTATAATAACACAAAAGGGATTAGATTTCGTGAGCCCTTAAATCTGAAGAATTAAATCGGATTTTCGGCTGCAATAAATTTGTTGCAATATTTTGAGTAAAAAGATCAACTTAATTCCTCTTTTTTTTTTGGCCCCGGCCCTGTGATGGGGAATCTTGCCAGCACATACTCTAATCTTGGAGATTATGAGAAAGCACAAGAACTCAAAACCATGGTGCTTCAGAAGCGGACCCAGATTTTGGGTCAGGATCACCCTGACACCTTGCGGGCCATGGGGAATCTTGCCAGGGCATACTCTGATCTTGGAGATTATGAGAAAGCAAAAGAGCTTGAGATGGTGGTCCTTGAGAAGCGGACCACCCTTCTGGGCCAGGATCACCCAGACACTTCAATGACCACAGAGAATTTTGCCAGAACATACCCTAATCTTGGATATTATGAGAAAGCAAAAGAGCTTGGGATGGTAGTGCTTGAGAAACTGACCAAAGCTTTGGGAGGAGAGCACCCACACACCTTACTGGCCATGGGGAATCTGGCTCAGACATACTCAAATCTTCGAGATTATGAGAAAGCAGAAGAGCTCCAGATGAGGGTGCTTGAGAAACGGACCAAGGTTTTGGGAGAAGAGCACCATGACACCTTAATGGCCACAGGGAATCTTGCCAGGACATACTCTAATGTTGGAGATTATCGTAAAACAAAAGAGCTTGAGACCCTGGTGCTTCATAAGCGGACCACCCTTCTGGGTCAGGATCACCCTGACACCTTGCTAGCGATGGGAAATCTTGCTATGACACACTTTAATCTTGGAGATTATGACAGAGCACAAGAGCTTGAGACCCTAGTGCTTCAGAAGCGGACCACACTTCTGGGTCAGGATCACCGAAACACCTTGACGGCTATGGCTAACCTTGCATTTACCTACCATAGTCAAGGAGAGTTCACAAGAGCAGAAGCACTGGAAATAGTGGTGCTTGAGAAACAACAACAACTTTTTGGTGATCAGCATCCCCAGAGTATCCTTGCTATGGAGAATCTGGCCTTTACATACCGAAAGCTGCAAAAGCTGAAGGAGGCAGAACAGCTTGAGCAACTTGTGAAGAACATTTAATTGGAATAGTCTTTGTCTCTTTAAATATATGCATCTCATGTGTTCTATGGCCTGAGTTGAGTAACTGAAAACAACTTAACTTGATTTCATGATCCGTTCGTTCAAATTATGGGTCATTCCGGAGTGGGGATCAAAATAAGAAAATAGAGAATAGAAATAGATTTGGGTGATCTGAGGTGTCGCCAATGAGAAAAAAGTCTGTTCAGCAATACAGTAACCATGGAGTGCAGCAAGCGGACATCCTGCTCACTGCTCACCCTCTCACCCAACTCCCACCACCATCCTGTGGTTGCTGGCCAGGAGCTCAATCACTGTTTGGAGTGAGAGTATAAATCAGTGTGTCGGTCTGATCAGCAACTTTATCACAATCTGCACATGAGCTTGTGTAAGTTCTTGTATGCATGCACATAAGTGCATTGCATACAAAACATTGTGATGCTTGGGTGCTTGCAAAACAAATGCTAGGGTGATGGAGAGCTCTGGACAAGACTCTACAGCTAAACCACACAACACACAACAACAAAATAAGGTTATCGCTCCAAAATGCTCCTAAAGAGTTCAGGTCTACACCGCAATATGCAATTAAGATTGAACCTCCAAGTAGTGAATGGACTGGTATTTGAAGAACACTTCATTGAAGCTTCCAAGTTTAATTTGCAGGTGTGGAAGGAAGGCTCAAAGGTAAATTTAATTATGTGTTTGAATGGTCAGCCAAAGGTGTGGAAACCGGTTGTTTTCGTTCCTGGTCTCATTGTTATTGCCATCTCTTTGTTTCTGAATTTCAAGACATCTGCTGGTCTGTTAGGGTGTGATCAACAGGCCAAAAATCACAGCGCTCCGAAAGTGTATGAGTTTTCAGGTCAAGCGACAACATGTTTCCACATCTTCCTGGGTTTTCCTCTGGAGGCCACTTCAGCTTCAAAAGGCAAGGACTTTGAACCCAATGTTGTTGGGTCTCAGAGGCTTATTTGCAAAGGCAGACTTGGGAAGTGAAATAGCTGACTTCTGCCCTAATAAGGATAGAAAAAGCAACTATTGTCATTTCAAACTGTGACAACTAATGTCGCCGTGACTCCAAAAGCCGATCGACTCGACTCGACTTGACTTCCGATCAAAGAGTCACTCCAAGTCAACTCAAGTCGAGTTGAGTCGGTGAAGTCGGAATTTTATAAACATCTTTGTAGAAGGTTCAATACCTGTTGCACATTGCTGTGGGCCACCTATAGAGCTCCCCTCAAGCCTTCTCAGCCATCTCTGAGGTATGTTTACCATTACCGACACGGCACGATAAAGTGATGGGACATCAACATTTGATCTTTTGGCTTCAACACCGCATTTTGCCAAGTTAAGGGTGTTGCACCTTAGCGGGTGAGTTTTCCAATGCTCTAGACCTCTTCCCAAGCCCACTTAACCATTTATAAGGTACATTGATCACTACCAAGCCGGTTCATACCAGTTGCAAGAGAAGTGAACGTTCAATGGGATTTCTGGGTATTATCCGAGTTCTGTCGACTTTTCTGAGCAGTATCAGATGAAACCTAGCTAATTGGATTTTGAGATCGACTCCGAGTCACTCGGAGTCGGGGCAAGTCGACTTGGTTCGACTTGCAAGTCGCACAAAGTCACGTCCGTGACTCAACTCAACTCAACTTCAGTCGATTTGCCGAGTCGACTCGGAGCTTCGGAGTCGCGAGTCGTGGCAACATTAGTGACAACTCACCAGATGTATTCACCATTGCCCTTTATGACACTGTACTTGACCAGATGTCGGATATCAACATGGGAGTGGGGGCGAATAACTGTTCAGTTAAACAGATTGTATATATTACACCGTGTCAGCGACGGCGCTTAGCTCAGCCTGATCGCCGGAGCCATCACGACCCGAGGTCGTCCCGGCAGGGTATTGAGAGGGAGTCTGTCATCGCATCGAGTAGCGCATGACCTTCCACCAAGGATCCACACAAGGTGAAGTCGAACCGTGAGAAGAACCCGCGACGAGTGTGACAACATGTCACCGAGACCGGGGTCTGAACCCCCGGGGTTCGAATATCGAGGTTCACCAGCACAGGGGAATAGGATCCAGGGTAGGGGATGTCCAATGAGATAGTGTCGGACATAACTCGACTTCCGAGCGAGCGGTACCAGTGTTATCGCGAGCGTTGGAGATCATAGTGGTTCTATCCTCCGCGAGGACGCAGACCGATAACCACCTACGAGAGCTCCTGTTGATAACCGATGTTGAAGCGCTGACCAAGGAGTCGAGGATAGGAGACCGGGGTTTGCCGACGACGAGCACAAGGAGGCAGAACCCGAGTCAACGAGAAAAGACTGAAGCCAGACAAGCTTAGTCACACACAAGTCCAGAACAGGCCAGTCTAAGGCCGGAATATAGACGGGGTAGAATCTACTGTACAGGAGATTCTACTATTACTTATATACTATATTGTAAAGGGGTCCGATCATAGGAACAACTGTTGCCCTGACACCAAGGGGTAATTCAGGGCCTTTGAGCATAAAGGAGTGTGCCAAGGCGACACCAAGGGGTTGATACCTGTCGCCTATGATCGATGTGTTGCCAACGGAAAGGAGTCGATCATTGCATATGATCCTGTTGTCGGACGCAAAGGAGTGTTGTCTGACCCGGAGGAGACCCTAAGTCGAACCCCGGGCAGACCCGAATGTCAAACCCCGGACCTAACCGTTCGTCCTCGGGGTGTCGTGATAATGTGAGCCTTGACCGCCTGTGGCAACTCGAGGATTATACTGTCATGTTGAAGTCGATGTTGAGAGGCATATCCTGAGCGGGAGCGAAGGATGATTTGCTGAAGTTCGAAGTTGAAATGAAAAGGCAGCTCGCGCTGAAGGGTGCCGAGTGATCCGTGCCTGATCATGACATTATCCCCCCCCTTCAAGGTCGGTGTCCCAACGACCCTGAGTCCTAGAACCCGATGAATACTTTCCAGCCCAATATCCAGCTCTCTTCCCCGCAACCTCTTTTCCTTCATCCTTTAAACCCATTGCCCCCCTGTGGGCACCCAAAGAAAAGAAAAAACCACCAAAGTCAAACCCCGGGCAGACCCAAATATCAAACCCCGGACCTAATCATTTGTCCTCGGGGTGTCGTGACGTCGCGGGGAATGCACCTCTGCATTTTTCGTTCCAATGACTCCAAATGAAACCCAAGAAGAAACCCCGATGTTGCACATCACGGGGAATGCACCTCCGCATTTTTCGATAACCGTTCCGCCACCAACGGGGTCCAGAGTCCACACGGTGGACCTCGCCCGTGCGGTGTGTTCACTCAGACCCGGTCTAGAGTGTCAACCACCGGTGTTCTGCGCCTAGACCCCGTGAATCTTGACCCTTCCTCCTAGCAATTGCAGAAACGGGGTCCATTTACCCCCTCGCCCCTGGCGTCTCTGACCCAGATTCGAACAAATATTTGTTCGAGTCATCCGCCTCAATTGCGGAGGGTGCTGCGCTGGGGTTTCATCTGCAAAAATTTTCCGTTGGACTTCCTCCTGGGTCTTACTCTCCGGAGGACAGGTTTCAATTCCACGGCTTCCCTTCCGCCTCTCCGCTCCTCGCGTTCTTCAGCTGTCGAGACAGTGGACACGTGTCCCCCCCACTCATGGGGTGGGGAGGTGCGTTCACCGAGCCCTTCTGACTCGGCCCATCCCTAGGCTGCAGGTTCCTCCAACGTCGAGATGGTGGACGTGCCCAGTCCTTGGGTTGTACCCGACGAGCGGAAAGCGCGTGCGACCAGCATTTCCAGCTCGGCCCCATCTTCGTTGTCTAGTTCTCCCAAACCCCGCGGTTATCCTCTTCATCTTCCCTCCAGCGATTGCAAAAACAGGGTCCGTACACCCCTTTGTCCCCAGTGCGTCCGACCCGGATTCGAACGAATGGTTGTTCGAATCGTCCGCCTCAATTGCGGAGGGTGCTGCATTGGGGGTTGTCTGCTGGAGCTCGCTATACTCCCCCGAGTGCTCCACGGCTTTCACCAACCTGGAGAGCAAACCCCGGAAACCCCAGTGTCCCACGAGAGCCAGGAACCAGCGGGTAAGCGGACCCAATTCCCACCAGGCTGCGTTCCCACTCTGTGCAGACATTGCCAATCGGGGTTTGTGGTTCCAAGAAGGGAAATCCAATCCGTTGCGGAACCTCCCCCGATAGGGAGGTAAGACCCCGGTGCGACACCAGAATAAGAGAACCAGCGGGTAAAAGGACCCAATTCCCACCAACCAAGGTGAGCGAGCTGGGTTCTGATTCTGCGTGAAGCTTTACTGACCGGGGTTCCCCAAGTGCAGATGTCCTTCTCCATTGCCACCGCGTCTTCTGCGAGCGTTGGACGGTCTTGTACCGCTAACCCAGCAGAGATCCGGTCCCTTTCCCCAGTGGTCGATCCCCATGCACTCAGACCCCGAAGGGCCACTGCACGCCCTTCACCGCCTCCCCAGATCGCTTCGTTCGTATCCCCTCGACAGTCATGCAGCGTACATGATCTGTCGGCAATCCGAGACCCCGAGATGGGTGAATACCGTTCACCAGATGTCGAGGTGCTCTGCTCCTTCTGACGCAAACAAGGCCGAGCGAGGATGCTGAGCGAGGATGACAGAGATGCCGGGTACCCAGAGACCGGTCCAATAGGGCAAAGAAAATTGCCCGAAACCACCCAGTACAGCACAACAAGTGCTGGGGTAAAACCCGTGCTTTCTCCGCCTCTGTGAGTGCTGGACAGTCCAGTACTGCCTACTCAACAGAAGTGCACCCTCCTTCTGCATTACACAGATCTGGGTTCCACCGAGTTTCAGACCCCGTCCAAACCCTGGCGACCCTCTGTGGTCGTTCACCCCAAGTCATTCGTTTCGTCCTTGTCCGTTCGTTCCAAGGCACCAGTCCTGAGGCCATCGAGTCTGAGTGAGGGCTATTGAGTGAGGATGGTGGAGATGCCGGTGACCCAGAAACCAGCCCAAGGTCAAGGCACACCCGAGGCCGCAGTGTCTCTACTGCAGACTCGATGTTCCAAAGACCTGGCATAGGCACATGCAGCACAACTAGTGCTGGGGTGATAGAACCGCAAATTTCTCCACTGCCACTCCCCCTCTCTCCGTATAACCCGGATCGGGGTTCCACCGAGTTGGAGACCTTGTTCCAAACCCCGAAGGGAACCTCCCTGGTTCGCCCGCTCCATCCTCCATGTTCATCCGTCGCAGGGCATGAAATCAGTACTCCCTTGTGGGTCCAGGTGAGAGCCAAAAGTGCGCAGGAGTTCCTCCGGACAACCGACATTGCAGCACCCGCTGTGAGGTGGGATGCATAGCTCTGCTTTTCCAGTTGTGCACGGACCTGCGCCGCAGGAAGACACAATGTCCATCCAAACACCGGGACTCCGTGTGACTGCCGCTGTACTCTCCGATGACCCAACCTCCATCTGATTTTGGGGTCCCATGCAAAGAGCTTGTTCTGCTTTGAATGGACCCACGCCCTCGCTTCCGTTTCCGTGGTCCGGGGTATAGCCTTCCCGGTGAGTGCATTTTGCATGCCTTGCAGTTCTAGGCCGTAAATCCTGGAACTGTAGTTCTCATCGGCGAAGAGGCATTTACCCCGCCCGACCTGTTGAACCCTCGCATGCTGCACTTCGTTGGAAGCATCGGACTCCAGCTCCTCAACCACGCGGAACCCGTGTTGAGGCCTCTCCAGAAGAGTTTGACATCCAAGACCAGGCAGACCCCGAGGAAGTGTCGGGGTGTTCTGCAGGTGCTGGGCAGTCTTGCACTGCCGACCCAAAGTCTGATTCTTTCCCTTCTGGCCTTGCATTCTCATCGACAAGGCGATACCCATGTATCCAGCGCAAGTGATACCCATGTATCCAGCGCAAGTCGAACTGTTGAAATGCCGCTCTTCTTCTTCTTTTCCTTCCGTCCGCCCCCAAGTCCAATCTCTGGGCATCCACATCCCGTGGAAGCTTGCGTCCACTCCGCGGGAGCAGTCCAGTTCAAGCACCCGGTGCCTGTCCCTTTCTCCAGTCCCCGCGGAGCCTCAACGCGGATTGAGCTTGGTCCGCAACCCAAGTGGTTCGTTGCGATCGGACCATGCAACCTCGTACTGCTGCACCACACCCCGGGGTCCAAGTCCATGCTCCGGGGTCTAAGCTTGCCTTGGAAACCGTGCAGTTGTACAACAACTGCAACAGAGTCCACCAGCTGTAGCCCGGCAACAATGTTGGAGAGCCCGCACCCGAGAGGAGAGGTCGAAGGGGATGTGCGCCGTAGGTGGAGATGGAATTGCAAAAAATTCAAGCGCACCGCAATCATGCCACACCCCGAGACCTATCCCTCCTCCTCCTTCCCTCTCAACACAGAACCGGTAGGGGAGATTCTACCCTCTGTCAGCGACGGCGCTTAGCTCAGCCTGATCGCCGGAGCCATCACGACCCGAGGTCGTCCCGGCAGGGTATTGAGAGGGAGTCCGTCATCGCATCGAGTAGCGCATGACCTTCCACCAAGGATCCACACAAGGTGAAGTCGAACCGTGAGAAGAACCCGCGACGAGTGTGACAACATGTCACCGAGACCGGGGTCTGAACCCCCGGGGTTCGAATATCGAGGTTCACCAGCACAGGGGAATAGGATCCAGGGTAGGGGATGTCCAATGAGATAGTGTCGGACATAACTCGACTTCCGAGCGAGCGGTACCAGTGTTATCGCGAGCGTTGGAGATCATAGTGGTTCTATCCTCCGCGAGGACGCAGACCGATAACCACCTACGAGAGCTCCTGTTGATAACCGATGTTGAAGCGCTGACCAAGGAGTCGAGGATAGGAGACCGGGGTTTGCCGACGACGAGCACAAGGAGGCAGAACCCGAGTCAACGAGAAAAGACTGAAGCCAGACAAGCTTAGTCACACACAAGTCCAGAACAGGCCAGTCTAAGGCCGGAATATAGACGGGGTAGAATCTACTGTACAGGAGATTCTACTATTACTTATATACTATATTGTAAAGGGGTCCGATCATAGGAACAACTGTTGCCCTGACACCAAGGGGTAATTCAGGGCCTTTGAGCATAAAGGAGTGTGCCAAGGCGACACCAAGGGGTTGATACCTGTCGCCTATGATCGATGTGTTGCCAACGGAAAGGAGTCGATCATTGCATATGATCCTGTTGTCGGACGCAAAGGAGTGTTGTCTGACCCGGAGGAGACCCTAAGTCGAACCCCGGGCAGACCCGAATGTCAAACCCCGGACCTAACCGTTCGTCCTCGGGGTGTCGTGATAATGTGAGCCTTGACCGCCTGTGGCAACTCGAGGATTATACTGTCATGTTGAAGTCGATGTTGAGAGGCATATCCTGAGCGGGAGCGAAGGATGATTTGCTGAAGTTCGAAGTTGAAATGAAAAGGCAGCTCGCGCTGAAGGGTGCCGAGTGATCCGTGCCTGATCATGACACACCGTTCCAGTAAGAAATCCTGCGGATAATATACATTATACCCCTGGTAACAGAAGGTTGAAGCTGTTTTGAGCAACCCATGTGTGTTGCAGACAGGAGGGCTGAAAACCTCTGGCCCAGAATACCCATTGTTTTTATTGCCATATGTGGGGGTGTGATATATGCATCCCTCATTCACCAAACACTCGTTAGGGATGAACACTGTCACCGTCTTTACAGGTGGGACGGGGCCTGTAAGCGGCGCCCCGTCCCGCACCGTCGCGGTATCGGCTTCGAAAAATAAGCGGGCAGGTACGGGCGGCAAGCTTGCCGTCCATACCCGTCCATCGACAGCCGTTGACGGCCGCAGACGGGTTGATGAAGTTTGGTTGAAACAGTATAGCTCTGTGCTTGGGACACTTGCTACAAGGTGGTTCAGCTCAGTGTGCACTGCTAGCTGTGTATCCTCATCTATTCAAATCGTAATTGAGAACTAAACTATGGTGAAATATGTAAAGATATGGTCTGAGAACTGCTTAACAATGGTTGTGAGGCTGGTTCTTGGGGAGGAAGGGCTAATTGGCTTACAATGAGACTGAATACTGCCGTACGACCAATGTATTGCAGATAAAGACTGATTTAAATTATCCTGGGCATGGGTTGCCGAGGAGCCGGTTTCATGCCAGAGTGATGGCAGAGTGAAGCGACGTTGATATTGCGTGATGCACGTCTTTTCCTCCGCCGTCTCGGTAAGCACCTTCCGTTCACGTGTAGTATAACACAATTGACACTTCCTGGTTCATAACACCACGAAAACCAGGTACAGACACCATTTTATACATGGACTGAAAATTAATGCCGTCCCGCCCTGTTTGCGGCCGTCTTTTTCACCGTCCGTCCCGCCACTGGAGTTCAAACTCAAGAAAGAGGGCCGCTGTGATGTGGACTGCGGTTATTGTACTAGAATCTGGCCGTGGAATTACGGTCAAACTGCAATACAAATGTTGTACGTCCTCTAGAGGGAAACAAGCGCTCTTTACTTCTACGCAATGATAATTTTAATGGTGGTGGTGGTGTATACAGATTTCTCTTCTGCGAGTAGCAGATTTAGAGAAGGCGCTAGGTTCCTCGAGAGTTTGGTCTCTCGTTGGGGGCTAGCCTTCCGAGAAAGACGTGATGGAAGATTCTTCTACACTCGCGCGAAGGATTGGCGCTCTACGATGTGAAGTACACTCCTCCTCGGTAAACCCGGGTATTGTGGTGTTTTCGTATCTCCTTGCTTCGTATAGGGCGCGCAAGCAGTTTCTTCAGAACTGGGTAAACGCAGCGCCGTCAGATTGTAGCGCACTCCTTCGCAATCCGAATAATGGTGCGTGCGCGAATAGCCAGGTGCGAGGCGCCTTTCTAGCTAGTCGAGGGAAGTTCGCCGAATTGGATGGGGGAAATGGTATAGTCGAGTTGGTAAAAGGCGCCTTCTCGATAAATGCGCCCTACGCACGCAAGGTGTGCGTTATGAGCGCCGAAAGTCAACAGTTACATGCAGCCTGAGTAGGTCTGCTGGCTGTTTGGAGGATCACGCCACGCTTTTCTTCAACTGAACGCGCACTTCAACACCTGTTATTTCCAATGTTTCCTCCTTTCTTGTCTAGGAGGTTTCTCGCGCAGTTTCTATTCTGTACAACCACGGTCAAGATGACCTTGTTACCCCACTCTCGTGAAGGCACACTAATATATTTGATTTGACAATGTACTGGATTAGCGCCTCCTGTTTTAATGAGAGCGCCTTTCCTTTAGCAGTATGCAGTGGAGGTAATTAGATGCCTTCCCCCTCCTTCGCGCTCTCCATATATACCTATTCCCTGCTTCCCCATTTGTCCATCTTCGGCGGCTTTCTCCAAAGCGCGCTCGCGCTCTTTTCTTCAAACCGCGCCGGCTTTTCCTTTGAACAGCGCGGCGCCTTACGCCTTTCTTCGTAGTGCCCCGCGCCTCACCTGAGTAGGGCCCGAATTCGCGATAAGGTCCGGGATCAGTCCACGGCCTTATTGCGATATATCAGGGCAACCCTTATAGGGTAACCGACGGGTCCTGTTTACCTTGGAGGCTGTTGCGCGGCATTCGCGGCACCTCCTGAGACGTCCCTGGCCGTTCGGCGCCGTCTCTCAGATCAATTGCCAGTGGTCGGCACGTCGGAAACAGCGCCCCGGGCACGTGATAACATTCCCAAACGGGCACAAAAAGTAGCTACAGCGTCCTCCCTCCCGCAGCGCGTCGCCCAATCAACAAAAAAACCTATCCAACACCCAAGAATACTCCCTAGAGGGCCCCCAATGTGCTCCCTCAACGCGGGCGGGCAGCGCGCCATCCAAATTCGCGCCCCGCCCCCGCCGCGCTTCGATTGGGGCGGCGCACAGGGCGCCCTGGGCCGCGGTGCTGACGGATTCACCCTCATTAGGCACCCTCACCCGCCCGCCGCCCTCATATCCGCCACTGGGCTGCTGGTTTGTTGCCGGCGGTGTGGGATCAAAACACCCGCCCCGCCCCGCTGCGCTTCGATTTGCGGGGCGCGCCGCGCGCTCCCACCGGCGCGTTGACGCCCACCACCTCCCCTGCCCTCGTCCAAGCCTGCCGCTGGTACCGCCGCACCCGCTGGTTGGACGCCAGCGGCGTCACATCCAAATTCGCGCCCAGCCCCCGCCGCGCTTCGATTTACGGGAAGCGCCGCTGGCTCCAGGCCACCCTCCAACGTCCTCCTCGCAAACTCTTTACATGGCAAATTTCAGTTCCTCGCCTGCTTATTTCCAAAAGAAAATACACTTACCCGCTCAGTCTTCATCCTCTCCCCCTCCCAGAACATGCTCGTCATCGGACACGTTGCCGCGCAAATCTTCCAGCTCTTCCTCGTCTTCCTCTGCGCTCACTTCGTCCTCTTCATCTCTTCTCCCACCCAATTGCAGCTCGTCGTCGTCGATCTGCCTCCGCCGCTTCCCCCGCCCTACCCGCACCTCTGTCATCGTCCCCGGCACCCGACCCCCGATCTCTCGATACATCGCAGCTTGCTTAAATTCGTATGCAATCGCCCCCTCCGCGTTCTGAAACTCCGCCTCGCCTCCAACTGGCACCAGTATCACTCGCCTTTCCCATTCCGCCGCTTCGTACTCCAGTGAAATAGGCAGGCGTCGCGCCTCCTCCTGCAAGAGCCTCGTCTCCTCCCACCACCGACGTACCCGTGCGTACGCCTTCGACCATTCAATATGTAGCGCTGCACGCAGAAGACTCAGCAGGAAATTAGTCCATTCAAGGAATATCCGTACCTTCCCGTAACTCGGCGTCCGTTCCTGTAGTCCCCGTTCCGGTCCAAATCCAGGAGACCTCGCGCACGTTCTCCCCACCATCCCGCACCGCGCGCTCTCGTTCCTCCGCTGTCAAGGGTGGGAGCTCTCCCGCCGCTCGTAGCTCGCTCTCCCGCTGTAGTCGCCGCTCTGTCTGTCCTCGTCTCTTCTCCGCCCCGCTCCGTAACTCCTCCGCATCTTCCATGCAACGGATGTCTTCTTGTCGTAACACCCGCCACCCGATCAGGGTCGAGTCCCCGTTCACCAAGCGTCGTCGCGCCTCCCACGCCATTTGGTATTTTTCAGAGTGAAGGCAAATTTGGGACTCGTTCCGCATGACGATGCTTCGGGCTCGCGTGTTCGCGCCTTGATTCCGCGACTGGAGTTTCATCGCACATTGTGTGAAGCGTAGTTCCTTCTCCTTCTCGGCCAGGTCCTTCACCCGATCCACCAGCCGTTCCTCCGCCGAAAGCGCTGACAGGAGAAACAGCGGCTCCGTCTCGGGCTGCTCATCGTCCGGGGCATCGCGGTTTGTGAGCGCGAGAAGCGCTGCTGGCTTGTACGTCGCCTGGAGCGTGCGCAAACAACAGATGCTTCTGCTCAAATCGCGCCGGAGCGCGACGACATCGATCTGTTGCGCGGTGGTTTGCGCCTTCTTCAATTCGACTTCGAGGCGGACTCGTCGTCTGTTCCATAGCGCGTCAGTACGTAGTCCTCAATCGTCGCACATTTGCCACGTACTGCTGCTCCTCGACCTCAAGCCCAGCTGCGATGAAAGAGCTAGGGCTGACACGGTGAATTGGCGGCACCCCTTCCCCCGCCTGCAGCCTCGCCGACTCTTGCTCCTCCAGCTTGAGCAAAACCTGGGCTTCCGTTAAGCCTGGAACCGGTCAGTAACAGCTCTATACGACAAACTCCATTTGACGCACCACGGATCGTAACCTCGTATGGGTTTTTGTTGTTCTTCCCGTCCGCCTCGAACTTCTCGACCATCTCCAGCCAAACTGGCACATCCGCGCCCTGCTCCATCGAGAACATGGTAAACGCTTCCAGCTGCGCCGCATATTCACTCGTAGCCCTGTCCAATCTCGTCCTCAGTCGAGCCGCTGAAATGACGTTCATGAGCGAGCGAAAACAAAACATCGAGAAACAAGTTCTCCCGTACCCAGTCCAAGCAGTTTTTGCCAATTCCAAAACCCCCAGTGGTTATTCAAAACCTCTTTCCTCGATCCCGGCCCCATTTCGCGCGTGCTCGAGGCAACCCCGCCAATATTTGCCCAAGGTCTTTCTATCCCCTCCCCGTCCGTCTGAGCGCTCCCCGGCACCAGGTTCAGCGAAAAATTTAACTGACACGCCATTGTATGCGCGTGGATGTGTAGTTTGGGAATCACGAAGCGTAGGATCAACATGACCACGCGGAAGCGCACGAGGGCCGGAAGGTTCTTGACGCGCGACTTTAAATTTTGCCACCACTGGCAAACGATGTCGTACGAGATGATTTTCGCTAGTCGTGGGTCTATATGCCACAGGATGGACGCAAAAATATAGTCCATGTTAGCGTATCTGTAGCCGCAAATCAGACTCGCCGCACGGAGGCGAGCAGTTGATGACATACCATTTGCCCTTCTGAAGGTCCCCCACGCCGTTCGCCTGAACGAACTCATGGCGAGCGCACACCCCCATCCCAACGCCCGTGCTGCTGTAGCCTTTCGAAAATTTCGTGTTCGCATAGTCTAAGGCCGCCAGGCCGCTACACGTACTCATCTGCACTTTGATTAGCTCCAATCTCAACGCGCAAGACCGAAACTTACCTCTTTCTGATCTGTTACGGTGAGGAGGTAGGCGCGATAGGGAGCGCTCTCCACCATGTACGACCACCCCGGACCAAGCGAAGGGTCCTTCAGTTCGCTCGACACCAAGCGGCACTTCAGCCGGAAGCACGCGTCAATGGCGAGGAATAAGATGTAGAGAAAGCTGCCAGGCAAAATCAGTACAATTCTGATCCCGAGTACGAGTCGACGTACGCTTCTTCAGGACTCGCTGACTGCCAGTCAGGTGGGATGTTGACCCCCGGACGTGGGCAGCACGGACATTTGATGGCGCATTGCCCCGGCTTCGTTGCGAACACGCCGCCGTGCTCATGAAAAATCCCCGCGCGCTTCAGCATGAGCAAGTGGGGGTACTCGCGGCACATGCGCAGGAAAGCGTGGTACCGGTATGGAACCTTGCCGCCGCTGTTTTGAGTAAGTTTTTCGAGGGTTTTATAGAAGTCGTAGATGGTGGTTTTCGATTGTGGCGTGGAGAGAACGAAGACGTCCATGACTGCGAATGTTGCGCAAGTCCGTGGTTTGTCTTCGGTCGCGGGAAACCAACCGGCGCGCAGGAGCTGAATCTCCGGTGGACCCGCGGTCAATCTGTCCTCGCAGTCGCAGGCGTTGACGTTGACCTCGTGAATTCCATTCATGTGCAGCACGACAAATTGGGGGTGAAGCGACGAGGGCTCGGGACATGACGTGCCGTCTGCGTGACCCAACTGGACACGCAGACCCAAGCCCTTCAGCGAGGTCCGCTCGAACGTTTGACCATTCCACAGCTGTAGCGCGAAATGGTAGAGTTAGCGGTCCGCGCGCCCCTAAGAAAATGCGACTGACCTCAATATTGTGTAGAGGATTGTCGAGGTGGCGATCCACACAGCATCGTGCGCAAAGGAGGCAGTCGCCGAAGCAGTCTTTGCAGCGCAGCGTAGGCTCACCTTTCGCGGGGTCCTTGCATGCTGCACAAAACCACCGCATCCGCCTTGACTATGCGACCGTCGCGTCGCAACATCGCCGCGCCATACTCGTCCCGGCGACTCCGAAATCGATGCAGCGCCGGATCCTAGAGGCACCGTTTCGGTGTTTAACGTCAAAAAAAAAAAAAAAAAAAAGGCAAGAAAGAAAGAAGAGCGACCAAGGGAACAGGAAAAATCACGACGACAGGACAACAATGAGAACGTACAGATGGTTTGACAGTTTTGGGAGGTTGAGCAGGAGGCGCCGCTGGGGTGGGGTCGTTGTCGTCCGCGAAATCGATTTGGTACGTCTCTGCAGGCAAGTGACTTGTGGGCGAGGTGGGTCCATCGGCTTGGGGGTCAGAAAGCTGGGCCGCGCTAGCGCTAGCGAGCCTGGAGCGCTTCACGGGGGAGGGGGGAGCAAAAGAGATTTCGTTGCGATATCGGCGTCTGTTGTCGTCGGAGGCATGTTCCACAATAGCCGTGACGGGCGCTTCCGGGTTAGGCCGGCCCGTAATTTGCTCCAAGGAGAATGTCTGTTCGTGCGTGTGAACATCAGGATGGGGTTTGCGTGCCGCAGCAGGCATCCTGTCTCCCTTTCGTCTCTGGAATGGCGCTGCCGCTAGCGAGCTTGGTCAACAAGCAAGTTTAGTCAACGAAGACCGTTCCTTGACGTACCATCCCGGTTTAGGCATAGATAGGGGTTCCAAAGGTGAACGATTAACGCAACTTATCCTTTAGCTCGACTCATCTTTTAGCTTAGCTCTGCGTGCTCTTCAGCGTTCCCATCGGAGTCGACATGGCCATTCCTCTCATGGGTTAAACCAAATTGCAGTCACCGCACCACCCGCAGTCGCGTTATATTCCCGGTGGTCGCCAAATTTCGTGGCACGGCGTCGTCTTCTGTGCCCGTTGATTCCTCCTAAGGTTCTTCAACCCTTCAATCGATTTTCAGGCCCCTGAACCCCTGCAGCAGCGCACCTCACCTTCAGCTAGACAGTCACCGCATATAATAAACCTTCAATGCTCGAGGGTGATTGGAGGAAGGGATGTATGTGCTGGGGCCGTTTTCCAGTGCTCCTGGCGATAGTGGTGAGTACCAGCGTCGATATCTTCGCTCAAAATACACTCCCTGATTTGCACAGGCGTAGAATCCAAAATCAATGTTTTGCTTGTCCACTTCCAGTCTGGCCACGAATAAGGATTTTGCAACGTTGGCAGTCGGCCACCGTCCCCATAGAACGTCGGCAGGGTCATTTGGTGTTCAATCACCCGGTCGACGGTCAATTTCAGCGCAGTTGAGTCTCGATCACGTACTCACCACGGCCTATATCACGGACTCACCACTCAATTTTTGGTTCTACACCCTAGCGCAAGTACATTCACCTTAATGTTAGTCGGGCAATACTTTTCAACAGTGTCCCGGACCCCGTCTGAATTTTGCGGGATTTATCACGGGTATGTGGTATATTGAACTGAAGTTGGTGCTCGTTAACTTTCAAATCTTGCAGATTTTTCGAGCGTTTGCAACGTCTTTCCACCCACCCACACGGTCATGGACCATCCTCGCCGCGAACCTTCCCCAACCTCAAAGCCAAACGAAGGGACCGCTCAGTCGTGAGCATTCGCTATCCTACCGCCGCCCACGTCGCTAATATTGCTCAGAAATACCACAAAATTCAAATCCGTGCATCACGCGCGGCGACTGCGGGTTGCTCATCGCGCGGCCTCCGCTCGTTACCGTGACAAAAATCGCGAGCGCCTACTCGTAGAGGATCGCCTACGCGCTGCCCGGAGGCGCGCGGAACACAGGGATGACCCGGATGCTCGCGCTCGAGCCAGAGAGGCCAGCGCTCGTTATCGGTCTCGGTGCGTTCATGTCACTGGCTCTGCTTTTCGCCACTATTTACCCGAACCTTAGCAATCGCGAACAGCTCGCTCTCAAACAACGCGAGGTCCGGAAGCGCGCACACATCAAGAAACATGGCGCGCAGGCCTACATCTACAGCAAGTACAGCGACAAGCCCGCTCCCGAGCCGGTCATATGCGAGATACGCGAGGACGATGAAGACGACACTGTAGAGGGCGGGGCTGCCGATGCACCCGAGGTGGACAAGTACCAACTTTCGTCGTCGTCCATCTGTCACTGGGAGGACCCTTTCCTCAATTGGCTGTTGGACTGACTGTGTAACTCGACATTGTTGAATAAAACCCACTCCTCAGCTTCAGAAAGTCACAGTAGAAAGAATCAAATAGTAGAAGGCGATTTATTCAAGATATACGACACGCGGTAGTTACGGTAAGGGCACACGACGAGACGAGGCTAGAGCTTGGTCTGGAAGAAGTGCGTGAGGAAGAGCCCAGAAAGCATGAGGAAGAATGAAAAAACTCACCCGAACCGCGTCCAAGTCGACGAATTGCAACGACTTCCACTGAGGGTTGATGTTGGCCCACGCCGTTTCGATCGGCTCGCCGTCGGTGTGCTTCACGACGGCCCAATTCTTCTCAGCGCCCTCGCCGTCCGTCTTGAAGGTGCAGTCGGCGCACCCGTCGCATTCCTCGCGGTGGATCCACATGACTTGGCATGCGCAATCACGGTGCAGGCAGATGGAGGGAACGTGTAGGCGGTAGTGAGCAAAAATATTGTTGAGGATGTGAAAGTTGTCAAAGGCGACGCCGTCGAGTCGGTAGAGTATTTTGTGGTAGGCGAGGGCGTAGTCGACGTCAACGTAGCGTTCGCCCTTTTGGAGCTTTTCCCTGCACGCGCCGTCAGAGATTATATAATCAGCCCAAAGGGGAAAACCTACTCTGCCTCTCTCCTGCTCGCACACATTTTTTTTGCTCTGCGTCGTCTTTGCCATCGTGCTCGTCGTGGCTCGCGCGTTCGCTTGTTGGGTTAGATGGGATGGTGTGGTGTGCGCTGGCAAGCAAACCTACTCGAAGGTGGCAAGGTGCGGAACCTGTCGTGTTTTTAATTCTCGAATGTCGCCTGAGCCCAACGCCGCGACTCACAGCCGCAACCCTGGACCCTGAATCAACGCCGTCGGACACTAGAACGCACCAGTGGAAGGTCTGTAGGGCTCGAGGCTCGTCGAGACCGTCCAACTATTATCCCAAATTTACCTAACAAATTGCGCAGACGGAACGCCAACGGCCACATATATGCCAGCTAATCGACTGCCAGCACATCCTCTCTTTCCTTCCCCCCACGTCCATCTCTTCACGTTTATTTCGCTCTCTCCCCTTCCGTCTCTCTCTCGCAATCCAACTCTTCTTAAAATGCCTTGCACCCCTCCCTACCACGCCGGCCCTGGCCACACGGACCAAGTCTCCCACGACAAGTCGTCCGCGTGTCTGTATTATGCTGTCGCTGCGGGTCGAGTTCACGGCGTTTTTTCTAATAGGTCAGTATTGCTATTCCTCTCTTTCCTTGATTCGTGCGCGTGCTAATTGCCTTTGCTCCTTAGTTGGATTGCCCGGTTGTCGACGGACGGCTTCGTCGACTTCTCGATGAAGTCGTTTAAAACCTGGCAAGAATTGGAGTTCTGGTGGGGCGTCAAGTGCTCAGAATTGCACCGCAACGGGTGCCCTCCCTTTGAGCCGGTTAGCTTTAGCCTGACGCTGCACCCCGCACACCAGCCGGGCCCTCCGCCGTGCACCCACCACTTCCCCGCTCCACCCTCCACAATCCCTCACTACTTTCCGCCCGCTGTTCCCGTCGCTGGCCCGTCGTCCTTCCCCGCTCCACGCATCGTCCCCACCGCTGGCCCGTCGTCCGTCCCCGCTCCACGCATCGTCCCCACCGCGCCCTCGCCCTTCCCCGCTCCAGGCGTCAGCGTCGTCCCCACCGCAGCGCCCTCGCCTTTCAATGCCCGCTGCGCGTCGATATCCACCTCGATGTCCACTTTGCCCGCGATCGCGATCTCCTCTTCCGCGTCCTCTTCATCATCATCGCTTTTGTCAGCGTCTTCGCTTTCGGCCTCGTCGTGTTCCTCCCGCTTCAAAAAAGAGGAACCCACGTCCCCCATCATGGGGTCTCCGTCGGTCGCGCCGCACGCCCATGACTCTTCCGTGCGTCTGCACCTTACGCCGTCTGGCAAGGCGCGCGGCGAGTTCCTCATCGCGCGCAACACGCAGTTGGCGACACCCACTCGCACGCGCGGCGCCCCCGACGATTTTGTCCTGGACGATGACGACGACGATGCCGCCGCCGAAGCCGCCGTTGTGGCTGCGGCACCCGCCTCGCCCGCGCCGAGTGCGCCTCTGCCCTCCGTCCTCGTCACGCCGGTGCCCGGTGCCGCCGCGGCTGGGCCCTCGTCGCCGGCGCCGGCGTCGCGCTTGTACGGAGTACGCGGTGTGGGCGTCTTCTACAACAGTTTTGATTCTGCCCGGCGAGCGGCGCGGCGTCTCGACCTCCCGGACTCGAAGATCATGGTCTCCACTGACGCCGCCAAGATCGAGGCGTGGATCACGGGTCAGCCCTTTGATGGTGAAGACGCGTAGGGGGTGCTATTGTTTTTTTTTTTGGTGGACTCATGCCTCGTCGTCTCGTCGTATCGTATACTGCCCTCTTGGTAGAATTCTCGTCCTCTTCGTCTTGTTTGTCCTGTCGTCGTCTTTCTTGTCTTTGCTACTATGCTACTACTACTGTACTCGTCGTCGTCTTTCTTGTCTCTTTTGCTATTTCCTCCCTTGGACACTATCCCTCTTGAACACACAGACTAGACTACCCATCCTTGCACAGACACAATTCTTGAATCTCTCTATATACCTCATAGTATTGTCATTTCGCATGTACTTGCTCCATTGCTGTATAATAAATTTGTTTTCTTTGTAATAACGAGTGCAAAATAATGCGAATGCTCCTTTTCTGTAATAACGGCACTATCGGACTTCGAAAGGCATCGGCTGTTGACTGCGGTGGCCAGAAAAAAACAAGGGCAAAGGGCGCTTTTTTTGTTTGTTCTCACACACACGTCGGCTATGGCGCCAAAGCCAAAAGGAGATGCCCGAGCCTCTTCGTCCGAAACTCCCACCCCCACCGATGCGCCCAAAAAACGCGGTTCCCCGAGCGATTTCCAAGGTGCACAGATGGAATTCCTGAGATCAAACCTGGACGCGTACGCAGAACACTCGAAGAAAAAAACTCTCATCAGAGATTTCTGGCCTAGCCTCTTCCACGACTACTGGCGACTTTTCCCTTGGAGGCTGCCGTTGACCGAAGACCCGCCTGCTGGTTGCCCACCTGAGCCAAATGCCTCGGAAGCGGCGTTTAAGGCTCTTGACCTTAATCTTACTGAGGCACAGCAGGCCGAAAAGAGCAAGATTCAGACGGAGATAAAGGGTGTAAGTTTATTCTTCTGTGCTTTTTGTTTTTGCTGCAAATCAACTGACGATGCCCCAGAAAATAAAACGCTGGTTTAATCGGCAGCGGCCAGGAGCGATGGGGATCTATGCGAACCCTTATTTTGCCCATCTCAAACTTTTGCGAGCGCAGCACGGGAACGCGCCGAAGCGTATGCCCGACTATCAATTCTATTTCCAGCACAAGGACTTCAAGCGCGCGGTCGCCGTTCGGTTCACAAAGGACTCGGCCGACGTCCCTAAAAAGCACCACATGGCCCTTCGGTGCGAAATCGCGCGGGAGATGCTGGCGGCCGAACCTCAGGAAGTGCGAACTCGAATTACGGACGAGAGCACCGCTGCGCACGATGTGGCGATGGAAAAGTACAGCAAGGACACAGAGGGGGTGCCGAGCGCTGATCCTGAGATTCAAGCAGAGTAAGTCTCGCTAATTCGTTCCATTTCACGATCGTTGGCTGACGGAAGGTGTGCAGATGTCGTGAGAAGTTCTTGAACATCGTTTCGCCGTTGCTACAAGGGCTGCAGGCCTATACGGGGTACACGCTGAACCTCACCGCCGCGCATATGGAAGACGGCGAGCTCAAATGCGCTTCGTGAGTTGCTTTCAAGTGTCTCTTCTTCCATCCGGAACTAATAAATCCATCGTCAAGTGCCAATGCAGGGACCGTGGGCGGGAAGGCTTGGTCCAAGTGGGACGAAACGGGCTACACTCAAATGTTGACGGGGTTCGGGAGGTTCGTTCATGCGTTGCACGTCGGTAAGTTGAAAACAAATCAGTAAGACATGAATCTTGACTGAGTTTCCTTCAGAATCATTGGGGCTCCCTCTGACTGCAGAACCGTTGGGCGTCGCGGGGAATATGGCTACCACCTCCGAAGCCCCCGCGTTGGCTGCGTCGTCCGGATCCGGCAGCCTCGGTATGATCGGGGCCCAAATGCTGTGATTATCCACCGACAACGACGACAGCCCTGGGCCCATCACGCCGAACCGTGTACCCATACTCCCGCCCACAGGCGCCGCTGCCGCCGACGTCGAAATGGGACCACCTCCACCTCCCCCACTGCCGCCGCTCGACGAAGACGACGACGAGATTTTGTCGGGGGAGATCCTGCCCTTCTCCCGCCCCCGCCCATCGTTCTTAACAGCAATGCCTACCACGGCGACGACCAACGCACCGTCTGCGTCCGTGTTGACCCCACTCGCACCCACGCCCTCCGTGTCTACGTCGACTCCACTCGCACCCACGCCCTCCGTGTCTACATCGACCCCAATCGCACCCACGCCTGCCGCGGCGACTGAGGCCGCGACCGACCTTCTCCCAGCTCTGCCGTCGGCCGCTGCGACCGACGGCTATGGCGCGGATGGATGAACTGAGTGCGCTCGTACCCGCCAACGTGGCATTCGGTGTTCGCAGGATGAACGTCGCCTTGCAGCAAGAGGTGATGGTGTTGCCAGAGGGGGAAAGAAAGGAATTGACGCGGCGGCTGAAGCGGATGGGGAGCTATGAATTGGACCGGGAGAATAACCTCGCGCGCAATCGCGCGCTGACGGCGGGGCTGGGGCTGGGGTCGACAGCGGCATTTGTGGGAATGAAGAAGAAACAAACGGAGGAGGAGGAGGACGCGAGAAAGGCAAAGCAGGCAAAGCGGGGAGAAGAGGAGGAGTGGAGCGGCAGCGGAAGCGAAAGCGGAACTGATACGGAGGGCGAGACGCAGCCGCAGAAAAAAAGAGCAGTTGCGACGCGCGCTCGAGGAGGGGGGAAGGCAGGCAAGGGGGATAAGGACGCGGTTGCAGAGTGGGCGCGGAAAGCAAAGAAGATGTTACTGGAGGGGGGGCCTGGCACGAAATGGGAGGGCATCGTTGAGGCGTGGTGGGCGCTTGAAGAATTGACGCAATTCGTTTCCAAGGTAAGCCTGGCGGGTGCCTGCCGTCCGTGTATCTCGTTCTAAATTCATCATCATAGACAAAAAGTCATGCCACGACGTCGCGTCCGCGCGAAGTAGGGGTGTGGGTGAAAAATGCGCGTAAAGGAACCCCGAAGGTGGTAGCGGAGAGCTTTGGGAAGAGCTCTCCTGGTAGACATATTAAAATGTACCCTGGGATCACCACAAATGCACGTTGAAATGTACCTGCAAGCTTTCCAGGCCTGGGACGCATTGTAATGTGCACCCTGGCGGCACCGCTGGGTGGGCGCTCGGCATGCAAGAAATGATGTGATGCAGCAGAAATTGATGGGAAACCACATTCCCATCAAAAACATATCATGGCATAATTGGTACGCGGATTGTCGGCAAGCTCGGCATCATAATAAGAGGTGGTGCACGTTGAAATGTGCACCCCCCATCAATCTCGACCTAAAACGAAATTGCGGATGGTGCACGTTGAAATGCGCACCCCCCATCAATACTCGGTTCAAAAGAAATAGCGGGTGGTGCACGTCGAAATGCGCACCCCCCATCACTACTCGACCCAAAAAGACATTGCGGGTGGTGCACGTTGAAATGTGCACCCCCCACTCGGTTCAAAAGAAATTGTAGGCGGTGCACGTTGGAATGTGCACCCCGCCATCACGGTCAAAAAGAATTGCGGGTGGTGCACGTTGCAATGCGCACCCCCCTATACCAATACTCGGGTCAAAACAAATTGCGGGTGGTGCACGTTAGAATACGCACTCTGTCATTGAGAACGCGCACTTGTCCCGTGAGGTGCACATTTCAACGTGGGCTTCTGCTCACAAGTCGGAAGGCGTTGGTGCACGTTACAATACGACGTTACAATACGGTAAAGAACACTTCACAACACTAAGTACATTGCGAAATAAATAATCGTCCTCAAGCTTCCTCGTCGTTAAAATCGTCAAACTCGTAATCCTCCCGCGCGTCTTCCTCCAGGTCAACCTCAATCGGCGCGAAGACTTGCTCATCAACATCTTCCACGTGGTCCTTCAAGACCAATGCTGCTCGCGCGCGCACTGGCTCCCATCTCGCACCCCAAGTTTCTGCCCACGCCCGCTCCCGGGCGACCTGCTCTAGACCGTATGCCCGCAGCCCTTCCACTGGCGCCGGCGTAATATCCCGTCGCACATCCAGTCGCTCCTCCCACCACCGCGCCTTCCACAAACAATACTGTATCGTCCGTCGCATTTCCTCCTCCACCAAGATCACCTCCTCTCTCCAACGATCTGCCCGTGCTCGTGCCTTCGACCATTCGACACGAATATCTAGCAACGATCAGTACACAATTCGCCGACAGCCGAAATACTTACCAGCATGTAATTTCCCGTCGGCGTCTACCTCGCCGACGCCCATCGCCGAGTACCAAAGCCAAGATGATTGGCGGGTCCCCTCACCCGTCTCCAGATTGAAGAGCACGGTCAGCGGAATTGATTCCCCATACTCGTCCACATCCTCCGACCCGTCGCCCGTCAGTCCAGCCAGCAAGCGTGCCTTCCTATTGTCGTCCTTTTCCTCCTCATTCATCGCCCGCTCGTTGATCCCGCGGACATCCTCTGCTCGTAACTCACGTAAGACTGTCTGCCAATCGCCAGGGCCCCGTAATGCCAAGAGTCCCACCCACGCCGCCCGATAGCGGGCCGACGCACTCCGGATGCAATCTTCAATGCCGTCCTGGAGGCTTTGACTTTTTGTGTACATTCCCTGCCCACCCATGTTTTTCCGCTTGAACTGATGTGCAAACGTCCGAGTGCGGAGGTTACTGCGAAGCTCGCGCAAAGCATTGCCAGCCTGCGCCTGCCGGAGATCCTCCTCGTTCTGGGCTAGTTGGGGAAGACAGACAGTTTCGCGCGCTGCCGCCGGAAGCGATGATGGCAGGAAGATCTTGATGGTCTCTGGCTTCGAGTTGTCGGGAGCGGCGAGCGGTGGGTCCTGTTGTGCTATCCACTGGCGTAGGCCCGGCATATACAGGTTTTGCACATCTTGAAGAGCCGCTACTTTGCCCAACAGCACCGTCCGTTTGCGCTGCAAGTCAGTCGCTTGAATAGTTGTCCTCGTGCGACGTTTCGCCTCCAACGCAACAGCCAATCTGCCGGTAGTTAGCGGTGTCAAAAATTACAGCGCAATCACGCACTGCTCCTCCTGGATATCGATTCCCGCCAGTAAGAATCCCGCCGGCTTCACCTGCAACGCGCCCGCCCCGTCCTTTACCACCCGGGCATGGTCTTCCTCGGAAATCCTCTTCATTACATCCGCCATCGTCTCCGCTGCCGTTGTATTAGCCTAAGTTGTAATTGTAATCAGCACCGAACGCACCTTCAACCACAGGATAATCAAATGGATTTATCGCCACCTCCAGTGGGTTGCCTTCCCACTCGCGGATCAACGCGTCCCAGTCGCGTAGCTCCCCCGCGTGCTCCCGTCGCAGCCCGTCGGTGAAGGCGTGGAACGCACGACTGTGGATCATCGCTTGCGGAATTGCGAGCACCAACTTTCGAAGTAATGAGTTCCCTGTCAAATCAATTAGTTGCGGGGGTACTAATGAAAAGACTGCACACTCACCTAGGTCTACAGTTTTCCTCCAGTTGGAAAATCCACACAAGTCATCGATCGTATCGTCTCGCGAACCCGGCCCCATTACCGAGATTGATCGTGCCGCCCAATTTAGCCACGACCAGTTTCTTTCGACGCCTTCCCCATCCGTTCGCCCCACGCCTTTGGTGTAATTGAAGGAATACGGCCCATGACAACTCTTGACGTGTGGGGGAAGGTGAAACTTGGGCACTTTAAATAACATCTGGAGCCCCGCCGGGAGTTTCAAGTATGCAGGCATTGCGCTTGCCCGAGCCCAGAAATTATGGGACCATTGGCAAGCAATATTGTAGCTCGCGACGACGGTAAGCAGGGTGATCCCAATAAGGCTAGAAAAGAACAGGTAGTCCATGTTCGAGTACCTGTAGCGCAATCAGTACCGTGTTATTCGCTGTATAAGATCACAGTACTTTTCCCCCTTCTGAAGATCTCCCGTTCCCCGCGGTCGAAAGAGCTCGTGCCGTGAGCAGCTGACGGAGCCAACGCCCGACGCACGTAAACCCTTTGCGCGTTTATTGTTGGCGGACCACAGTGCTGCGAACGAGACACAGTGGCTAATCTACACAATTGTCAGTACAATTGTCAGTGAAGCATACGCACTTAGTCTAAGGATTACTCACCTCGTCCTGGTCGACATACTGTACCAAATGCTTCAAGTAGTCGTCGTTCGCCACCATGTATGCCCATCCGGGGCCGAGAGTTGGATCCTTGTCTCTCGACGAACGGTCCCGGCCTTTCATCTTGAAGTTCGCATCCTCAGATACCAATAGTCGGTAGATCCAGCTGCGTCCATGAATTAGCTTTTTCTCATCACTCAGTGCAGAACTTACGCGATCTCCGGTGGTGCGTCCTCCCAGCCCTCAGGTAAATTGATACCTGGTTGAGGACATGCACGGCAGACTACCGCAAGCTCGCCCAGAGCCGTCCCCGCTAGTCCTGTGATGTCGTGGATCCGCCCCGCTCTTTTGCACATCTGGAGATGTCGATATTCGCGGACCATATGCATGAATTGCGGCAGACGCGACTATTGTTCATGTCAGTCACCGCTAATCGCACGCTATTTTATCACCTACCGGAGTTGCCCGCAGGCCAGATCCATTTCGCAGTAACGCCAAGCTGTTGTAGAAGTCGTAGGCCGGAAGGCGGGCCTGCAGATTTAGGGTATGGAAGCGGCGCAACAGGCTGAGTGTTGCCACTGTCTGCGGGTCCTTGCTGGTGGCGGGGTACCAGCCGACATTTAAGAGCTGTGCTACCTGGCAGGGCGCACCGAGGCAACCGCAGAAGTCGATATTAATTTCATGTATACCGTTGTTGTCGAGGACCACAAAGTCGTTAACGGGCGTCAGAGGAATGAGCGGACAGTCTTCTCCTTTCCGATGGCCAATTTGAAACCGAAGTCCGAGATCCTTGGAGCCGTGCGAGTGAAAGAAACCGTCCTGCCACTCCTAAAACACATGTCAGTCGTCTCCTAGATGCTGAATTCCCCGACTTACCTGCAAAATATGCAGCGGTTCATCCCGATGGCGCTGCATGACACATGCTCGACATAGCATGCGATTCCCAAAGCAGTCTTCGCAGCGCCAGGTGGGGCTTGGCGTATCGCAGCCTGCACAACCCTCGGACCACCACGGACCACGGCCTTCACGCTGGATTAATGCATCGGCATACTGGTCGCGCTTCGGGATCCACGTCTTAACGGGGTGCGTCTAAAGAAAAATTAAATCAGTGTCTTGCTGCAAACAATAGAAACGAAGAATAAGCCTCACCGAATTCTCATAAACCTTCCTGCCTTTGATTTTAATGGCGGCCGGTCCATCGGCTGTAACGCCAGTGAACGCCGGGTCGTCTGGCTCATAACCCATCGCTACATCGAACATGTCGAAAGCCTGACTGTTAGTTGGCAACACGGGCGGAGCCACATGAACCTCGTGGTGGATGCGGTGCACCATTCCGGTTGAGGACGCCGTTGACGCCGTTGAAGTGGCTGGCGCATTGGCGTCGTGCCTATAAACAGTACGTTTTCTCTTCTTGTTTCCTTTCGCAGTTATCGCGCGAAGTGAATGAAGCTAAGGGGGATGTATTTGCAGCATCTGTGATGGACGAACACAATTTACAGATATCGGTTAGACCTACCCATGCGGAACGCGAAGATCCTCGCTTAACTCATCCGCCGCCAGTGCGCGCGCGCCTCGCGAGTGTCCAGCTCCGCTACCAACTCCACCGTTGCCACCATTGGCCTTGAACCATCCTCCTCCACCGATCGGGAGTCGTCCAGAGAGTTGTCGAGGTCGTCCTGGCGATACACCGCAATGGCCTCTTTGAGGATCTCGCGAAAGACCACGTCGTGCTCTTCGGTGAGCGGGGCAGTGTCGATCCAGTCTAGGGTGTGCACCACAGAGGTGGCCACGACCAACACGGGAGTCCTGCCTTGCCGCTCGAGCAAGCGGTGCCGCGCCCAAGCGGCGCAAAACGTAGTGAATATCTCCCCCTGTCTCTCGATGCGCACGGCATACACAGGCCGCGGCGTCAGGGGCCGGCGCGCGTAGGGGGGCAGCGACGGGCTTGCAGGTACCGGCGATGGCGCTCGGCTCTGGGTGATCAAGACAGGCGACGACGAGCCGCTGCTGATGGCATAAAGCGGTAGATTGCCTGGAGCCGGGGATGGAGAGCGCCGAGCGATGGCGCGCTCAGTCATACGTGGATGGGGTGGTGGGTGGGGGCGTGATTAGCCGCAGTGTGGTGGATGGGGTGGTGGGTGGTTGCAGTCTGTAGATGGCGTGATTAGTGATATTTGCGCAGTGCACATTGCAATGCGCACCTTCTCGCGGAAAAAAAAAATCGCGTGGTGCACATTGCAATGTGCACCTTCCTGGCCAAAATGATATGCGCGCGGTGCACATTGCAATGTGCACTTTCCCAGCTAAAAAAAAAGAAATTGGGCGGTGCACATTGCAATGTGCACCTGGCTCAAAAAGAAATTCGACGAGCGAATGTGCACCCTCACCGACAAAATCAAAACAGCAGAGCAGTATTCAATTCGCAAAGAGGAAGATACACGCGCGGCGCCTGTCTAACTCGTTCCAACCGTGCGGCTGATGCACTTTTGTGTGTAGGTACAGGCGACGTCGTAATTCATGGATGCGACAGCGCGAGCTTCGTTGATTATGAACGTGAAGTTGAGGGTGGCCATTTGTTCGCCCGACTGTAGATTTGCTCCCACCCTGCACAAAGATACATTAGAAGACTTATTCTGAAAACAACGGCGACTTACGGGGAAGGTGATCCAGAACCGGGTGGGGTGACGAGGCTGGAAGTCAATAGAACATTTGGGCTGTTCATGTTCGTCAGCCCACTGTGCGCTCTATCAAAAGACCGGAAGCTTCACTCGCCTTGAAAACGTTGACATGGTGGCAGGAAAGACGAGAGGTTTGATGGTAGCAGGGTCACGACGAGGTTGATTGTTGCTTCTCCAGGCGGCGGCGGTGCCGAGCTTTCCGAGCAAGGATTTCACGGTGACTGACAAAAAATACGGGCAAGTGTCAAAATGAAATTATACGACGTACTCTTCTCGATAGACACGCGCAGCCGCCCGTCGGCCCTCTGCAATATTGGCCGGTTCGTTGGCGCGGGAGGCACGCAGGGCCGCCATGCGTTCCCGTTTCTTGAGGTTTCTGCTTTCCCAATTGCTGCAAGACGGTCAGAGTCGATTGACACGGACAAAAAAAGGACGCACCGGTCATTGTAAGCCTTGCTAGCCTCCCTACGGCGCAGTTTACGACCCATGTATGCTCTGATTTCCTTCTCGTAGGCTTCCATGTCTTCGTCGGTGTCATTGGGAAGGTCGTCCATGGAGGAAAGAGAAGAGAGACGTCGGTGGCTTCCAGCGGCCCGGCTATCCGGAAGTCCGAAAATGGATTGATCGCACTTTCTTTTCGTTACACTCATCGCGCGGAGAACCCAGTCTCAAAAGTAAGGAGACTAAACTTGAGGTATGGATTTGCCACATTTTTGGGTACTACATTTGTGTCTTTCTGATTCTATCTTTTTTGGGGCATGGAATTGACCAAAGCCTCCTCACTCTACCGATGGGATGCTACCTCAACCACGATGTGAAAGGCCGTCATCCTCCCGTCAAACCTCAAATTCGCGAAGCACATACGGGATCTACAGGTGCATTGATGTCAATTTATTCTGCAATTTTTATTGTGCTCGCTCGACCTTCGGCCAATGCCCGAGCCTTCAAACACCAGTCCCGACCGTTTTCCCACTGTGCAAATGGATAGTCACCTTGGACCTCGGACGATTTTTATAGGCATTGCAGAACAGGTAAACTACCTTGTGGGCAGCAAAACAGTTTGTTAGAAGCAGAGGAAAGGACGCAGGAAATTGCGCTTCCTAACGAGCATCAAAATTGTGGCGAGTGCGCCACCAGTTTCGTAGTGAGTGCACCACATTCGCGTAGCGTGTGCACAATCACTAACGCCTTGCATATCCAAAACGCCTTGCCTATCCCAAACCTCTCTTAGCAACCACCATGTCGTCGACATCCAACCACCCCAAGCTCCTCCGCTCGCGGGAATTTTGGGCCAAGTTGCGCCGCCGTCAAGCAGAGCGCGCCGCGCTGGACGGCATATTCACCACCGGTGGATTCAACGCACAGTCCATCGTGACCTTCGTCCCAGGCAGCACCACGCCCACCCACAGCGTCATGCTCTCGAGCGGGAAAGTGCTGCCCATCTCCAGCCAACCCGAGGCGTCGAACATCGAGCGCAGTGCCCATGCTGCACGGCCCCAACCCCGCCCCAAACCGCGTCGACCTCTCACTTGGTCTGGTAAGACCTGGGAACAGGAGGATGCGGAGATGCTGGCCCAGCTTCAAGCATCCAAGGCCAAAAGAGAGGCCAAGGAGAACGTCGCCGCTAGGCGCAAGGCCACGAAAACGTGAGTGATACCTTCATCCACGAAAACCATGACTTAATGACCACCTGTAGCGCTTGAAATCAACCTTGCATGCGCTGGGTGGATGCCCTGTGGATATGTACTTCGTTTACACCTTGAATATTCACTCTTTTTGTTCCCTTCAACGGGTCCTTCTTAACTCGCACGATAAAGGCTAAAAGAACATTGATTGAGGCAAAGACTGACTACAAACTACGCAACAGATTCGTCCACAGCTGGAGTGTTCCCCACCCCAGACGAAATAGACCCAGCCCGGGTGTCCTCGCCCCATCCGCCAGACCCAGCCCACGTGGAGAAAGGGGGAACATCCATGGGTTCCCATCCCCAGCCCGGCGCGCTCCCTGAGGCTGCTGGGATCACAAAGTCTGCTCGGCCCCATCCACCACTTTCCCAGGCCGACGCACTGCCAGAGGCGGTCGCAGTGTTGGCGGTGACCTCGGGGTCGTCCCACGCAGAGGAGGATGAGGCTGAGGTTGGGTTAGCAGGGATCTGAGAGAGGCGCAAGATGGAGACTCACGCAAATTGAAGAACACGACCTGACGGTAGTGCTCTTTAATCGGATCGGGATCGCAAACCCAGTCGCGTGGCAGGGGTTCTCCAAAAGGCGGGGGTGTAAGTTCTCTCGCGAGCGCGAGCCCTGAAGATTAAGGTAAGGAGAGCGACTAGGGACAAGGATTTAAACTGCGCTTACTGTAAGGATAGGTGGGGGAGGTGTAAAAGCGCGCTCGGCGGAGACGTTCAATACAGATAGAACGGCGAGCCGATGGTTTGGGCTCTTGAACCCACAAGGCCTCTCGTTCTGCCTGTCTTGCGGCTTCCTTCTGAGCACGACGCGATTTCCTCCGGCGACGATTAAGGCGAGACCCTGGCACCGAGGTTAAATGGGTGTAAAAAAGAGATAGGGGATTTGAGCGCACAGATCGCAGAGTCGTCGTCCATCTCCAGAGCTAGACCAAGGGCGGGAGAAGGGTGTCGAAGGTGGACCGTCGAGGTGTCTTGAAAAGGAAAGAGATAGCGCTGTGCACAAAACAAAGCATAACAGACTCCTAGACTTGTCCACTCACCAGCCGCATTGAAATACACACCCTAACCGCGCGACCCACCGCATTGAAATACTGCATTGCAATACGCACCGAGGACAAACGAGAGGATCCAAACACTCAGCCACAAACCTTTCTTGTTGATACCCACCGCTTTGAAACACCGTATTGCAACACACCAATGGCACGCAAAAAGAAGAACCTCCCACCTGGGCGAAAATCCGACTTCATGGATGAAAAGGCCGACTGGCTCGACACTTTCAAGGACACTATCCTGGGCGCCGGAAGAGAGGAGATCGGAGCAGAGTACACCGAGATCACCAACCGCTTCATCCTGCGCTACGGCTACGACTTACCCTTCACAGAGAACGTTGTCGGCGACCCAACACTCAATCCACCCGTTATCCCTGTGGCGACAACCGAGGAGGAGAAGACGCGTCGTGCAGAAATTCGCAGCACGTTGCGCGAGGTGCGTCTTTGTATACATGACCGCGTTGAGTTACTAATCCTTACCCAGAAACTGAGCAACTGGTACCGTAGCCGTTATCGCAACAAGAAATCCAATGCCGGCGCGCTCAAGCAGGTTCTGCAGGCGATGCAGAGCATGACGGGTAAATCCCAGCGCCCCCGCCGCAAAGACGCGCTCAAGCTGTATATGAAACTCCACTACGAGCAACGTGTCAAGCCCGCTTTCGATGCAATTTGGGCGAAAACCAAGGACTCCGTGCCCGCGACCATGCACGTCTCCATGATGCAGGATTATGTGCGCACCTGCTGGGAAGGGGAGACCGAAGACTTCAAGAAAGGCGTCGAGGACCAGTCCACGGCGATGCACGAGGAGGCGATGAATAAATGGAGGGAGGGGAGACAGTGGGAGAGCTTCAGCGCAGAGGAGTATCACGAGTAAGTGGATGAGCAGGCGTTGCTTCGTGGGACTGATGCACCACTCACAGTGCTCTGGAGACTTTGGAGGACGTCGCGATACCGCTGGCCGACGCGCTCGCCGAAAGGTTGGGCATGCATATTGTGATCCTCGCGGTCGGACCAGTGGGGTCCGAAGAGGGTGGGGTGCGACTGCGAACGTAAGTGTGATGCGCAAGAGTTAGATCCCGACTGACTTACCACAGTGTTTTTTCCGACACGGCCGAGGGTGCCATCTCCAAGACGTGGCCGGCATTCGACCACCAGGGCTTCACGGCGATGGAGGCGTCAATTACTCGTTACGGGAATGCTTTTTTCAGTGCGTGATTACTTGTTTTCCGAGGGTTAATACTAACTGCTCTATCTTTTGTTGTTAGCTAAAGCTGAGTGCAATGCACGCGCATGGCCTCCGCTACTTCCCGACCTGTTACAGATGGACGAAGGAACACCCGCTCCCCCCCCACCACCTGCGCCGCCCGTAGATGGATCAGCACCCGCGCCACCTCCGCCGCCCGCGACGTCCGCAGCGCCTCCACCTCCGCCTCCGCCGCCCGCATCGGGAACAGCGCCTCCGCCTCCGCCGACTACAACAACAGCACTTGTCTTGGGCGATGCCGCTGAGAAGTCCAACGCCCCAACCGACGGCATCGACCGGAGCGAGTGGGACCCGAACCTCGTGGAGGTATACGCCTACCTCTCGAGCAAGAAATGGGACGAGTTGCTCGCGCGGCTCATTCAATTCGAGTGGTCCAACTTCTTCCATGACGAAATGGCCAAAATTCAGAAGATCACTCACCGCCCGGAGGAGATTGGCGAGTGGATGAAGAGACATCGCGTCCTCGACGACTTCCCTCTCAATCAGGCCCTGACTCCAGCGTTCGGCGAACGTTTGCTACCGTGGTGGCAGGATCTGGGGCCAAAGGATCGGTGGAAGGACGTCCAGGGCATGGAGGCGCCGCCGCAAGAGGAGGAGCAGTACGGGATACCGCCCAAGTGGAAAGGGACGGTGCAGTACGGCCGGAATGGCATCCAGCTGATTGTCCTCGCGTTAGCATGGTGGGGGCAGGACATCTGGAATCAGGGGTCGGCGGATGGACTTGGGGGTGGGGAGAAGGCGCTTGAAGCGGCGGCCGATTGGCAGAGGTTGAGCCAGGATGTCTCATGGTTTTTATTTGCAGGCCAGCGCGAGAGGGACCCGGAGTGGGAAGCCGCCCCCGAAACGGAGAACACGACGGCGAAGAAGGGAAGGGGTAAGGGGAAGGGGAGGGGGAAGAAGAAGGACAAGGAGGGGCCGGAGAAGGAGAAGGATGAGACGGGAACGGAAACGGAAACGACCGCGAAGAAGAGGTAAGTGGCGTGTATTCCTGCTGTCAACGGGAATAGATGCTAAAGCGATGTTACTTTGTGCAGGAAAAATGTTCCCGCGGAGGGCGAAGACACGGCGGCGAAGCCCAAGCGCAGGAGGCGCAGTGGGGCGGATACACCGGCGGACACACCGGCAGTCGACCAACCACGGCCAAGGCCCAGGCTGTTGAGGGGTTCTGGGTGAGTATAATGATATAGAATATATTGAAGTTACTGATCATAACCTGTTGACAGCAAAGGAGGGAATACGTCAACCGTCGTGCCCGAGACATCTGTCTCGACCACTCCCGCAGCCGAGACCCCTACCGCCGACACTGTGGGCAACCACGGCGGCGGTGCCCCCGTCGACCCCGCAATCGTTAACGCCACGGTCAACGCCGTGCCCGAGACATCTGTCTCTACCACTCCCGCGGCCGAGACCCCTACCGCTGACACTGTGGGCAACCACGGCGGCGGTGCCCCCGTCGACCCCGCGATCGTTAACGCCACGGTCAACGCCGTGCCCGAGACATCTGTCTCGACCACTCCCGCGGCCGACACCCCTATTGCCGACACTGTGGGCAACCACAGCGGCGGTGCCCCCGTTGACCCCGCGATCGTTAACGCCACGGTCAACGCCGCGGTTATCGAGCCCACTGCAACCGTCAACGGCATGGATGTGGACCCTGCGACTACCGTCAACCTCGACACCGCCATTCATGGAAACTCCGCCAGGAGTCCCACCGCTAGCGTCGACCCTTCTTCCATCGTCGGGGACCGCGCGATCGCTGCACCGACCAGCAGCATTGACACCGCCAACCCTGTCAACTCTGCTGTCGAGCCCGCCACGACCGTCGACCTCTCCCTCATTGTACCCGCCAACCCCTCCGTCGAGCTCGCTACAACGGTCGACCCCTCCCTCATTCTTCCCCGTACACAGCCGGATGTCGAAGATGGGCCTGCGAAGGACGACGCGATGGATGTGGACTTTGATGACATGGACGGATTGACGGCGGAGGAGCGCGCAGAGATGCTGGCTGATCCTGATGCTGACGACGAGGCTTAGACGAGTTCCCTTCGGTGGTAGTCGTCCGAGTTCTCGTCCAAGTTCCTGCTTGTGTCCCGTCGCCGTGTTGTTAAAAAAATTGTCTTACTTACATTCTTGCGCGCAATTGATTTCTCGTTTGGTGTTTTGCTCACATTTTGGATGTGGGTGCAGAAATTGAAAAGTGGGTGCGCATTCCAATGTGCACACCATCCGTTGACATGGCCAGGTGCACGTTTCAACGTGCGCCATTGAATATTCATGGCGAAGTGCAAGTTTCAATGTGCACCCCCTGAATGCAACTGTTGAAGGCTAGGTGCACATTGAAATGTGCACCACCACGGATTCCCTTTTGACACGGCGAAGTGCACGTTTCAATGTGCACCGTCTACAATCTCTTTTGAACCGAGGATTGATGGGGGGTGCACGTTGAAACGTGCACCGCCTACAATTCCTTTGGGTCGAGTATTGATGGGGGGTGCACATTTCAACGTGCACCACCCGCAATTTCTTTTTGACCGAGTAGTGATGGCGGGGTGCACATTTCAACGTGCACCGCCTGCAATTTCTTTTGAACCGAGTGGGGGGTGCACATTTCAACATGCACCACCTGCAATTTCTTTTTGGGTCGAGTAGTGATGGGGGTGCACATTTCAACGTGCACCACCCGCTATTTCTTTTTGACCGAATGGTGATGGCGGGGTGCACATTTCAACGTGCACCGCCTGCAATTTCTTTTTGACTGAATGGTGATGGCGGGGTGCACATTTCAACGTGCACCGCCTGCAATTCTTTTGAACCGAGTGGGGGGTGCACATTTCAACGTGCACCACCCGCAATTTCTTTTTGACCGAATGGTGATGGCGGGGTGCACATTTCAACGTGCACCGCCTGCAATTTCTTTTGAACCGAGTGGGGGGTGCACATTTCAACGTGCACCACCTGCAATTTCTTTTTGGGTTGAGTAGTGATGGGGGGTGCACATTTCAACGTGCACCACCCGCAATTTCTTTTTGGGTTGAGTAGTGATGGGGGGTGCACATTTCAACGTGCACCACCCGCTATTTCTTTTTGATCGAGTAGTGATGGCGGGGTGCACATTTCAATGTGCACCGCCTGCAATTTCTTTTGAACCGAGTATTGATGGGGGGGTGCGCATTTCAACGTGCACCACCTCGTTATTGTGCTGCCGAGCTTGCCGACAGTCCGCGTACCAATTTTGATGCCATGATACGTTTCGATGGGAATGTGGTTTCCCATCAATTTCTGCTGCATCACATCATTTTTGGCATGCCGAGCGCCCACCCAGCGGTGCCGCCAGGGTGTGCATTACAATGCATCCCAGGCCTGGAAAGCTTGCAGGTACATTTCAACGTGCATTTGTGGTGATCCCAGGGTACGTTTTAATACGCCTGCCTGTACTGTTGTTGGGAAAGGGTGGTGGGACTGGTGGCACGCTATCAATCCCGAATGGCGCCGCGTCTCGGATGGGGGATTGACGCGCGACGGTGACGGGAGCTGGGATGAATTGCGCTGCCCTGGGCAAAACGGGTTTTTGAATGTGGTGGTGTGTTTGAAGTGGTGGAGGCTGGCGGCGGGGACGGAGTCCGGTGATTGGGTGCGCGGCGTCGACGACGTAAGATGGGTAATGCAGCAGATGGTCGGGTAAGTCTTTTGGAAAGATTCTATTTTCCGCATGTATTTAAAGATAATTGCTAGGGGTGGTCCTACTGGCGACATAGGCTCAACGACAAGTGATCCAAGGGCAGGACTCGCCCCACCTACCCTCGCGCCCCGCGCGCCGGGGGTGGGGGCGCCCGCGGTGCCCGCGCTGGCCGGGGAGCAGCAGCAGCGCAGCGCGGCGGGTGCCGCCCATGGCGCAGTGGGGATGCAGAGCGCTGCTGCAAGTGGGCGCGCCGCCCGGGGAGAGGTGGCACTAGGGCGTCGGAAGGGCTTAGAGGCGCTAATGGCGGCGGTACAAATCGAGGGGGGCGGGGAGGGGGTGAGCGGAACGGCGCCGTCGACCAGCGGGAACGAAGCCATGGTCATGGATGCGAACGGTGGGGTAGAGGGACAGGGAAACAGTGCGTAGAGGGGAGGGCAATGCTCGGCGGGCGCGCAGAATGGGGCGCATTCTTAATCTATTTTTGGTATATTCTCCTTTCTTGGGGGCGGCTTCTCGCGATGTGTTTCGACGATGGAAAGTAGCAGAACATCGACAGAATGTAGTGAATTAGTATGCGCGGCGAGGGGAGGGCTAGGGCGCGCTGCTGGGGTGCAAATTGGGGCACCATATATATTGTATACTATTGTTATTTACAGGCGCCATCGCTGTTGCCGAGAGAACGGCTCAATATACAATCATTTTGAGAAACTGTTCGTTGAATTTGATCGCTTGAATGCCGCGCCGAACGTGCCTTCACGCTGCCGGACGGTCGCGCGGAAGGCCACGAGCCGGTAGGGGAACACCCGCACTTTATCGCAATGAGACCTTGGGCATCAGCCATTACTTTTCTAGTTAATGTAACATAATCAGCTGCGCGCCTTTCCTTTAAATAGCCCTCGGCGCCTTTCCTTGGAATAGCACCCCTCGCCTTCTGTCCAGGCAGCGCCTGCGCGCGCCTTTTTCCTGCGCGTGGCGCATTCTCTGTTAAGCGCCTTTTTCTAGTGTTTGTTGTCGCTCCCTGGGTAACTAGGTATCATGGTCAGATAGCACAGGGGTTGGTGCACGGATTCTTGATGGGTTCAACGGTAATATTTAATCCGCTACCCTCGTTCGATTCAGGGTCTGACATTTAAAGTGGTAGCTTCGTTCCTTGAACGAAGCTACCTCTTTTTTTATTTGCGAAAGTGCGCCTTTATTTTCTGAACCATCTGTAAGTGCGCCAGTGGATTCGAACGCGTGTGCCCCTTGTAATCTTTCAGTGCGCCGGAAAGCGCACGGTGCGCCGTTAACTTCCCAAAGTGCGCTAGTGTTTTTGAATGCCCCCCGAGTAAGTGCGCCTGCAACTTCCCAAAGCGCGCCAGTGATCTAGTCGTTAAGTTCCAAAAGTGCGCCGGTGATTTAGCCGTCAAGTTTCAAAAGTGCGCCAGTGATTTCCATCAGTGATTTCCAGTGCAAGTGCGCCAGTGACCATGCTTCGAGCCGTTGCCCTGAAAGGCACTTTTGTTCTCCATGGCAGGGCGTCTAGAGCTAATCACAAAGTGATAGCTCACACTGCTAAAGGGATGGGCCGTCACCGTCTCGGGCGCCCGGTTTACGGCCGTCGCCGTAAACGGGACGGGGTTCATCCCTAACACTCGTTCTCGTGCAAGCTCCAGCCCGGTGGATAATTCACGCGTGTACTGTTTATTTGCTGCCTTCTCTGTCAATTTTTCAAGGCCATGGGGACTTCTGTCACTTCTGAGGCTATACAATCCATCGTCGGTATAGAACAGCTTCAAGTTCTGCAGCTTCTTTGTCATGACATCACTGTCAAAAATGTTATTGGCTTGCAGTTAACACACCCGAACCACCGTGGGTGCGGGATAAACGGGTGTGGGAAAACAGGCGTACAGATTTACATAGATATAAACCCATAAAGAAAATTAACTGGAAAAAAATAAAAAAGAGGTGAGCCACCATTTGGACAGTTGAGCTGTGGAGACAGGCTTGTCTACACTGTGGGCATCTCACTGGCTCGCCCTGGCATCATCCCTGTACAACAAGAATGATGAAGATGTCCATCCTGTCACATCAGACACAGTGTGTGCACATGTCCGCCGGCCCGACGGCAACATGACCCATGAGCTTCACAACTTGCAATTGCACGTCTTTCTCTTCTTCCACCATGTCTCTAGTGTCTTCATCCAACTCCAGGCCCTCAAACCCTCAACAACCAACCGGAGAGAAGAAGGCCTCCTCCAAATCAAACGTGGTTAGCACCCGCAATCCTCACCGCTAGGACAATCACGGCAGCGGCAGAATGTGCACCGTTTCCGTACATCAAGGGAGTCTCTGGGACTGTTGTGATCCTTCTAGAGACAGTTCAGGTCTGTGTTGAATCAACCAATGATATCTTGCTCATTGCAGGCTCCAGAATGTCAAAAAGAATCGCGAGGACTTGAAAGAGCTTTGCATCACTACTACAGAAATTGTGACAATTCTTCACGACCAGATTTTGGCACATGGAAATACTGCTGCTGTCAAGTTTAAAGTCCTGTGTGAAGAACTTGAAAGGTGCTGTACTGCTTGTCTTCTTGTGTTTCCTGAGTTGAAAACCATTTTGTTTAGTGATCTTCATGCGGTGATCCTTGTGGTACATAATTGGCAGGAGCAACCCAGAGGCTTCCGGGAACGAGTAAAAGAATATGTTAAGTCAAGCAGCACTGCAGATGAAATTGCAGGATATCGGCAGAAGATCCAAGCACTGTGCTCAAAACTGAAGGTGGATATCTTTGAATTGACTATCACTCTCTATCTAATAAGTCCTCAGTTGATGGCAATTGTGAATACAAATTTCACAGTGACCAATACAAATTTGAAGGTAGATGAAATTCATGCTGTAATAACCGCTCCCAGTAAGTGTGATTATGCACAAATATTATCCAGGTTTACTGACTGTGCATAGGTTTTGTTGTAACCCCTCCAAACAAAAATATCAACAACTGTCCCCCTCCATCACGAATTTTCCAAGGGAGACAGACAATTTTGACAAAAATGCACCAATTCTTCACCTCAGATCCGGAAAGACAACTTATCTATGTACTACATGGTCTTAGGGGTGCCGGAAAGACTCAGATTGCCCTCAAGTTCATTCAGGAGTCGTCATCAAGGTAGGTTGCATAGCTTAAGCAAAATCAGTCTTGCTGAATTGACCTTACAGGTTCTCCGACATTTTTCTATCTCCGACATTTTTCTCGTGGATGCAACCACACTGGATACAACTAATACAAGCTTGAAGAATATGGTTGTGTCCAAGAGTGTTGGTGGTTCAGCACAAGATGCCTTGACATGGCTTCAATCCAACCACGGGGATTGGCTCCTATTCTTTGACAATGCTGATGATCCGGGAATCAATTTGAATATGTTCTTTCCCCAGTGCAGCCATGGGAACATTATCATCACCTCTCGTAATCCTGAACTTCGAGTTTATGGGCAACACTCTCCAGTATCTGACATTGAGGAAGCAGATGCAATTGCTTTGTTGCTTCAAAGTGCAGCCAAAGAAAGTTCTGAAGAAAATGCGGAAACTGCTACCAAAATTGTCAAGGTTAATAAGCTTATTGTTCAACAGACAAGGACATTCTGATTTGTTCAATAGGAACTGTGTTACCTACCCCTGGCAATTGCGCAGGCTGGGTCTTTTATATCACAGTCGGAAGACCTCGAAGGCTACTTGGAACTATACAAGAAAAATCAAGCTGAACTTCTCAGTGAAAAACCAGAGCAGTCTCACGATCAGTATGCATGGACAGTCTACACAACATGGCAAATCAGCTTCAAGAAGCTCAGCCAGCCAGCGGCTACACTGCTGCAACTCTGCTCCTTTCTGCATCATACTGGGATTTCCGAAGACATTTTTAGCAATGCTTCAAAGTATAGTTTCCCTGTGTGGTTGCCCACCAAGGAGAGGTTGCAGGAGCCACTCCAATTCCTGTCAGATTTCTTGGCACCCACTGGGGAATGGGACTCTCTTAGCTTTTTCAAGGTTACCAAGGAGATCAAGGCCTATTCATTGATCAGCTTTGATGCAAAGACAAAAATGTTCTTTATTCATCCACTGGTTCATGCTTGGAGTCGGAGCACTGTGGTTGACCAAGAGTCATCTCACTCATGTACAAGAGACATAATAGGAATGTCTATCTCCGTGGTCCCAGAGGTTGATATGGTTCTTGCTTCCTTGAAATTAATGCCGCATGTTGATGCACTTGCCCCTTTTAATGCTGACAGAGTGCCCGACTTCAGAGTCGCATTTTGGAGTATATATTGGGGTGCAGGGAAATTGAAGGAAGCACAAGATCTCATAGAGCAAGTTTGCGAGGCATACAAACTTTCTTTTGGAGAAGAACATCTAGCTACCCTGCAAGCCATGCACCGACTGGGATTAACATATTCCGACATGGGCAACTTTCAAAGGGCAGAGGAGGTTCAGGCTCAAGTGGTTAAGAAATATACTCAAGTTGTCGGTGAGGACGATCAAAGCGCCTTCAGAGCCTCAACAAATCTTGCTGCAACATACTTCAACCGAGGGGATTTTATAAAAGCAAAGGAGTTCCAGGACCCCTTGCTTGAGAAGCAGATCAGATTGCTAGGGGAGGATCATCCTGAAACCTTGATTGCCATGGGGAATTTGGCCATGACACACCTCCATCTGGGAGATTTTGCAAAAGCGAAGACATTACAGGTCATGGTGCTTGAGAAGCAGACAAGATTTCTGGGTCAGGACCATCCAATTACCTTGAGGGCTATGGGAAATCTTGCTACAATACATATTCAGCTAGGGGATTTTGAAAATGCACAGGAGCTCAATGTTGTAGTGGTGGAGAGGCGGACCACACATCTTGGAAAAGACCACCCTGACACCTTGACTGCTATGGCTAACCTTGCTGCAATACACTCTCAGTTGGGAGATCTTGAGAAAGCAAAGGACCTTGAGGTCATGGTGTTTGAAAGACGTAGCAAGGTTCTGGGGAAAGACCATCTTGACACCTTGAGTGCCATGGGGAATCTTGCTATAACATACTCCAGGCAAGCAGATTTTGTGAAAGCCAAGGAGCTTACGATCACTGTGCTTGAGACGCGGACCAAATTGCTGGGTGAAGATCACCTAGAGACCTTGCAAGTTATGGTCAACCTTGCAGTCATATACTACCAGCTGAAAGAGTTCACGAAAGCAGAGGAGTTTCTGGTTGTAGCGCTTGAGAAGCGAAAACAGCGCTTAGGAGACCGGCATCCAAGCACCATACGGGCGATGCAGAGCCTCATAAGTACATACCGTGCACTCGAGAAGCTAAGGGAGGCAGAAGAGCTTGAGCAAGTTCTCAAGCAGATTCAAAAGTAGAAGTTGTTATAACCTGTGTGTGTTTGGTATTGGATAGCCTGAGGTACATTGAGTTATATATATACATATATATTGAGTCTATGACTGGAATTACCAATTGAAACAATCAAGGTAATAATATTTTGGGATTCTTGTGCTACAGTTGCAAGGGACTCGAACACATACAAGAGTGTAGTGGAGCACGAAGGACCACTTGGGTTCCACAATAAATTTAGGTGCTTGTATGTTTGAGTGCTTGCAGTGATAATATAAAACAGCTTCTCCGTGGTTTGCGCGGTGGTTTTTCGGTACATATTTGGACGGACAGAGAGGCTTAATTTGACAAAGAGGGTGACTTTGTACCTCGGAAACCCAGATAATTCTATTTAACAGCCCTCCACACGAGCTTATCCAACCGAGATAAACACAGTTACACAAGATAAAGGCAGTTGCATTGCCTTCAGGGTGAATGAAGGACCAAAAAAAATGGTTTACACAATCTCTGAGATGTAAGGACCATTTGGACATGGACTGGCTGCATCGGCTAATTTTATTCACTGACTTTTTCGAGCGGTTGTGATGATTTGGTCAGCTGGCATCTTGAAGTGTCATTTCCTCCACATCGTGTATGTCAGTCTCTTTTAAGTAGAATCATTTCGGATACTGTCCGGCTTGATACGTTTTTTTTCCGAGATTTTACTCACCCCTTTCCACTGTGATGGAGCCAACACTTCCCGCCACATCCCGCCGCACCCGCCACCATCAGATCAGCAAATCACCCACAACGCTCAGAGCCCATCATCAACTGAACTTTCCATTTTTGTGGTGTTGTTCCGACCTCTTTCCACTTAACAGTTTTTATTTTTGGCCGTAACAGTGTTTTTTCCAGGTCTCACGAGCATCATGATCACCGCCTTTCATCTTCATTCCCCCGTGATTCCACTATCCGAGGATCTCGAACCGGAACGAGACCAAAACTGGGAGAAAAGTGAAAGACCGCGCCTCGTCGCGCTATCCTTGAAATTTAAATAAATTTAAATCAGCCATGTAGTCCCACTCAAAATTGCTTACACGAACGTGGTGGCAAACCCGCTTGATAACGGTGAATGTCCGCCACAAAATACGCCTCGTTTTTATTACCATATTCGGACACAAGCGGTTGTTTGTGGATGTATCCATCAAAGGGTCTTGTCGATCATCCTTCTCCCAGCCTTCTCACTCAAACTCGAACCTAGTCGTCTAAGCCCGAGCGCAATCTGACAACTCACCCCAAACACTCCGACTATCCTATGGCATCCTCCCCTGCTTCGTCCCCGCGGTCTAACGCTCCGCTTCCGCAATGCGGTCTCTTCTCTTCTTCCAATCAAGTACTCAGCGTGGACGCGAAATTCACGGCAATTCGGATGTAACGGGGAATATGCAGCGCTACTAATAGTGGGAATCTAGATCAAAACGGTTGCGCGTGAGTCGGTGTTTCTTTTTCTATTGGCGTTTGTTCTTTGCACTGGCAGGGATGGGGGTTGTGAACGGAGGTTATGGCCAGCGCGTTGCGTCATGCTGGGCCCCGCTGGACACGCGCCGCAGTATTCTTATACGCCGCATCTAGTCCGAGCCTTCGTCCCGCGTCGCCGGCCTATTCTCCTGCCCTCGCGATCCTGTGCAGGCGTTCCCTGCAGGCTTTCGTTTGCAGGCGTAATCTTCGCAGGACGCGTTTTCCTTCAACTTTCATACTTCCCGTTTCTTTCGTCGTTTGAATCAACGAGTGCTGATGATCCCTTTCCTCTAGTCAACACCAACGACGCTGGGACGTGGATTTCCGGGGACGAGCACGTACGTGTCCTTCTCCTTGGTTGTTTTGGTGTCTTTTTCGAAGGGGCGAGAAAATGGGAAGCTGCGCGCGCGCTGAGATTGTGCCGCAACCTCTGCCGCGCGCTCATGCGCCGGAATCAGAGGATGGTGCCCCAGCTTGTGACGAGCTCACGAGCTGGTGGTCGTCTACCGTGCGTTCCGTCTTCGCCGTCTACGGTGTTCCGCGCGCGAAGACATGTCTATGCACCGGCGCTACCACCTTTCTGTGCCCGCGGTGCATGCAGGTCCTCCATGGCGCTCTCCTCTTCATCAGCGTCGTCACCGGGACATACTTCATCCGCGTTGCCCTCTTTTCCTGCGGGCGGGTCTTTTTTCAATCTCTCTGCGATGATATTATAACTAATCATTCGCTGCAGCCAATATACTAATCACCCGCAGCCACGCAGACCGCGAGTGTAAACGTGCGTGCCCGTTTCCTCTTCATCTTTTTCTTTCGTTGCATGGTACGGGAGTTGCTGCGCTGCCTGTACGACGCATTTGGGAATGCGAGCGCCAGGCTGTTCTTACGCTCCCCGCGGTACATCCGTCGCGGCCGCAGGTACATGCAGTGCCCGCAGTACAATTGCCGCCTCGCCGCCTCCTCCTCGTGGGCCGCGACATGGTGCGCGCGTACGTGGGCGCGATGGTAGAATGCTCGCGCCGCGTTCTAATGCGCACGGCGAGCGAGGGACGTGTTTCGGACTGGGCGTGCGAATACGTCCCGCGCGCGCCCGCTGCATGGGACGGTGTCATATGCATATGCTGCCGTTGTGTCGCGCGCGGTATGGCTCTTGGGGCGGGTGCTTTCGCACTGCGCGCGACGTGTAGGTGTCTGCGAGGATGGTGCCGGGCGGGAGGCTCCAGGCGATAGCGTTGCTCGTGCACGGTGTGTCATTGCCTGCGTGGGACGTGTGCATGGGGACTGTGTACCTCCCTCGCTTCACCCTCTCCCTCCTTTATCCCCACCGTGCCTGTCATCGCCCCGTTGACGGCGCGCTCTCCTGCGCCTCCCCTCTATATCATCCTGCCCTTCTTCATCTTGACACGTACATGCTCGACGCGTTATCCCTCCCCCTCTTTCTTTTCCGTTCTACCTCCTACCTTCAAGTACTAACGTCTCTCTTCGCAGCCATGACCTTTCCGGTTCTCCTGCCGCTCTTCCTCGACCTCACGCAGCCGCTGGATATGGGCAACGTACGTTTCCTCGGCTTGTTTTGTTCTTTCCCGCGTGCTGTACACGACGTCGCCGCGCGCTTTATTCGCGCCCGCGGAGTCGGTCTCCTTCCTTCAGTGGAGATCGGTGGCATCGTGGACTTGCCTGCGGGCAGTGCCGCGACCTTGGGTGCTGCAACAGCGCACGACCACGAGCACAAGCCGATCGTTGCTCGCTCGCCCCCCGCCCTCCTGCCCTGAGGTGGCCATTGGGATGGGGAGCCCATTCTTCGGGATGAGGAACTCGGCTTGTAGGGATGGACGGCGCCGCCTTCCTTGTCATGCGTTGCTTGGAGGGCGGGGAGTCGGAGCGCGGTGCGCAGAGGATTGATTGCGTGCGGTAAAGACGAGTGTGTGCGGAGTCCGGACGATGTGGTGCGGACGGCGTGATGGATGGTCTGTGGGCTGGATCGCCACGGGCGACTCGTTTCTTCGCGAGAGAGAGAGGATGGTGACGCGGACGTACATGCTCTGCGTCTGTGGCTACGCTTGCTCTCTGCTTCCTACGTGCGTGGGAGGTGTTAGTCCCGGCGTGCGGTCTGTCTTCGCGCCGCGGTAGTCTATTTCGGGACGGTCCTCGAAGATACTTGTTTTCCCGCACGTCTGGGTGCTCTTCCCCACCGGGTCGCTTGGGGCGAGTTCCTTTCTATACGGCATCCGTGTCTTCTTCATGCCGTCCTTTTTTGGCGGGTGGGGTTCTTCAGCATAGGGCGGCCTGCATTTCTTTGCTCGGAGCTCGGAGTGGGCAGTAGATCAGTCCCAGTTCTTTGACGCCAAAGCTAGGTGCAGAGGAAGATGAGAGGGCTACACCCAGTGTCCTGAGTTGTCGAGGGGGGCGCGTCTGTAGTCGCGCGCGGCGCGAGCGACGAGATAGATGTATGCGTAGGGCTTCGCGGCCGTCATGCCAAGTATAATGCGTCGACGGCGTCTCTAGGAGCGCGCCGTTTGTCCATCTATCTGGAGCCCTTTCGACGGCGTTGGAGCAGGTGATGTGTGTCGTGGCGGAGACGGTGTGATGCGCGTGTACTCACTCGGATGGCGAGCGAGGGTGTGCGAGGCGCAGCGCTTACCACGTCGAGTGGGGAGCAAGAGTCGCTGCAGTGAGAAGCCTTTGGGCGGTGAGGACTTTTGTTCGGATGTTCCCACTGGACCGTTTTAATAGCAGTAATTTTCGTTGGAATCCATTTTATTTTTCTAAAACACCGCCGCTGGGTCTTTCAGGGGCATTGTTTGGTTTCCCCGTTAATCGCCTCTGAAGCAAACAAGTGTCTTACCCAAGGCCCATCCTTACAAACTCTCTGCTGTCACTTATATTCTCATCAAATATGGCAGACGAGGACTCCAGTGCTCGTCGAACAATTTTTTCTTAAGATTCGCAGGTAAGGCGATTATTTGTCTATTCGCGACCTATTTCTCTTTGATTTCTCTGCTCAAGGCGCGAGGTCTTCTGGGGGCTTTGTTGGAGGAGGGTCTGGTTAACGATTTCCTGAACGTCGACCCGAACAAGTATTTAGCGATTTCCATGGGTTTCCTCCATGAAAGAGACCACTCCGGAGCTTGAGGGACCATAGCCGCGACCACGCGCACGCTAAGAGCTTCACCGCCGTATCGTCGAGATTAAACCCGATGGGAAACGTCAACTTGAGGTGCTGCAATTTTTTTAGTTTAAAGGCGAACAGAGGACTCAGGCGGTCCCCACCGAAGATGCCGAGACCTCTGGTCTTTATTGTTCTGTTTTCTGTTCTATTTCTATACGCCCTCCTTTCTAACTCCCATAAGGATATTTGATGGACTTGGATGGACAGTCACTAACCTCGGTTAAACGATAAGTTTCTTCCGCCTCCCGAGTAACTCTCTCCTTATCTGGCCTCCTGAACAAATTCACTGAGCTTCACCACAATGTCTTTCCCAGGAATGTCTCAGTTTCAGTATGCACGATCTATCCTCTCCGAAAGGATTATGACAATGGTTCATTGAAGTTGAGCTGTAATGTTTTATTTCGGGTGGAACAGCAGTAAAAACGGGTCAACGATTCTATCATTGATTTCATTGGAGGGTAAATTGAACCGTGGGAAAGTTTCTCCGAAACAGAAACGGGCGGCTGTCGGGTCAGCACAGACTCATCAAAGGCGGATCGACATGGCTGAGTTTATAAAGAGCAACCCGGATGTGCGTGGAGTTTGAATGGCTATCAACGACCGTACATCTACGCTTACCTCGCGCTTCTGTCTGCTGTACAACGCCTCTAGCCGCCATAATATTCTGCCACCCTATCTGCTAACATGTCGAGGATTCATGACATTGTGGATTTATACTCTATGTATCCCATCCGATGAGAGAGGTAGACTGCGAACTACTGGGAGCACCCGCCTGCGATATTTTGTTTTATGTCGCTACCCTGTCTCCTTTCCTCATTGTTACCGTGATTCAGATTGGCGCGCGCCTACTTTCACATTCCCCGCTATGCTTCTTTTCTTATACTGCTGTTACTCTATTCGTTATTTCGTTTGTTCCAGTCGAGGCTATCCGTCGGCATTACCTGTGAATTTGGCACTGGAACGTGTTTCTTATGTTCACTTCGCCATCGTCCAGTGTCCTGTCGACAATAGAAGAATGGAACCCGATGCAACATTGCTGTACGCCGCAGCTGGGGTTCAGCGTGTCGCAGAAGGGGTTGCATGAGAATAGCAAGGGCATAGGGTGAGCGGCATCTTGCTTGGCATGTTTTCCATTTCGAATTTTAAAACGTCCGTCGTCTGCATCTTCCAGACAAATATAGGCAGGGGCATGCGTTTCCCATGCGCCCATCAGTTATAAGAGAATGGAACCTGCACTGCAGCACTGCTGTTCGCTCTCATCCGTTAACCGCACCTCGACACCATTGAATGGGAGGCGTCGTCTCAGTCATCGCTGCCATTGCTGCCGCCGTCGGTGCTATTTTATCGAGTATTCGGTCGGAGCCAGCCGGCGACAATCCGACACATAACGCCATCGAAGAAGCGAACAGACTCCAAGCGGAGCAGCAAGAGCGCGACAGGGCAGCACAAGCCGCCAAGGAGGAAGCTGACAGGCTAGCGCAGGAGGCCGAGATGAACGCTCAACGAGCTCGAGAGGCGCACGCCGCCATGGAGGCAGCACAAGCAGAGGCAGAGCGCATGAGAAGGGAGATCGATGAAGCGCGCACGGCCGCTCAGCAGGTGGCTGAAGCGGAGCGCCGTGAGGCGGACAGACGGGAGCAAGAGATTAGAGAGGAGGCAAAGAGAGCGTTGGAGGCGGCACAGCAAGAGGCGCTACGTCAGAAGCAGCTCGCAGATGCAGAGAATAGGCTCGCCACTGAGGCCCAGCGTGCCGCAGAGGAGGCAGCACGCATAGCAGCGGACGAAGCGCGCGCGGCGCAGGAAGCAAAGGTGGAGCTTGAGCGCCAGCTTCGCGAAGGCATCCAGCCTGTCGTCATGCCCTCCGCCGCAGACCTCGAAGACGCCAGGCGCAGGATCGGGTACCGCGACGGGTTGTACCACTTCGCTGTAGCAGGCATCGCAGGGAGTGGCAAGTCATCGCTCATCAATGCTCTGCGCGGCCTCCGGAACAAGGATGCGAGAGCCGCTGCGACGGGCGTTACAGAGACCACGCTGTGTGTCACTCGCTTCCCAGATTCGGACCCGAAGAACCCGTTTGTCTGGTACGATATCCCAGGCGCAGGCACGCTTCAGGTGCGGGACTGGCAGTACTTCAATGAACAGAGGCTGTTCGTCTTCGATGCGCTCGTCGTCCTCGTCGACAACAGATTTACCATGACGGACATTGCCATCCTCCGCAACGCGCGTCTCTTTGGAATCCCATGCTACATCGTCCGTTCCAAGGCGGACAGTCACCTCCTCAACTTGATGCGGGACATGGGATACGAAAGCGACGACGAAGAACAGGATGCTCAAAGTCGTGCGACGCTCGAGTATACGGCCAGACAGCACCTTGTCAGCGCAACGAGGCAGAATGTGCGGGATAATCTCCGCGGCGCCGACCTTCCTGAGCAACGTGTCTATATTGTCTCCAACTTGACGATGCTCAGTGTGACCAAGGGAAATGTCACGACTAAGATCGCAAAAAAGCTCATAGATGAGTTCGAGTTCTTGCAAGATTTGTTGGGAGATGCGTACAAACGTAGAGGGGGTGGATCTTCCACCACAGTCGTGTAGCGTTGTCAATTCAACTTTTTTTTCTCTCTGTTCATACCGCCAGTCTATTAAAGACATCGAAATACAGAATCCCAGAGGTCACGAATTTTACTCTGCGAGAACAGTGAACCGATCAGACGATATTACAATTATTGAGCACACCAAAACTCAGTACCAACGGACATTGAACTCGGTTTTTTAGGACGTTCCGGCGATGGACAGTGAAAGTCCAGATGGCAATCGAACCGAAATGAAACGGTAAGTGAATGTGGGAGGATTTATTCTAGGAAGGACCGAGTTTAAGGTAATTTTACAACTTGAAGCCCCAGAGGACAACTATGCTGTTCAAGTTGGTGAAAAAATAAAACGAACTATGTTTTTGAAAACGGCGGGAAGAATTTTTCCTACCTGTTCAAAGTATATATTTTCGGTCGGAAGGGAGTTTAAATTCCCTGTTGAGCAAACCAATCTAAGGTATTTTGAGGTTGAAAAGAGCTCCCAAAGGCCTCGCACGACGTCCCCGATGGGTATCCGTTGCTGCCGGACTCGCCGAAGCCGTTGTTCAATGGGGACGGGCATGAAGAACGGCGAGATTCAACTGCTGTTTGACACTGTTGTGCACCAGGTTGTTTGGTGCTGATTGGCAGGGGCTTCTTTTCGTCTCTGCTTCCCTCCGCGTCGACTCATCTGCCACGCCGCTTCTCGACATCTGCCGACTCCATCCAACCCACCCAACAGCTGTTCAGCCCTCAATCCGCACTCCCCGGCCCGTCCTCCCACCCGCATCCGCCATGAACCCTTGTACCAAATAACTGTGAAAACGGGCCCTTGTACACTTAGCGCGTGCGTTCGTACACTTAGCGCGTGCGTTCGTACACTTAGCGCGTGTGTTCGATAGCACCGCCACCCGGAGCGAGGAGCGGAGGGTTTGCACGTGCCCACCCTCCTCTTTACTCGGCACTGGCGGTACTTTTGGCCAACATTTGGGCCCGCGTCCTCATCCTATCCCCACGTCGACTCGCCTTCCCACGCCCTCGTCGCCGCTAATTGGCGGGCGCACATTTATTCCTGGTGCGTGATAACATGTTTTTGCCTCTTTTCATTTTCATTCACCACTGCACATAGTGTCCGTGACCGACCGCTAGTACCTAACGCGCCGGCAGCCGACGACGCAAACTCACGGCGCTACCGTTTCTCCTCACCGGTGTGTCTTCGCTGCTCCTCCTTTTTCTTATTTGCTCAATTAATTTTCATAGCGCATTGACCGCTTGTTCCTTTTGCAACGTACGCCGCGGCCCAGCTCGCTCGCCCATGCATGCCCTCGATGCGCGCAGCCACCGCAGGCTCCTCCTCGATCCGCCGCCGTCACTGCCGCACTGCACTTTGAGCGCGTGCGGCGGCGATGTGTTGATCCAAGTAAGCTTGTCTACCTCTTTGTCTTTGACGAGCCTTTCTTCTCTCCGCAGCGTACATCCTACCGGCGGGTCTCGTCTCCGATACACACCATCCACTCCATGTATGTGCATATTCTTTTTACCGTGCCCTACTCACCTTATCGTTCGCTGCTAGGAGTCTCCCGTACCGGGTCGTCTTTGTCTGAGTATGTTTGTGATGTCTGGTAAGTACTATCTTCCTCAGTCGTGCTGCCCCCGCCCTGATTTTGAAACACGCCAGATTATTAGTTACAATAGTACTATCGTGTATTAATCTAGGTCCAAATACATACGCGGGAACTAAACAATTCCCCTATGTTCGTTTTCCGTGTCCCTCGGGGACCGTGAATCAGAACATAGGGAAATTGTTTAGTCGCCTTACACTGCTTTCTTGCTGTGCTAATCTAAGCCATCGTGCGCACGCGGTATCTGTCTTCCCTCATGTCGAGTCCTCGCCCTCCACGCATCGTTGACGAGGTAGACGAAGATGACCTCCGCCCCTCTGTGGCTGGAGTGGGTGCCGAGATGGATGGGAATACATATCTTGTCAATCCAGGGTCAGTGAATCCCAGCAAGACGAAGGCTACAGTGCGCACGCGTCGGCCCTCTGAGCCTCCTAGCTCCCCGCAACAACACTCGGTTCCCCAAACCAGTGTGGAAGTAAATGCAAGTGGAGTGCACAACACACAGTCTGCGGCACCCCAGGTATCGAGTCCCGAAGGTACGTTTCTTCCGTCTGTCGTGATCTTCGTGCTCAGCCCATTACAGGTCGCCCCCCGGTTATAGTGGTGCACAATCCGTACCCAGTACAAGAGCTCGATGAGATGGCAGAACATAGATTCATAGGTATGATTTCTTTGACGCCTCATTCCCCGACGCATCTCTAAAAACTATTACAGCGGGTCATTCCTATGTACCGGCCCCATCCAAAGGCGCCAACTTCGTGCCAGGTGTGCCCTACCTCCCCGTGCTTCTGAAACCGAATTCATTTGTTGCAGAGCTGTACGGACGACCTGTCCATGTCGTCGCCGAGAAACCTCCGCTCATGAGCGAGGAATTTATGTGGGGGGAGGATGTCATGTCCCAGGCTCCGCGTCCGGCTGCTTGTCTTGCCCCAGCACCTGCTGCTGCCCCGCCCCATCCTTATACATACCCCAAGGCGGATCCGTACACATGCAATGAAACTGTGGACAAGCGCTGGGCGAGAGGCTACTGCTATACAACATTGTTTACCCCATCTGAGAAAGGCTTGCTCCGCGAGCGGCTCCTCAAGACCAAGACTCCTCCGCTCCTCCCGCGCGTGTACGAGGGGAAATTGGTAATCGACCCGATTGCTGGAATGATTCAGATGCCCGGAAGCGTTCCGTTTGTCCAGCACACCAAGGACCACCCAGACGAGGCAGTGACACTGGCCTGCGCCCACAGTCTCGCTTCTATTCGCTCCGTCTACCCTGACATTGCTGACGAGGTCGAGAATCTCTCCCTCCAGCTACGGGATGCTACGTTTGGGAGGGACGCAGAGAACGGGGAGCCGCCCATTATTCCCATCTATGCGATCCCTGGGCTGAACCGCAATGCGCGGTCTGTTGACGCGAAAAAACTCCCTCCTGGCTCTTTTGACGGGTCGTATAATCTTGCATCTACGAGAGGCGAGGGCGAGGGCGCGGGAGTCACCATGCCAGCCGTTCAGGCCTCCACCCCCGAAGCAACTGAGCGTATAACGCTCGTTCTTCGTCTTCTCCACGCTATCCAGCGCCTTATCCTTCCGCGCTCAATCTCAAAGTTCGAGTACGATGTGACTGAGGCCCACTCGAAGCTCAACAACGTTGTTTCCTTTGGTGGCCTCGAGCCAAATGGCACCAGTTGCCAAATGAACGTCTCCTCCGCGGGCTACGATCTCACCCACTTCATCGGCGAGCATCAAGGTGCTTGGCATACAGATATTGGAGACGACTGGACCCGGTGGACGACGGTGACCATGCTCCTGAAGCTTCCCGAGGGTGTGTTTCTTTCTTATTTGGTCTATCTATTGCTGACTCTATAAACAGGCAGCGATCCAGGTGCTTTCTGCCTGGCACGCTGTGGGCTCTATATCCGTGAAGTGGATGCATGGATAGTCTTTCTGGTGTTCAGAGGGAACGACCTCCACTCAGGCTTCTCTCCAACAATGCCACCAATCCCTCGATCCGAAGTTAACGACCTTCTGAGGGCCCCAGGGGTTATCCGGGTCGTCTACGTGAACTATCCCAGTCGCGTTGCAACAACTCGCAGTGGGTCGATGTCCATGACTCCCGCCACAAACTTCGGCAACTATGGCAGCACCTCTGCGGCGAAAGCTGAGCAGCGTCACTACAGCGATGCCACCAGCACCCCTATCTTCTCTAGCGTCCGGGTTCAGGCAAACTGGCTGGCCCGTGAAGCCGCACAGAACTTTCAAAATGCTCTCGCCTGGTCTGGCCTGAAGCTCAACGTCGGCATGACCAAGCTCTTGAGCAGCATGAGTTACAACGATCCACAGCTTGGTGAAACACACGTCGAGGCCCCAGTCTTTGACCTGGAGCTGCACAAAGATCAGATGAGCCGTTGGTGGCGCTTCTACGAATGGCACAGATACCTCTGCAAGAAGTATCTTATCCTGATCACCAAGGATGAGTTCCGAACGGCACAAGCCCAGCTCGCCTCGTATACGATGGATGCTCCTGCTGTTCCATATACCCAGCTCGATCGTGCCGCCATTAGTGCCCCTTCTCCCGACGAATCGCTGGCCAACTCAGGTCAGGCGCCGGAACACATTGTGGATGCTGTTCTCGACAGAAGAATTGTTGAGGGTGTGGTATGTGTTTATCTGTGGAATGTAGTCTTCGTCTAACACTACTACTAGACACGGTGGACACTGAAGCTTGATGCTCAGGAGGAGCCATCCATAATCACCGGTTTCCCTTCTTGGTACGGGTACATTCATCACAAAAGACAGAAAATCTAATGAGGTGAATTGTACCAGGGCTCACCATCCGCTCAATGCACCAAAATTTGCCCAGTTCGTTGCCGCAAGTCAGATATCCGGTGTAAACTCGGTCGATAAGCATACAATTATTGATGAAGATGTTGACATGCCAGATGCGTCGAGCTCATTGGTTGCGCCCGTGGCGAGTGCCGAACCTGAGCACCCGCCTATTACTGTTCTCGGTGATGATGAGGTGGAGTGCATCCTCGCTCCTCATCTTGTTCAGCAGCGGCTGGCAGCGGTGACACGTCTAGAGGAAGTTATTACTACCTCTACGCAACCATCCGCGAGCAGCAGCGAAGGTGGCGGGAGCTCCATTCAAGCAACTGCTCGCCGATCTGGAAGGGCAGCTGCGCAGAAGGAGTCTGTGCTCGATCTGGATGTGGGGGAGTGGGTCGTAGAAGCGATTATGGATATCGATTTGACTGAGGTATGTTGTTTTCAAACAATTATGAGTATGTTGTACCGACAAGATCTAGATGGAGCCCCTCTGGCGCGTTCGGTGGGAAGGATTCAATTCAGACGATGATACTTGGGAAAATCTCACTGCACTTGTGTACATTTTTTGTTATCTCTTGTTCTGTGGAACACTCATCTTTCCGAAGTGGTGCCCGGAAGCTTCTGGACGAATTCAATGAGTCTATCAGCTACGAAATGCCCACCTTGCACAGTTGTCTGCTATCCTCTAGATTCTCGTCGGTTGAATCCGAGTTCCGGCCCGCCGAGCCGGCGAGGAATTCAAAGAAGCGCCCTCTTCTTCCTGACTCTGAGGTGGAGGAGGAGCCACAGGAGGACGAACTCGAGGACCTCGAAGAGACACTGGACATGGAGAGTGCCTCGATGGCAGATCTTGACAAGCTCTTCGACGCAGATTATCGGCGACTAGAGGCCGAAGCTCTGGCCACTACAGAAGAGAGTCTTCATCGCAGTAAAAATTACTACGGACCTAGCACTACGAGCAGCATGGTTGAGACTCTCGTCACCCAGAACGAGTACCAGACTCAGTTCAACGACTACATGATGTTCGTTCCCAAATCTGCCCAGCAGACTCCGCAGTGGACACAGCACAGTGCTGTTCTATCTCTCAACCGGATCATCCAGGCCACTGCAGTTCTCCCCGAGCTTGCCACTGACGTCGCCAAAACATCTATTCTTGACCGGTCGTTGCGCTGGGAAATGGCCCGGTCCAATATGCTGCTTTATGGCTGGTATCGGGAAACAGGGGTACTCTTAGCACGCACTCTTGTGGACGCGCACCGCAAAGGCGGGTTCCCTGGTCTCGATAAGGCCCATCCTCTGTTTTCCCGCTTTGTCCACCACATATTCTCCTACGTCCTCGCTCAATCGGAGGATCGAAAGGCCACCAAAAAACAACGGCGGCAGAACCCAGATGCACCGCAGCGCAGGAGGAAAGCACCAGAACCCCTACATCCGCCCTCATCCTTCGAAGTCAATCCTTCCGAGCTCGGTTCCCTCCCTTACGACTTGTATGGATTACGAGAAGCGTCAAAGAAGACACGAGTCCCACTCCGCTTACCCACCAAATGCATGGCATTGGACACTCCCGAAGCGCTCTACAAGTGTACAGAGAACCTCATCCAGGACGTATGGTCCAATGAGCTCATTCTCCCGCCTGTCGTTTCGATGGATAAGGCTCTTGCCATCGGGAAACGGAAGTACGATAGCACCGCCCTTGTTCGTGATCGCGCTATTGCTCGAGGAGCGGTTCTGCAGTGCATTGTTGATGCCTGTGGCGGCGATGAGTCCATTCTAGCCTCATCAGACATGGAAAACCTGCTTGGCAGTCCGGCCAAGATCTTTCCTGAGCGCATCCAGAAGGAGTCCAAGTTTGCCGCCGCAGTTCTCAAAAACCCGGAGAAAACCTTGGCGCCCCTGACAGAGTGGCTCGCCGCTCGCCTCGACTCTTCACCCCACATTCTTGATTATGCTGCACGCACTGCTCGCATCGTCCACAGGGGCCTCCTTGAACTGCATTATGGGATCTCTCTTCGGGACGAGCACTTTCTCAACCCGGACATGCTATATGACGAGTCGGAGGACGTCCCGTTCATCGCTCCTGCCCTCAACCGTCAGTCCAGCCGAAAGAAGAACCAGTACTATTGCCCACCCACACCCGACTCTCTTCTGCCCGACCCTAATGCTCCGTACTTCGGTGCCATCGGTCTCGTTCTGCGTGAGCGCTTGAACGAGATGCGAGAGTTTTCGGCTGGGGATCCTGTCTTGCGAAACGTTCTCCAAGGGAGACATCCTACCCAGGGCCGCGAGCAATTCGATCGCGACCAAACCGACCCTGCTCGCCAGTTTTCGGAATACGCTAAACTGATTTGCAAAGCGCTTCCTGGAGCCAAACTCACTGGCCATCTGGGGATCTCGCGCCTTCTTGCGTACATGGGTACCGGTCAGGGCAACAAAACCAGGGAGTTTGTTGAGTCTGGAGACGGAGACGGAATGCTCTTTGACGATCTCGCCAGCTGTGTGTCACACTTCCGCGATACTGAAGTCGAGAATATGTCTCTTTTGACCGACTTTCGTACCAAGCTATCTTCTCGTGCCGCACATCTTCCTGGGTTCAAGCGCACTTACAATGCTTGCATTTGGGGCCAAGCTAGTAACCACATGCTTCTTCAGCCGACTATTGGGAAACCAGGGCATAAGCGGCGCTGCACCATCGACGAGAAATTCACTCCGTACTTCACTTCGGAAATTCAGACCAAATGGGTCTCCTTCCTGGGCGATATGTTTGGTCATGATCCTGCGACTTACCAGGGAACAAAGCCATCATGGGCTGACGGTCTCAGATTCATCTTAGATCTGAGAGTTGTTGGCTTCCAGAGCGGCCTTACCCCGCTTCAATTCGCCAATAACCTTGTCTTCCTGGGAATCTGTCAAGCGCCGGAGCCGCAGGAGGTCGCCGACTGGATTGCAAGCAACAAGAGCCTTGGTGCCTACAACGGTCTGGTAAAGCTTGGATTTGTCTTGACCGGCTATTCTTCCATCATCGCCGCATACATGATTGTCTTCCAGCACCTGGACACATACCTCAGTGGCGCAGACAAAGCAGCACTCGGCTTCAGTGCTCTCTTTGTTGAGCACTTGCTATGCAAGGTTGGGCGATGGGAGTATCGTCTACGCCTGCAGAGACTTGACTTTAACCGAATGGCCGCCCATGCAGTCCAATCTCAGGCGTCCGGTGGTGGATGGGTCTCAGGGGCCAATCTATCTCCTCAAAACTACCTTCTATTCCCGCTTCCTCTGACTCTGGATCACACCACGCTTGCAGCAACAATCAAGTCTCATTTGGTGTGTTTGTCCCGTTGCCTAGGACTTGCATTCTAATTCCCTTCCCAGGCTCTCGAATAAGCCTTTCACATACTCGTCGTCTACACTGCTGCAAATTATTTGGGCTCTTTATGCTCGTACTAACCCTTTTGTACCTAATTTCGTTTTAAGCTATTCCTTCAATTCATCTTTTTCCCTTTATGGACTTGCACGTATCTCATTGAAGAGCAGTTTATTTGTGGAAACATGCTAAGGATGTATATAAGAGATATGTATGTATAAGAATGGTTACTGATACGCAAATTGTTGAAGGAATCATTAAAAAGGAATATAAAGTGAGCGAGCGGTAACTGGCAGACGTGTTGTATAGGATTAAATAGCGGCAACTGAGTAAGCAGTAAGTAAGGAAGTATATACGGGCAGAGATTAAAGAGCGGCAGTGGCAAAGACGATTAGTAGAACTTGGGGATGGCCCTGGGACCCGGCCCGTATGTGTACTCCACCGGGTCAGAGAATGAAGGGTCGATCGCTAGCTGGTGGGAGGGAGTAGTAGTGGCCGTGTCGGCGAACATAAAGGAAGGGATGTTGGGCGATGGAGAACGAGAGCCGCCGGTGAGATCGATAGGTTCTGTAGAAGTATTTGAAGGCCTGGATGGTCCTGCGATGGCATTGGGAAGGCGGGAAGGTCCAGCGAATGGAGTAGAAGATGCTGGGTATGGATAAGCATTATATCTTTCCGCGAAGAATTTGTAACGCACCAGAAATCTCTTGCGCAATAGAGTCCTTGAAGATTGCAGGCAGGGTGATGTCTATATTATTGTTGCGGGTCGCTGCCAGTGCGCTCTTGTCAGCAATGTCTTGGATGATATGTATTGGTCACTTACCGCGACGCTTGGGCTTCACCTCAGTCTTGAACGAGACCTCGTCGCCCAAGAGATCATCGCTGTCATCGAATGCAACACTGCTGCGACGTTTGCGGCCTTTCCCTTTTTGTTTGGAGGACTTGGGCGTGCCTGGAACTGGTAAATTGAAGAGGTAGGCACAAGATTGGTCATTGCTTACCTCCCGTATTCTCTGAGCCCGACTCGCCTTCTGCAGAATCCGAATCTGGCATGAATGCGAGCATCTCGGTCTTCTTCCAACTGTCCTTCTCGCTGACAGGAATCGGTGAACGCGAGGCTGGGCTTCGTATGAGAGATCTCAATCCCTTTTGCGACAAGGAAAACATACATATGAAGATGAAGCGCTCGCCGGGAGTCGCATTCTTGCCACGGTGGGTAAACAAGTCGATGCCCGCAGGATGGACGACTTGAACAATCTCAAGGTGTTGCTTGACCCGTGTCAGGAGAACCCAAGGTGGAGCCTGCAAATCCAAACCGGCCACAGCGTTGGTAAAGACTGTCGGTCCAAGATGTTCGAAGTAAGCCATAGGTCCCGGGAGGGCCTCAGAGAGCAGGTCCACGATATCCTCATGAGTAGCAGACAAGGGAATCTCGAATCGCCCGTCTTTACGTACGGCGAGGCCGAGGTTGATAAGTGTTTGGATGAGCGCTAAGTTGGGTATGTGATCATCCACTGGCTGCAATGTCTTGTCCTACCAATACTGATTAGCTCTGAAGATACAATGCTCAGGATCTGGACGCCTACAACCCGTGTTAACCCGTTGGCCAGGATAACAAAACCATCAATAATGAAGGTGGCGGACGAGGCGGGCTCCGTCTTCTCTACTGGGGCTTTCGCTTTCTTGACGATGCGTCCTTTGCTGGAAGGCTACAATTTGCTCGTTATCATACAAGTATAGCTGCAACAGGCTACAACAGTCAACGTACCTTTGGCAGTTTGAGTTTCAAGCCAGTCTTCGGCCGCATCCCATCCAACGACTCGCGTTTAGCCTGGTTAATCTTGGACAACATACCACTGTCGGCCTCATGCTCAGCTTTGACCTTGGACACGATGGACGCAACGGTTTCATCAACCTGTGGATGCTGCTTCTTCAGATGCATGCATCTTCGACAGACTTTCGGCTGGGAGGACTTGGGAGCGAAGGACTCGCAATCGCATTCGTCCCCGTCCGAGTCCTCAGCTTGGCATGGGCGCGCAGCACTGGACATTTTTTGGCGGAGAAGAGGGTGCGTGAAGGAAAGGGAAATGCACGGAGGTGACCGAACCTTTGTCACATTTTATAGGACGACCGACCGACCCCCATCACGCCTTGCCAGTTTCAGCACTTAGCCGATATGGTACCAGTTCCGTAGCCAAGAATTGTGCAAATATTCTCTACCAATTATGATTTTAAGGTGTCTACTCCGAATCCGAGTCCAAGCCTTCAAGCGCATATGTAAGCTCATTCAGCGTCGCAAGAGCTCTTCCCCATTGCTCTGCGCGTGGACGCCAAAGTCGATCTGGTAGTGCAACCCGCAGCTCTTTGCTTCCCTTGCGTCCAGATTCGAGGATTTCAAATGCCGGATAAATACCGTCCTCCCATTCCTCGGGGAGGAGGCCGTAACCTGGAGGTAAAATGTGGAGGCACTGTGCTTCGGCAAGTGCAGTGTCAAAAACATGAAGCGCCTCATCTGAAAACGGATTATCGTGCTTCGGGACGGAAACTGGCTCGGGGTGGAAGTGATGCGCATTGGCGGCTTCAATACCCTCAATCATGTCTTCCCAGCCCTCCTCGTCAAGATCCAGCTCAGGATCGAGTACGGTAGGTATGTCTTCATCGTCTAACTGGCCTGCTCCAGTCTCTCCCGGAGCGCGTTGCATTACTGCACCGTGGGTTCCATAGAGCTCAGCGATAACGTCAGGGTGTACACCGGCACAGTCGTCCAGGTATACACCCTTCTCCAGCTGCCCAAGAAGGAACATATCCTGTCGAAGAGATGAGCAGCAGTCAAACGTGTTGGGGCAAGTCCAGAACTTACATTGGGGCTCTGGTCATGCCCTGCACCCAAAATTGGATGTGCGTTCCACTGCGCCTGAAACTCCGCACAGTCGTGATTGATCTCGTCAAGAAAAAGACGGTGCAGGAGCCATAAGTGGTTGGGGTTCGTACGATCAAGACCGTGGAGAGCCTCTAACCGATAAAAGAAAGCGCGCCACCGCCGTGCAAATTGAGAGCCCACTTCGACCCAAAGACGCTCTATGCGAGTGTTGTGGGTGGATCTAGAAAGACGGTTGAGTGCGCTGTTCTGGCAGCAAAATCTGTAACTCACGATCCCCAGATGAATGAGGCGCGATTGAGGCCTCGCTTCAAGATCATGTAAATAGAAACGGCTTTATTCTCTGCTCCGCGGTCACCGCGCACACGAGAAGGGAGTCCAAAGGTGTCGACCGCGTCAAGGAATACACTGAGAACGGTAGCGGACTTGTTATTGGTACTCGTTCGAAGCCCCGTAATCTGAATTAAGTGGGCTCGGTAAGCAATATCGGAAAATACAATAGTCTCACCATTCGTGAGTACCCATCAACAAAGCCGTGGATAACAAAACCCCACAAAATGAGCTTATGATGTCCATCGACATGCCAAACGGCAAGAGGACGCGACACTTTGTAAGTCCTTCGCCGCACAGTGGTTCGCTGACGAAGGGTCCGGCCCAAGCCATCCACCCGTCGAATGGAAGCAAATATGCGCCGCTTTTGGATCTTCAGGCCATGTTGGCGAAGGAAGCCGATCAAGTATCGAATGCCTGAGTCGGGTTTGGCCGTCCGAAAGCCTTTGACGAGCTCGTCAAGATCTGATCTGCGAAGAGCAGTGAAGGCATGGGAGACGCCCGCCTCCCTGAGCCTTTTGGACAATGTGTGTCGATCCATTCTGAGTGCTTTAGCTAGGGTCGAGATGGAGATTCCACGATTTCCGGATATGGCCTCTTGCAGAAAATCCAGGTCGATTTCTTTTCGTGGGCGGCCGCGTTTACCAGACTTGACAGAAGTAACTGGATTTATGTGGCCAATGGTGGAGTCCTCCCTGGCAAGGTGGATTAAAATCTGTTCAGGAATGTGAGCGGGAAACCACTAACTGTGCAGATGACGAGTCGCTGGCCGAAACGAGTTGTACGACCAGTTCAGCTGAGAGCCTGGCACACGAGTGAATCCAGGGGACCGGGAACTGCTCTTGGTTGGCATAGAGCTCCATTTCAACCAGCAGTGGGATCACATCCCCGGTCATGACCTCTGCATGGTACCGCAGTCGAGTCGAATCTGCCTCTTGGGACAGAACGTGAGCGGCGCGATTGAATGTTGTCGATATAATCTGATAGGCATGTGCCAGATTGGCAGACCATGGAAGTCCGTCGGGATGCACTGGAAGGGCGGGAAGTGGCATAGTGGATGAGTGGCACAAATAATTCCCTCGCTTGCAGGTGATGGAAAATCCCAAGTGACACGTTGACTCCAACCACCACCATCCAAAATGGAGACCGAGCCGCCCGTCTTCACTCGGCACCCAATGTACTGGGAGGAAGAAACTCGTACTTTTGTCTATGCAGTAAGTCATCGGTTTTTTATTATAGTTGAAGTCTGAGTCGCTGTGATACCCAGATTGAGAGCACGCTCTACCACCTTCCACTCGCGATCCTGACTAGGATGTCGCCGCCGCTGACCGCCATTTTCGGCATCCCGCCCTCTGATCCCGGGGTCGACAAGGACGGCAAGCCCTTGCCTGCAGAAGGGACCGAAAAGCGCCCAATCGTCATCCCTGGGGTCACCGTTCGGCAGATGGACGACTTCCTGTCGTATTTCTTTCGATCGTATGTAACTTGTGTCTCCCGGGCGAGTTGATGCTCACTGGTATCAGCACATTAAATGCGGAGCAGCTCAGTCCAGAACGCACCGAGGAGGTAGCCATAAATCTTTTGGCCGTTGGCAGCCTCTGGGATATCGACAAGGCCAGGGCGCGTGGCAAATCACTGCTTGAAGGTTTGCCGCTGTCCAACATTCGCATACTCAAGCTGGCACAGCAGTTTGGAATTCATGAATGGGTTGCGAAGCCCGTCAAGGACCTGATTCCCTTGGCCGGAAAGCTGGATGGGTGGGACGCCCTCAGCCTCGGTCCGACCACCTTGTGCATCCTGTACACCGCCAAAACCTTGATTGACCGGGAGTGTCTGTGTGTCGCGTACTCTCCGCCAAAGCTGCCGGAGTCGGACAAGCTGGACTACGGGACTTGTTGGAACCACACGAGCTGTGAGCGGGTCTGGAAGGAAAACTGGTGGCCGCTTGTGGGGAGAAAGATTCTTCACCCGAACAAGCCAATGAAGCTCAGTGAGCTCGCAGACCACGTCCGCAACCTCTCCTTGCCAGGAATGACGTTCAAGTGTCATGAAGATGCGGTCACGGAGTTGGCGATCAACACTTGGGAGTGCGATGGGGTGGTGGAGGGCGCAGTGAAGGGTATTCTCGACTACCACAAGGCTTGTCGCTTGACTTAAAACGCACTACGGTATATCAGCCCAAAGTTAGCTATTCCATCATCCTCTCCTTCATAAACCTTTCCTGTCACTTCTCCATATTCGAGTACTTGAGCATTGATTTTACTGTCGCAAGACTTGATAACATTGACATCTTTGCAATAAGTACGGGGAGAAAAGGTCCTGCCAATCAGTGGTAAACAGCCTGGTGGCCAACAACACCACACCGGAATCGCCCGCTATGAGAGGCTCGACGTCGGATAATGTAGCTGACACTCATGAGAAATAAATAGTTCCTAGTTGCGAACACTCGAAAAAATATTTCCCGTTGGCAGAAAAAATATTTTTTGAGTTGTGAAAAAAAGTTTTTTTGGTCACATCCGAAAAGATAGTTCGGTTTATTTTTTCACCAACTTGAACAGCATAGACAACCAAGTCATCGCGTGGCAGCATTGACGCAAAAGTACAAGGCTGCAACGAGACTATTGCTGTTTGCGGGATCCAGACAGCGCTTTTTGGAAGAGCGTTTATAGGTTGAGGCTAAGATTCGGCGTTAGATGGCGCGTGGTTGAATCCATGTGAATCTTTTTCACAAAATGGTGGTGGAAAGAAGCAAGAGAGCTTGTTTGCGTCATGTTTGTCGCCCTTCGGCCCGGTGTCCGATCGGGATAAGCGCCCAGCGCTTGTTCTCCACCACCTGCATTGACCGGTCTAATTCTTGCCCTGAACTCTCCGGAAACCCTCGCGGCGGCCCAGGTAGCTGCAGAATACTTCGGAAATGGGACTCTGGACAATCCACCTCGAATTTTGGCGGTACAGGGCCTACAGGCGTATTGTGTTGGTTTCTTACTGGGTTAGGCTGCCCGAGCTCTACACTCCTTGCTTGGACTAGATCTTTCCACAACAGCCTCACGAGGTATATTGGCGCGACAACCTTTTTGAACTTTCTCCCTTCATTCTCTTAAGTGTTATTCTTCGCCTATTTTTCCACGCGACGATTCGACTCAAGAATCGCATTTCAACTTCCTTAGCTTCAAGTTCACGGCTTGGGGACCAGGGGAAAGTCTGCGGAAATCTTAGCGGTCAAGAACAACTCCAGTCCAAGAAACGCGCGCTCAGACTCCGAGTCGGGTATCGGAGACCAGCGAGACCACTGGAATTCGGACCACTTCGGCGCACCGGCGACTATGACTGCGACGCAGCATAAGTCCAAAGACTTTCAGTTGAGTTCCGAGCACCACTTCGTGTTGTCGCATGTATTAGCTGAGTGCCGAGGAACGCTGGACGAAAATACTGAGCAGCGCGTCAGAGCGCAAATTGTTCCGTCATCTCAACTGTACGCCAGACCGAACAACGACCGTGTGTGAAACTGGATACCGATGGAGTACACAACGAATATAGTACCAATATCAGACTTCAAGGATGACCCGCCGGTCAACGTCCTCTCTGCACACTGCAAGCAACTCCTGAGTAGCGTCCACTTTGAGGCAATATTTGACCCAGTGCGGCCAAGACATTCCAGCAAGCAGGGGCCTACAAGACGCTAAATAAAAAACGAAGAGAAGACAAAATGATGACCCACGGGCGCGCATAATAATCTCGATCCTGTTTCTGTTGCATCTCAACGACAGACCGAGACAGATCGTCAGACTGGTACTCTTTTTTCAACTGTTCGACGATTGCCTTTGCGGTAGGCCGTGACGCTGCCGGGTGCTCCAGCGCCATCCAGCAGATGAAGTGCGCCATGGCCGCGATGCTTTCTTTATCTCCCGTCGTCATGGCTTTCTCGCGGCACTGACGAAAGAGGGATCGAACCTCTCCATCTCCAAGCCTCAAGTTGGTCTCGTCTCCGGGGACCCGGCGGATGATGTAGTCGAGTTCAGGGAGCGCGTTCAGCTTCAAGACTTGATATATGAGTGAAGGAGAGCGCTTGTAATCACCCACGGCTACGCCTATCTGCGGCTGCCGCGGAGGAAGGGGAACCATGGGGGCAGGCTTTGATACGCCTTCGAACGTGTGGGGTTTGCCGCAAATCGCCTTGTGATGTGGCTTCCAGTCAGCCTTTTGGCATTCACTGAAGACGGTGTTAGGAACGGAGGCGGACACATGTGCAGAGATCCACTAACGCAGAGCAATACAAGATCTCTCGTTGCGTCGTTTCCCAGCACCTCTTACATCGCAGAAGTTTGGCACCGTTCTCGTTTACTTTCGAGCATGGGGGGTAAGAGCAAAACTGCTTGTACGTGTCGCGGCTCCGGAGCTCCTTTGAGGCGGCTTTATCATCTTTCGCTCGAGCCTTAGCTCCCGCGGGGCCGAATACTCTTTCCGCAAAAGACCGGTGAAACTCGTAGCCCTCAACAGGTTCATTCTGGTGCTTCTTCTTACTTTGGTACCCTGTGAGCTCGACCGCCGGGGGTGGGAGCCCCAGAAAGGAGCTGAGCGTGAAATGAAGAGCATGACCTGTGTCAACGTTAGCAGACCACCACAAAGATCGCAACGAGCCACGTACATGTCACCTCCGTTCGCAGGGCAATAATGCGAGCCAGAGTTAATTTTTCGATGTCGGTGGGCGATCCTGTTGCTTGGGCAGCCGCAAACGCATCCCATCCAGGGTGCGAGAGAAGTCTCGGTGTATCTGGCGTCTTCCATTGGACGACTTCCTCCGCTGGCAACATGACCGCCTTCAGCAAGTCGAGCACGGTTCTCCCGTCCGCACGTAGGTGGGCGAGCCTCCACTCCGGGCCGCAGTACATGCGCGCGTCGTGTAAGTTGGCCGACATGAAGCAGGCTTTGGATATTCCGATGAGGAGGTGCTTCTCGCGCAGATCGGGCCCAGCCTTCATCCAGCGTTCTTCAAGATCGTGAGCCCCAAAATACATTAAAGCGTCTGTAGTCAGTCCCAGCTGGGTGCGACAGAGATTGCGCAAAATGACTGGGTGCTCAGTGAACCAGGTGTCCTTTATGAGTGGTTCCAGCGTGAGCGTCACGGCCGCAGAGCGGACGAAGACGGAGGGCCCGCCCTGGTCGAGCTTTTGCGTTATAGTTTCCCAGTCCGCATTCCATTTTTCTGGGTTTTTGAGAGCCTCTTGTCTCGATGGACGCAGGAAACCGGAGAGCATCTCGAGGTTCGAATCGCTGGACTGTACTATCCTGCAACCTGAATGGTGGGAGTGGGAGAAAACGAAGAATTTTTGGGATGATCGACGCATTTCAAATTGATCAACGAAAAGTAGATGCTCTTGTCATCGTCGAGTGGATTCGTTGGGCGTCTGATTTGCCCCCGCCGGGCCATTCCCACTGACAGGACCGATATTCCACGACACTAGAGCCGTACGCACAAAAACTCTCTCAAATAACTTGATAAACGTGCGTTGGAAACTTGGAAGTACGGAGCTGCGCATCGCGGACTCAACAGTCGATTCCTATGCTGTCGGAGACCTCCTCGAGCTAGCAAGCTACGAGGTATGCGAAAACCAAGCGAAACTTTGGAAAACCCTTATTCAGCATTCATGTTTTAAAAGGCTTGAGCCCAGTCACTGACGAGCCTTCAGGCTTAAAGAGAGAAGGTTATAATGCGGGTTGGTCCGGTGAAGGCCGCCAGAGGCTGCCCGGTGCAGACGGTGGAAAGAGAACGAAGATGATGTGTTTGGTCGCCGCGTCCAAACACCGGTACCGCCGGGTCGACCGGTCCGAGCACCACTTTACACCAACTCCACCTTCACCAACTGGATACTGACTTCCTCGTCCTTTACCTTGCTTTAGCCTCTTCCTCCGCCTCGTAAAATTCGTGCTGAATGACAAGCCCCCTCCTGCAAACCTTGCTGTATTTCCAATCAAGTCTTGAGCTCAAAAACACCAGTACGAAGAGCACTATTGAATTGGACACCATTTCAGTAAAAATTAGACGCGGCGGTCGTGGAACATCAACGCTGCGGGCAATTCTGCTCCCTCGGAATAGATTGGGCGACTACCAGAGGATGTTGGGACGTGAATGCTTGAGGCGCGCCTTCGGGGAGTTACTTTCGCGCTGCGCTGCGAACCGGGGTACTGCAATATCGATGCGGCCCCAGAATGCTCTCGTCGAGCCTCGTAACGACCCCGAGGCGTTTCTCGACCCGATCTTTCCTCAGGACTCTGTGCTGACTATTCCATACAGGAAACCTCCATATGTCGCACACCGCGTGGCCATAGGTGTCCGTCTTTTTCGGTCGTTTTCTTTCGAAGGGAGAAGAGAAACAGCAGGGGGGACGAGCTCACGGCGAGCGGGATTGCATATGAAGCCACGCGGAAACGCGCAATTGTCCTTCGTCGCTTTCAGCAGGTATGGCTATGCGTCCGCGTTTTAGGCGTCCTACTCCTGCCCGCGCCGCCGGCAGATGTGCATTCACATGCGCCTCCGGCTTATCCTTCACCGCGCCGCCGTTCTGCACATCGTTGCGTTGCCTCGATGTCGAGCGCCTCTTTTTGTTTGCCGCTTCGATTCGTTACAGAACGTGATACTGACTTTTCCCGTTACAGCGTCTACATAACAACCGAAGACACGGGCCCATGAGCTAACGTATGTGCGCTCGTCCTTGCATTCTAGCTTTTCTCGTTGTGCGTGCGGCATATACTTTCTGAGAGGAGGATGATGTCCGAGCTAGGCAGACCTCTGATATGCTCACCGTGGTATCCGGACATGGGGGCCTAGGGCGTATCTGCTACTTGCAGCTCCGTCCGCGGGCGTTGCGGCCTGGGTGTCCCTCCGGGCCATCTCTCGCCGCCCGTGGGTGCGTCGCGGGATCCTGGTGCACACGCCACGAGGATCGCTCAGAGTAATTGGGCGCCTTTTCCTCGTACACACGCACAACGCCCTGCGCCGCTCAGTCCGTTCGCTCTTACGGAGTTGGCATAACGCTTGACGCCCAATACCCGCTAAGAATCCTGGGCGTGAAAACTCCGGATGCTTGTGCGCGATTCTGCCGGCGCCGCGCGTGGCCGCCCCGAGTTCTTCTCTTTCTTCCTTCATCTACGCTGTTCCAAGCTTTACTGACGCTTCCCTGACACAGACATGACGGACTGAACAAGATACTGCTGCGCGCGGTTTTGTCCTTCGTCCTCGGGCGTCATCTTTCTGAGTGAGAAGATCGTGTGCGCGCTGGCCGGGCGAGCGATTACAATGTCCACACCAAGGGCATTCTACCCCGCGCAGAGGGACTGAGTGTGTTCTCGTTCTCCGTACACACGCGATGTGCGAATGGGCCTCGTGCGCGCGATGGACAAATAGTGGGAGAGCGACACGATCTCGCTCGGAGTGTGCCTCGTTGGTGGTGCGGGCGGTATGCTCCTTCCTACGCTCGCGCCGCACGCGGCGTGCGCTGCAGATCGTCCGAGCCGCAGATCATCTGTGTCTGGTGATCTGATACCGTTCGCGTGTGTTTACACTGCCTTCATCCTTCAACTGCGTCTCTCACCGCTTAGCCTCGACGATCGTACTTAGATGGCGCGCTTTCCATCTACCTCGCTCCCTCACCCTCCCTCCTGGCTTCGATTACTAACGGTTGCTCTCATAGTCATACCTCGAACGTGCGTCACCTGCGAGTCCTCTCCGGATGGCGATGTCCCACAGCCGCCGGATATTTCACGCGAGCGAGGGCCGTACATTTCTATTTGTTTTCGTTCTGGACCGCGCCGTACACGTGTTCTCGACGCCGCCGCGCGCGCTATATACTCGGTGGTGCGGTGCATCATCGCCTCCAGGGAGAGTTTCGATCGACTTTGTGCTCTGCGCAGGCATGCAGTGTGCATCCGCGGCGCCGCGAACGAGGACGAGGACGAGGACGAACTGGTCGTTCCTCGTTTGGCCCTCACTTCCTTGCCCTCCTTCCTTGTTCGCTCAGAGATGGGGAGGCGGAATTCGTCGGGGGCGAGTAGTGCGGGTCGGTGGTTGGGAGCGGAGGGTGGTGTCTATGGACATTCCCAGCCAGGCAACGCGGTTGCGGGGGTGGGGTATATTGGGCCGAGTGCGACCGTCTGTCGTCGCATCTACGTGCGACGGTGTATGCGGGCAGGGCAGCGGTGAGACTGGAGCGAGCGCAATGCGCACACTCTCTACGACGACGACTGCGCAAGACTCATTACTCTCCGCGTGGTGTATTCGCGCGCCGCGGAGTCTACCTCGGGGCAACGCCGGAGGGGTATACGTTGTCAATTGAACTGCTCTGCTGGCGTACCGCGCATGTCGTCTTCTTCCCTGGGTGGAGATGTGCGTGAAGGGAGCGCCCGCGCATGGGACTCCTTCCACGCCGTGTGTGGATCGATGTGGAGGTCATCCGCTTCGGCGGGAGGAGCGCGTCATGCGCTCGCCGACTGCCCGGGTGGGGTCGGCCCTCGGTTCCGACGAAGGGTGGGATGGGAGTATGCTTGAAGAGCGGAGGAGCGACGGCAGAGCATCGGGGGAGGCGAGCGCTTCTTTTCCCATCCTCATTTCGGCGGCGTTGGGGCGGTGGGAGTGGATGAGACGATTTCATGAGCGCAATCCTTTTTTTCTTTTTCTTTTTTCGCGAGGGGTTTTTTCAGCATGAGACGATGCGCCGTCTTTTGGTCGTGGTCTGCCGACGGACTCGAGAGGAAGGAGGGTCGTCGTCCACATAGGTCCGGCGACAGCGAGATGTAGACACTAGACGCCTCCGTGCTGCTGGCATTCCATGTGCCATTCATTGTCTTAGTCACTTGCCACCGCAGGGCTTGCCATGCGCCTCCAGCCCGCCCGCCTTATTTATTTCTCCGAGGTCGGTGGGATGAGTTCAGTATATGTCCACGACGCTGACGGCGAGGAAATAGATCCTGCATTTCCCACGAGAAGAGGATGGTGAGAAGACGAATCCCAGCACTGCTGCAGAGTTGAGAGGGTAGGAAGTATAGGAATGATGGCGGACAATCCGGAGTCCGGCGGACAGTCCGCCGGACAAATCCTTCAGGACTTCATGTGAAGGGAATTCAGTGCACATAAACCTCTTCACAATTGGATGTGAACTTGAATTGGTCCATGAACTTCCCTTAACTGTATTTTCTTCTGGACAGTTGCTTTAGTTATATTCCTTCAACACAATTGCTCAAGTGATATTCCTTCAACACATCTACTTGAGCAAAGTTCACAACGTGTACTGTATCATACATATCCCCTTGATATTTTCTCTGCTGGAATTTCTGCGGTGTGAATCGATTAATCAAGGTTTATTTGACCCATTCTGTGATGCTTGTGCTCCCCATAAGGCTCCTGAACCATGCAGTAATTTTTTTCGGCTGGATAGAGCTGAATCCAAGCGAAACAGGCCTGCTATTTCCAAAATTTATCAGTTACCTATGTGGAGTAAAATTCCGACACTCTGCATTCCTTCTTGGTGTAGTTGATTTCAGTGCATATTTCATGGGGATTGAGTAATGAGGTATCTCTTTCATCTGGTTCAACCCTCCTCCAGGGTCCTTTTTGTTCTTCTGCCTTTTGCTTGGATTTCACCAAGTCCTCCCTGTTACATATTCTTTCTCCCTATCCTAAAAAAAGCCTTTTAACTGTCTCTAGTTATCTCTAGCTATGGTCCCACAGATTCCATCTCTTTCTTCTTTCCCTTATTATCGAGAGGTGCAACTCTGTGAACGGAATTGATTGAAGGCCTCCCAGTTATCCTGAGTCTCTGAAGAAGATTTACTGAAGAGGAAATGCTGGAGTAGTACCTCTCCAGGATATATTGTGAATGTCAATACCTGGACAACAATGACTGGACCGGTTTCACTGCAGGATATTGCCTGAAGTGGAAGCCCTGAAGCTCAATGTCTGCAGGGCATGAGACTGAAGGAAAGTCCCTAAACGAAAATTGATTTATTTTTCACTCAATGTGCAAGCAGAGTGTATAGTTATGTGGGTTGACACTGTAGCTTCTAGCCTATATGCTCGACAGGACACGAAGCGGTGTATTGGCGTAGCATTAGCTAAAATAAGCTGGCGGACAGTCCGGCGGACTCCGGAGTCCGCCATCATTCCTATCCTTCCGATATTCTGGCAGAGTTGAATGCTAAACCGTGTTACGAAAAGCGCTAATCCAACGACATCTGGCATGGAGTTTCGGTCAATGCTGCATTAAGCGCTATTAAGCCCATTGAATGACATTTGGCACTAATATCAGCACCACGATATCCATAAATACTTGCGTGAAGAAGCATCAAGAGACTGCAGCTGCGACAATGATCCATGAACGGTGGACGGTCCGTGGACCACAACTCTGGTGTGGTATTGGTAGAAGGTCCTTCAAATTCTATCAGAAGGGGTGTTAGGATGGGCGCTTCCGAAAGCGTGCCAACTTGGAGGCTATATACAGACCAACAGTCGGGTTGATCTCTCCGAACCTCCGAGTCCCCAGTAAAGCAAATCGGAAAACGCGAAGAACAACGTCATGAGCCAACCCGTTTACCAGCGTACGTTCGTACCGTGTCTGGGCAGCAGACACTCACGGGTGTCATAGGAGGTCAGGGAAATCCTGGTGCAGCGACCGGCCAGGGTGGAAGTGCTGCAAATGATACAGACACATAATGATAGTCAACAAGCTCAAAGTGTTGGGTGGTAAGTTCGAACACCCTCAAGTTCGATGCCGCGGTCACTCAAGAATTTCATAGGAGGCCTCGGAGGTCGTGGCGGAGCCGCTGGCGTAACCGGAAGACGTGGCGGGGATGGGAAGGGGCCACAATTAGCAGCGGAAACGGCCATGTTTTGGGATGGTAACATCGTAGGTAAGTATATTCACTTCATGAGACATTCTTGATACTCAATTGTGTGCGTCAAGGCGGTTTCGGTGGTACAGGTGGACCGGGCAAATACCTGGGCGGTACTGGAGGCCTAGGTGAACGTCCTGACTTCCTGCTGCAACCCTTGTATGCAGGGGATGTGGTGGACACCGCCTTGGACATGCCCATCAAGGAATTTTGCGAAAAATACAAGATCAGTCAGGATCTTCTCGCGCGGCTCGAGAAAGAGGGCTTTACGACTGTGGGAGCGCTTCTCGAGGCCATGAACTTTCAGTTGGAGGACAAGGAATTTGGTCTCGGCAATATAGCAGAGCTCAAGCGGGCGTTGAAGCAGTACATTTCTTGTTTCCCCCCCCGACAAGAAACAAATATGCAGCAGTTTTGAACCCGCGTTACGGGGGATTTTCGGCAATTCGGAGGTCAACCTTCAACCTAGGTTTCCTGTTCTGTTGGAGGGTTGAGGAGCAAGCTAGGTGAGCTGGCTGCTTTGGTGATGAAGGGATCAGGCACGACGTGCGTCCAATGGTGCGGAGGGAATGCGGACTCGGAGATTGGTCTGTTGTGACTTCGGTGACTCCGTGATGATGGAACGCGACGCGCCGCGTCTAATTAGGGATTCGGAACGTGTATTACATTGTTTTGGTCATGTATTCAAGCTGGATACATACCTAAGATTCCCTATTGGGTGGGCTTCACCGTTGAGATCAAGTCCCCCAGTCGATACACAATTTTCAACATTCTCACCGTTGAATCCCCGTGGTCCAGTTTTAAAATTATTGGATGATATATCTGCTGTTTTGTGTATATGGCGCACATTGAAACATGACCTAAATAGTCCTTCCAAAATTGGCCCCGATCGGATGTGATATGGCACTACCAGCCCAAATTTACCATGGACCAAGCACAAATTGTGAACTTCCCCAAAATAAGATAATTTTGTTGTTTGAGCTCTATAGTTAGTTGCACATGAATTAGCCTGACTTTTCTAGCCTACTCACAAGTCAAACAGTGTAGTCCTGAGTGAGAAATGGGTAATTCTTTCAAAAGGATAAAAAATCTATAAAATTGGAAATTTTGATCCGCGCCTTCAGTACTGTCGTTGGCTGTAAATAGGACATATCAACTTATGTTTCGGGGCACTTTTTTCCTATCCACATACTATCGGAATTAAGATCAACTAAGATCCCCCGTTTTAATTAAACCCCCAGCAGTGTGAGACTTCGGTGTCCCATGTCACTTTGCCGCAAGGCTGGCTCACACGTAAATGTTGGCACAGAGTCCCTGAACAACAACGGGCTTTCAAATGGCACTTTCAGCACCGTCTGCGTCAAATCTGAGTCATCTTGTTGCCAAATTCCCCTAGGTCGAGTAGGGTAGCTCCACACTGATCACGTAAAGCTATAATTGGAAGACATATGGCACCAACAGGATGAATGAATGATGGTACCCAGTGTGTGTAATGCATTTCACACACGAGGCGCCACGTCCTTACCTCCTACCGCATGGCACAGAACTATTCGCTCCTCAGTCAGTCGGAAGATTGTGTTTTCTAGGGTCTTAGTACTCACATCCTGCTGCTCTAGTTGAAAGTGCGGATAACATTGTCTGGGACTCTCGTTACTTGCGTCGGCATCCAAAGATTTATGTTACTATCTCGCTGGATAACGATCCCGTATCCCGGACTCCAGTCTTCAAACGAAGCCTGCAGCCCAAGTGGAACTTTAAATCACATCTGTGAGTAATCCAACAAACCGGAACGGCAGGTTCAAATGTTCAATAATTTGGAGGTTCTGTCCCTTGACATCTATGATTACACTGCGGCTGTACCATCACACATCCTTTCCCCGCCGAGAAGATCCTGTCATTGGGCAGTGTAAGATAAGCATTGAAGAGTTGTTGCATCAATGCGGCTCAGGCCAAGGTGACACACTGCAGTGGGTCTTGCATTTATTTCAATGTCTCATGCATTGCATAGCTATCCAACTTGAGATCAAGGCAGACAGCAAGGTTTCAGGTCGGCTCTCTGTACTTCTCAAAAAATCGGAAGTTGCTGCGAGAAAAGGCCAGGGGTGGATGGAAAGCCTCCTGACTCAGACCCCCGCCAAACCCAATCTTGACCGGATTGATGCCGCCGTAGAAGCCGGGGGTTCTCGGAGTGATTTGGCAACTGCACTTGATGCATGTCTTGATCGTATCAGTGTTGTTGTTAAGATGGGAGACAAACTTGCTCAGGCTTGTGATGACCCTTTTTGACTGATCATCTTGCTAATTTCCTTTTGGCCAATAGGTTCATCCATACGTGTCCGCAGCATGGAGCATTTTGTCCTCGGTCTACCAGGTACACATCAGTATCTCTGTCTTAGGGATTAGAGACCCTGACCAAAACTTAGGCTGTGAAGCAGCAGCATGAAATGGATGACAAAGTGGTTAAACTTGTCAAAGACATAGTTGAACTTTACTCATTCAAGGATGACATCCACTTTGTGGTTGAGAAAATCCAGATCCTCGGGGATACCTTGATCAAAATTGCCAAGCATACTCTGATCTGCGCAAATTTTCTTCAGGAATACAGCCAACCAAAATTTTCCGGTCAGTTATGTATCTGCAAATGTATTTCATGCACTGACATGTAATCAGAGCAAGCTATTCGCACAGCATTTGTGAACGACAACCAAAAGAGGATTGAAGACCTGTCCGATCAGCTAGTGAGACTTAAAGAATCATTCACACATGCATTGAGGATACAGAGTCTGTTGCTCAAAACAGAAGTACACGGGACTGTCGCAAAGTTGGGTTGGTCTATACCATTTTCTATGTGCACTAGTCGCTTACTGCGGGCATGTAGATGAACTGGAGAAACTCAGGCATATGTCTTATGATGCATCACTGCGCACAGGATGCCTTCCAGGGACCCGTGAAGACATTTTGGCCGATATTTTCAACTGGCTGACGACACCATCAAGTAGTAGTAACATTCTCTGGCTCTCCGGTGTTGCAGGGTCTGGGAAAAGCTCCATTGCCACAACCTTGGCTCAGCAGCTCCGCGATCAGGACTGTCTTGGTGCATTCCTCTTCCTCACTCGCAACAATCTGGCCACAAGCAATCCAACAGTGATCCTCCACACCATTGCCTATCAATTGGCACAAGCCAATACCACCATCTGGGATGCCCTATGCACAGTGATTGCCAAGACACCAGACATTCTTGATACCCCTATCAATGATCAATTGGAGACACTACTTCGGGGTCCCCTTCTATCCGTGAAGCCATACATGGACAAGCCTCTTGTCATTATCCTGGATGCATTGGACGAGTGCTCTGATCCTAATTGGCGCAAAAGCCTCATCTCACTCATTGCTAATGGGTTTACAAAGCTCCCTGTTGGCCTTCGCTTCCTTATCACCAGTCGTCTGGATGCGGAAATTGCTGGTCCATTTAAAGCACAACCCCACATTACAGTCAGAACTCTCAGCATCTCGTCAGCAAGAAATAGGGTAGACATTGCTTTGTACATCCACTCACGGTTGCAAAACATTCAAAGAGAGCACCATAGCATACCAAAGGAATGGCCAGGAGAATCTGCTGTGACTCAGGTTGCACAGCAGTCAGGTGGCTTGTTTATCTGGGCATCAACAGCGTGCAATTTCATTGAGGGCTTTAGTCCTCAGCAGAAATTGAAGAAATTACTTGCAGGGGACTTCGAGGACAGGAACAGCCTTGACGATATATACACCATTGCACTCCAGAGCTGTTGGAACAACGGTGATAATGATTTTGCCAAGGAGGCCCTTGCAATCCTTGGTTGCATTGTCCTGGCCAGAGCACCTTTAAGTGACCAGGCTATAGACTCACTGATCTCCTTGGAGCCAGGAACCACATCTGGAATCTTGGAATGTCTGGGCTGTGTGATCCATCATGCTGGTGATGGAACTGCAATAGTTCTTCATGCATCCTTCAGTGGCTACCTCATGGATGCTACTCGATCTGGAAACTATCCTTGGACTATTGAGTGCAGGATCCATCATCGATCTTTGGCACTTGGGTGCTTCCATGTCCTTGGAAGTCAGCTTCGATTCAATATTTGTCAGCTTGAAGACTCTCACCTTTTGAATGCAGAGGTTCCAGACTTGGCCACCCGTTTAGAGACATATTTGTCATCTGAGCTATGTTATGCCAGCCAATACTGGGCAAATCACCTTGATCAAGCTGAGCTAACAAAGGACATTCTTGATAAATTGCAGGAATTACTTGGGCGACACTTTCTCTATTGGCTGGAGGTGATCAGTCTATGTGGACAGGTGTCGAGAGTAAATGAGATGCTTACAATAGCACAGAACTGTGCAACAAAGGTGAGCCTCTGACAGAAGATAATATGAAGTGCTGAACAGAGTCATTAGTCAGGCAGTAATGACCTCAACTTTGCATTACATGACGCACAAAGATTTGTTGATGGATTTGGACCAGTCATATCACAAAGCACACCACATATTTATATTTCTGCCTTGCCCCTTGCACCCAAGGAATCACTAGTACAGAGGAATTTTGCAATGGGATTTCCAGGTGTTCTCAAGTATAGGTCACCAGACAGTAGCTGGTTAAATCTTCAAAAGACACTGACCAGCCATAGCGACACAGTTTCCTCAGTGGCCATCTCCCCTGATGGGAGGCAAATTGCCTCGGGCTCACATGACAACACAGTCCGCATCTGGGATTCAGAGACCGGGGCCACAGTTGGTGCACTACTGACTGGCCATAGTGACCGAGTCTTGTCTGTTGCCTTCTCCCCAAATGGAAGGCAAATTGTCTCAGGGTCCTGTGACAACACAGTCCGCATCTGGGATTTAGAGACTGGGACTGTAGTCGGTGCACCACTGACTGGCCATAGCGACACAGTTTGGTCTGTTGCTTTCTCTCCTGATGGGAGGTGGATTGTCTCAGGCTGCTCTGACAACACAGTCTGCATCTGGGATTCAGAGACTGGAGCCACAGTCGGTGCACCACTGATTGGCCACAGTGGTGCAGTTTACTCTGTTGCCTTCTCTCCTGATGGGAGGTGGATTGTCTCAGGCTCGGGGGACAACACAGTCTGCATCTGGGATTCAGAGACTGGGGCTGCAGTCGGTGTACCACTGACTGGCCATAGTGACAGAATCTTGTCTGTTGCCTTCTCCCCCAATGGGAGGCAAATTGTCTCAGGCTCCTGTGACAACACAATCCGCATCTGGGATTCTGAGACTGGGGCTGCAGCCGGTGTACCACTGACGGGCCACAGCAACATAGTTTCCTCAGTGGCCATCTCACCTGATGGGAGGCAAATAGTCTCAGGCTCCTATGACAACACAGTCCGCATCTGGGATTCAGAGACTGGGGCTGCAGTCGGTGCACCACTGACTGGCCATAGTGACAGAGTCTTGTCTGTTGCCTTCTCCCCAAATGGGAGGCAAATTGTCTCAGGCTCCTATGACAACACAGTCTGCATCTGGGATTCAGAGATTGAGGCCACAGTTGCACCACTGACTGGCCATAGTGACCGAGTCTTGTCTGTTGCCTTTTCCCCCAATGGGAGGCAAGTTGTCTCAGGCTCGGAGGACAACACAGTCCGCATCTGGGATTCCGAGACTGGGGCTGCAGTCAGTGCCCCACTAGTGGGCCATAGTAACACAGTTTCCTCAGTGGCCATCTCCCCTGATGGGAGGCAAATAGTCTCAGGCTCACATGACAACACAGTCCGCATCTGGGATTCAGAGACCGGGGCCACAGTTGGTGCACCACTGACTGGCCATAGCGACAGAGTCTTGTCTGTTGCCTTCTCCCCAAATGGAAGGCAAATTGTCTCAGGGTCCTGTGACAACACAGTCCGCATCTGGGATTCAGAGACCGGGGCCACAGTTGGTGCACTACTGACTGGCCATAGTGACCGAGTCTTGTCTGTTGCCTTCTCCCCAAATGGAAGGCAAATTGTCTCAGGGTCCTGTGACAACACAGTCCGCATCTGGGATTTAGAGACTGGGACTGTAGTCGGTGCACCACTGACTGGCCATAGCGACACAGTTTGGTCTGTTGCTTTCTCTCCTGATGGGAGGTGGATTGTCTCAGGCTCGGGGGACAACACAGTCCGCATCTGGGATTCAGCGACTGGGGCCGCAGTCGGTGCACCACTGGCAGGCCATAGCAACACAGTTTCCTCAGTGGCCATCTCCCCTGATGGGAGGCGAATTGCCTCTGCCTCACATGACAGCACAGTCCGCATCTGGGATTCCAATACTGGGGCAGCCATTGGTGTACCACTGACTGGCCATGGCGACAGAGTCTTGTCTGTTGCTTTCTCCTCTAATGGGAGGCAAATTGTCTCTAGCTCAGAGGACAACATGGTCTGTATCTGGGACCTTACATATATCCTCAGCTCTCTGCACCATGAGGACAATGAAAGTCCACAAATGGTATGGTTTATTTTATCTCTGTTTGTTAGTGCTAATTAGTTTTAGATCACTATCTCAACAATGTTCACAGATGGGTGGATAACTGATTTGTTTTCCCACCAGCTTATATGGGTTCCGGCTTGGCTACGTGCTCATTTCTGTGGTCCCCCAGCTTTGCTTGTTATCACTCCCAATGGAGTGACAACACTCGACCTCACAAAGTTTGTTCATGGCAAGGACTGGGTGAAGTGTATGAACATTGCCGGCCTGGTTCCTAACTTAAGCTCCTATGATGATACAGTCCGCATGTGGCATTACGAGCCTGGGGCCACAGTCAGTGCACCACTGACTGGCCATAGCGACACAGTTTCCTTAGTGGCCATCTTGCCTGATGGGATGCAAATTGTCTCGGGCTCATATGACAGCACAGTCCATGGTGATCGAGAGTGGGAGTCTGGTGGACAGGCAGGTCATGCACACGAGGGTGGGAGTGGGGTGGATGTGCACAATGCCCTACCTATCATTGATTTTACCTCACCTGAGGTTTCGGTAGCTTCTCTGGACCAGCACACCTTGTCTGCAGATTCAAATTCCCAAATTTCCACTGCTGTACTCTACAGTCCAGGCCACAGTATGAAGTAGGTGATTTTTTTTCGCAAATGTTTGCAGTACACTGAGGTCCGTCAGTATACAATCAAACATTCAACCAAATGACATTCAATCGGTGGAGACTCAACTCCCGGATGGTGGCTCCATTTCATCAGTTCATTCACCCAACAATGCCGCTGCATGGATTGAAATGCATTATGATGATATTCTCCCTGAAAGCATTCGAGCTCAGGGTCTCGGTGGTCCAATAGCTGCCATGCTATCTCCAGAGACGGAAGCCCTGATAATATTTGGATCCATCCTCAATGATTGGGTTCTTGCGGCAGCAAAATTGCTTTCCGATGTTTCAAACTTCACTGTCATGATCCGACCCCTTACCGAGGACCCAACACCAAAATGGTCAGTGATTCAAGATACTGGGTTTTTTAATCAGCGTGATGCTTGGGAAGACATGCATGATATCTCAATTGCTCAAAGCCCTATAATGATTCCAGAGGAGAGTAGTGAAGGAGAGGATGATGCTGAAACCGCAGAAAGCATGGATAGCTCCACTGACAGTGATCCAGACAATCTGGACTTGGGTACTGGAGTCTTCCGCCTTCGTGGGGGTGCAAGCACAAGTGATAGTAGATATAACCCCTCCCGGAGTCCTGTACATAACTTGGACATTCGGCTCGCAATTCAGCCTTCAACTGACCTGGAACACCAAGTCAATATTTTGTCCAAACTACGGGTGAGTGATTTTTGTGTTTAGTCTTTCACTTCTAATCAGTAGTATAGTTTACAACGCAGCCCAAATATCTGGATGAGCAGCTCGAGGGTTATCGGCCACAAATCATTTCCTGGACACAGCTATCAGTTGTACCCAAGACCAAGGCAATACTGCCAGATCGATCATATAGCAGTGTTGGATTTCTTGTTCATGGGCAGTATATTTCCAAATGTGATCCGTATGTCAATGCTTGTTCAATTCTCTTCCACTGACACATGTGAATAATAAATAGCCTACCCTCCGACAATTTCATGCGACCAAACCAGACCACCAAAGTTGTAAACACTGATATCAGTCTGAACACAATCACAGCAAAACTTACTGCCGGTCCACACCCAACTGGTGAAGTTTCTTTTGCCAGAAACAATGGTCATAACACAGCAGTTGAGAATCAAAATGATCGGGTAAAGGATACTCAAAATCTGAGTTGCAGTTCTGATGCAATTCACAGATTACACCCAAATGGATTGTTGATTGCCAGCATGGCCATGAGTTTGAGGAGGATGGCAAATATTACGAGGAGCTAAATTTTTCATATATGTCTACATGCAAGAGTAAAGAAGAACAACACCCTCTGCAGGTTGAATTCTCTATGGGAATCAATGTTGATGATCTGGAAAATGTGAGCTTATATGTATTGGCATTGCAGAAACTTATATCAATGCAGCCGAGCAACACTGCTATACCTCCTACGGCATTCATCATCCGTAACCAGACCATGTTGTGGGTTTCAAATCGGTCTCTTAAATCTCAGGGTACTGGCATAATTGTCCTCACCTCGGTTGGTTGGAATATAAAGTCATTTAAAAGATTAGCTCATGATATGTCTTTCAAGGCCTACATCTCAGAGATTCAAGCCGTGGATCAGTTGTCCATCGTGGAGAAACACACCATTCAACTTGGGAATTCCACAATTAGTATGACTCTCTTTTGATTGAGTGATTTCCCTGCTCATGCTACCCAGAGGCTCCTTTGACTGAAACAGCTCCAACCAAGAACCCTGAAAACAGACTTTCCTTGTCAATTGGCATGCGACCTAACCAGGTTAAACCAGGGTTACTCCAGCGAATAACAGATTTGGTCACAAAGCCTCGGAGCAATCCAATGAAAATTGCTCAAGATGATGAAATTCAAAGCTTGCCACTATATGAGTTTGCCTCTCGAGGATGGGATGCCACAAAGCATGAATGGAGGATGCCAATTTACCCCAGCCTCAATCACTGTTTACAGCAAGCTGTCGAGAATTCAAAGCTTCATACTTGGCAGTTGACAGTTGTTGGGTCAGAGGCACACAATATAGGGAAATCTAAAGGGAAGCAGCGTGATCCAGGTGGGTGGAAGCACATATATATTTTCCATTTATAAAATACGATGATAGGTCCTGCAATTATACAAGTTACCAATCAAGATAAGGTCACCAATACTCTGGAGGGTTCAGAAGGAACACCACCAACTGCTCAAATCCCTGACCAAGTCACTCTCCCGGGTAAGCAAGGCTTTACATTTGCCCCGATCTTGATCCCGACTTCTGGCACAGGTTCATTGGAAACAACTTCCAAAATTTAGGAGGATCAGATAGCAGACACTTACATTGTATAGTTATATGTTACCACATCTTTATCCAGTTACTTTGAGTTGAAATCTATGCAAAAGAGCTGTTTGGCAACCGCAGAAAAACGAAATTTCTCTTAATTCCAGGCCGTGGATTTCCCTCTTGTGGAGCACTGTTTTCAATTGAGAACAGGCCATTTTTTTTTCACAACATGGAACACCATTTCTTAACTGATTTTTGAACTTTCGCGGTTGCCAAACAGCTCTAAAACAGTGTTTACAAATTGGATAATTTGATTATTGAAGCACTTTTGTTTTGGCATCTTGAAGCTCCCGGAGGTCAATTGTTCAGGTAATACTCACGGGTGTATCTATTTGAATTATGAAAACTTCTTGAGACAACATTGACACTGATGCTGGCTTAGATGTTCCAGAAAGACTGTCGAAACCTGGGGTCGGACTAATCTGGAGTGGTCTTTGCCACTGCAAATATTTTTAGCATATGAAGGATTTAAATGGCGGAGTAATATACCCGGAAGTGGAAAGTACATTGGCGTACACCAATGTCCGCCAATGGATGTTGGTGGACACTGGTGGCCATCAAGGGATGTTGTTACGCGATGGCCGGCAAGATAAGATAGTGATTTGCATTGGCCGATGTTGATTTCTATCCATCTTCATCCACCGGCTTCCAACATTTTCCATTGCTTTACAGCAAAGACTGGCCGAATTTATTTGTGACAATTTCAACATTACATGCACCGTTCCTTACGGAGAAGGCTGCAATTACTCACACTACTACCGGAGCCCTGAATGAGTTTCTACCTCCAGGGCGGCACAATGGAAGCATAAAACTATTTGACAATAATGATACTGCAATTCCATGTCATCTGTATACTGTTATTCACCATGAAAATTCCACCTTTTTGATCTAGCTGCAAGTCAAATGTGGCTCATTTGAACCGGAGACCGGGTGGGCACTGGCAATGCCAAATGTTTGGGCAGTTCGAACACAATTGATGGGACTCAGTGGGTGCCTTCCATCCCGAGGCCCCGAGCTTCTTACTACACATTTTGGAAGATTTAGGACTCGACTTTTGCTCGGGGTCGAAGGTTTTCAGTGGGATTTCACTGTTCCTCAAGTGGTCCGAGCTTCAATGGAGCTCATTGAATATTGATGACTCCCAATGGCATCCACTGGATTCCACTGTGGTCCAGTGGACGTCATATTGGAGGCCAGTGATATCCGATGCCGAACACTGCCGATCATCGCCGTTTCCACCGCCGCGTGTATTACTGAAATGGCGGAGGACTTGAGCGACGGACTTGGAGAGACATCAGATTATTATTAGCATATTCGGACGCGAGCAGTTGTTTGCGATTGTGTTGATCGAGGGCCCTTGGCAAGCCGCAACATAGTCTCGTAAACCAGAATTTATACCGGGCGACCAAGAAGACAGATCTTTGCAGCTTGCTTTCGGTTCTTGCAGTTGCATCCATCCAAATGTCCCGTCCAGCCTCACACTGGATTCAGATACCGGCTGAAACTTCCATGATTCCACTGAACCCGCCCATCCGAGTCTTCCGTCCAGTTCCCGGCTCCGCGCTTTCTCGAGTCTGTACTTCAACTCACCTCCTCAGGCTTTCGACACCTCCGCATCCGCTCTTCGCTGAATGGCATTCATCCGACCCTGCGAATCCCGTCGCTTCTTCCAATATCAGTCGCAGCACGAATGAACACGATCTAAGGGTAAGTCTTATTGCCTCCGCGGAGCGGGGGATGTGCAGTAGCGGGTGCGTCGGGTGTTCTTCTTCGCTCGCAATGAAACCCGCAGCTACACAGTATACCTGCTGCTGCCACGGCGGACAAGCGGGCAACACCTAGCCGGCAGGTAGCACGCGACACCTGAAGCAACACCTCGCTAAAGCCGACACAACACCTACATAAAGCCGGTCGCTTAGGACGCTTTGGCGGTATTCGGACTTTTCCGTGGCCACGCTGCACCCTTGCGGCCAACTAATAAATTTATGTTTGTTCGCAGTTGTCAAAAGAAAGAAAATAAATTAGTAGCTGTAGAAATCGACGTAGTTAGAGAAAAATAAATAAAGTTACGAGTCGCTAGCTAAGTGGTTCAAGGAAGTGGCATAGGTGTTCTAAGGGAAGTGGCACAGAAGGTGCGCAATACACTAAGTGCTGTCGGAATCGCTGCCAAAGATTTCCGCCTCCAAATCCATATTATGATCATAATCGAGAGCACCCTCATCCTCGTCGCTGTCCTCGGCATCGGCCACACCCTCATCCTCCGCGTCCTCGTCGTAATCAGCGTCTTCGTCCATCGAGGCCCCCGCGTCATCAAGAAAATCCTTAGCGCTGCCGGCGTCAGACTCGCCTGCGTCTTCGTCGCTGTCTTGACTGCCAACACTGTCACCCTCGCCTTCCTCGTCGATGTCGACATTTTCCTTGTCACTGAGAACGTCAGGGTCGTCCTCCTCGGGCGCAAAATCGAGGTCGTATTCAGCGAATACGGCTTCACCATACTTCTCGGTCAATTGTTCGATGGATGATTTGGCGTCTTTGCCACGCCTGGAAAAGAAGTCGGTGGTGCCGGGGGGGAAACACACGATGAGCTTGGCCGCAAGTTGGGCCCGAATTTGTGGAGGTAGATTGTTGAAATAGGAGGGCGAGTAGTACTGGATTGGCATTTTCTTCGGGAGCTGATGGAGATAACTTGAGTATGTACAATAGGAGGCGATGAAAGAGGCGACTCACCCTACCAAGTAGGCCAGGGTTGCGGTGACCAAAGAGGGGAACACGACGTGCGTTGCGCAAGTGGGCGCTGCGGCTGTTCCCGGCGGTGAAGTGGCTATTGACGATAAGTTGATCCACCTGGCGTACAAGTCTGTCGGCGTCTTGAGACCTCTCCGGGCGGGCAAGAGCGACAGGCCCCTGTAGAGAGTAGTTTTGGTGTCGGAAGTCGCCTGTGCACTGAGCATTCGCCGCAGTCTAGCGCGAACATTGTTGTCCTTAAGGAACGCGTCTCGCACTTTGAAATTCTAGTAGGAAACGGTCAGTGAAAGAAGGCGAAAAAGAAAATTGAAAACTTACGCGAGTGCGAGCCTGCGAGAGTTTGTTTCGCACGCCAGCCAATTGGTTGCCACCCGGCCTCCGTATTTCGACCTTCCACTTGTCGAACATGTAACGGTGCACGAAGTGGTCATAGAGACGGGTGAGAAGGGCGACATCGTTCACGCAGCTGGTGTCCGGGTGGAGGAAGTTGTAGGCGGAGGCCGTGATCATGAAGCGAAATGTCTCGATGGCGGCCATGCGCATCACGGTGTTGTACGGGGAATACAGTGTTTGAGTGTAGTCGACAGCCCAAGCAGAGAGGCCGAGCTTGGCGAAGTAAGACCGGACAAAAAGAATGGTGCTTTCTTCCACCTGGGCAAAGGCCTGCAGGGTCTTGTTTCTGGAGCGAATAGCGACCCGCACATCGAGCCCGAACTGGACAAAGAGTCAATCATAAGGCGATGGAGTGAACGAATTAGGCTGACCTTGACGTCGCCGGGGTGAAGGAGGAGACGCCCAACTTCTCCCAATCGCTGCAGCTGGGCGATGGTCTTGCCTGCGAACCTGAGATTGAAGTGTTTGACGTCCTCTAGGGACGCCGAATTAGGAGCAGCGTTGGTGTCCAAGAGGTTCCAGATAAAGCGGATGTGCGGGTGAAAAACAGCCTGAGAGCGAGGTCAGCCTGCGAAAGTAAGGCTGGGGGATTACTGTACCTTCAGCGCTTTGGCCTCCGGAGAGATGTCGTCGTTGAACATCTGATGCTCAGCGGGCTTCCTCTCTTTCTTGTTTCCGGCCTTGGAGGAGGAAGAAGGGCTGTTCGACGAGGAACGAGGTGGTGCGGGCGATGGTGTGGGCGAGGCCTTCGACTTGGAAGGAAGGGGCGTCACATTGGCCTTGCCCTTGCCGTTGGAGGAGGCAGGTGTGCCCTTCGCCTTGGAAGAGGAAGGTGCGCCCTTCGACTTGGAAGGAGTAGTTGAAGCCTTGGGCGCGGGCTTGGAAGGGGTAGATGTAGCCTTGGGCGCGGGCTTGGAAGGAGTAGTCGAAGCCTTGGGCGCGGGCTTGGAAGGAGTAGTCGAAGCCTTGGGCGCGGGCTTGGAAGGAGTAGTCGAAGCCTTGGGCGCGGGCTTGGAAGGGGTAGATGCAGCCTTGGACGTGGGTTTGACGCGGGGGTCGCGAGTACGCTGAGCCCTGATATGCCATGAGTTAAAGGGAAGGAATCGAGCACCGCAGGGACAGCATACCTTTCAGCTTCAAACTGAGCGATCGTCTCCTGCATCTGCCTTGCAGTTTCTGCGGCTTCAGCCTGCGCGGCGTGAGCGGCGGCCGCGGAAGCGTCCCGTTCAGCCCTCAGAGCCTCCATGTCCAACTGCACGGGGCCATGATACTCGATGCGCATCTGTTCAACGAGGCCGGCGAGATCTGCATTCTCCTGGAGCAGTCTCGCCTGATCGGCAAGCGAGAGTTCGGGAGGGCCTGCGTCGGAGTAGCCCTGCTGAGGGGCGGCGCCAGGGTAGCCGTACTGAGGGGAAGCGTTGGCGTTGGCGTTGGCGCCGTGCTGAAGGGGAGCGTCGGCGTGCGCAGCGGTGTAGTACCCGTCACCGTCGACGACGAGCGCTGGGTGGTTGGGGTCCTGAGAGTAGCCACTCGGAGTGACCTGGTCGTAGCCACTCGGAGTGGCTTCGTAGGTTTGGTAGTTCGCCATATGAATGGAAGAGGGAGAAAGTGGGAGGTAAGTTAATGCTGGTTAAAGGAGGCGAGTTCTCCTTTTAAAAGAACTCGGACTCTATAACTCCTTGTATTCCAGGGATCTGCAAGGGCTTTGTATTCACAAAGGTGTTTGACGCATCGTAGCCGAGACAAACGTCGGATGTTCTGAGGCGGCCGAGGTCGAGAGCATACCAACGCGAAGTTGGCAGCCAAGCGTACCAACGCAAAGTTGGCACGCGCAACGAGCGCGAAGCTCGCTGGGGTGGTGGTCGTGGTCTTGGTCGTGGTCGTGGTCTTGATCAGAGGAAGAATTGATTTGATCGCTGACATACCCGATCAAATCAAATCCGCCATCTCCCAACTCCCATCTCCCGCATTGGCTTCGCGCCAGTGTATCTATTTGTTGGCTTCGTGCCAGTGAATTTGTTCGTTGGCTTCGCGCCAGTGAATCATCCCCTCTCCTTACTCCTCCTCGCTCCTCTCGCGCTCCTCGCTCCTCTGCAAAAATGAAGACGCTCGACGTTCAGATGGATCTGCGAGCGGACCCGCTCACCATGAGGATTATGAATCCATGTACGTTCCATACTGGGGTGGATTAGGTGCGATTCTTGACCCGAGATAGATTACTGGAAAGTCGAGGATGCACCCTCCATCGCCAATGGTGTTAATCTCCTCAAAAATCAAAATCATAACGCAACACTTGGCCCACTGGACGGGAGGGTTGCGGTGCACTTCGAGATGGGAAACACCTCGTATTTTGTAACCACAAACACCCTCTACGTCCCCCGCCTCCCTGAGGTCGACCCCAAACAAATCGTCGTACGACGAGACATGCGCTTCGGGCCCGACGATCCCGTCCTATGGCCCCGCCTATACAGCGACAAATTCTGTCATTTGCCAGCCATTCCCAAGGCCCCGACGGATGCTGAGGATCCATTGTCGCTGATGTGGTGGAACCCCGACCCCGACGACTTTGTCTGCCCAGCGTCGGGACTCACTCTCACCCGCGGACTTGGCAGACTCCGCTTCAAGTGGTATTCCAAACTCGCAACCCTCACCAATGTTCTCCTCAGCGAGCATGATCGGTACCTCAAGTCCCTCCCCACTGCCAACCCCGCCAAACCTCCCCTCCTCCTTGCGCAGTTGGTTGAGAGACTGCGCCTGAGTTTGGAGCGTCTCCGAATCCCGTCGACGTTCATACGGATGGTGGTTGGCGTCACCACGGTGCAGCGGGAATACCTTGAGCTCACGGGGTTGCTACGCTACATGACCAAGTACCGCCCGCGCCTGGATGGCATCCCCGACCCCGCAGCAGACACCACTTCCCCCGACAATTGCATTGGCTGCTTCACCGACAATCCCCGCATCGCCCAGATCTTCTGGAAGGTTTGCCTGCCTTGCTGGTTAATTCGGCCCCTCCAAGCGTTCGCCGACGAACACATTATCAAAATGGTCGTGCCCTTCGCGGCGCGAAATTTCCTGGAGATGAAGCCAGCTGCGGGATTTGAGCCGGTGCCAGCAACCGACCGCCTCGACGAGCGGCTTGTCTTGTTGCACCACTGCACTGAGAATACACCGTGGTATCGAAACCCATTCCAGGTTGTTGCAGCTGCAAGTTCCAGCGGATCGGCGGGAGGACAGTTGGCCAGAGATCCTCCTGCATGTACCGTTTCGTCCACGTCGAAGGCACACCGATCTCCGTGTAAGTCCTTCCGTTTTTGGTCTCACTTCAAAGTAAATTAATTATCTTCCAAATGCTGGCTCGCGACCGCAATCCAAGGCGCCAAACGCAAAAGCCCGGGGCTCCAACGTGAACACAAAAGTCGGGGGCTCCAACATCAATCACGACAAATTTGTAGTGTTCGATAGCCTAGAAATGCCGACGATGATACCGTCTTGGTCTTCTGCGTTGGCAGCCGTCGACAGGCGACAACACCCCTCTTGCGGTATCGACGTACCCCAGCTCTATGTCATGCCAGAGCCCGCACTGCTCGCCTCCCCCGACGATGAACTCCGGCGGCGCATGCTCTACCACCACTACGAGTTATTGCGAGACGCACTGATGTTTCGCCTTGCATTTGGCGATGAACCCCACGCGCTGCTCACCACGCAGGAGTGGCGAGACATCTTGAGCAGCAAACTCACCAAACAAGGCAAGGCCGGCAGTCACGCGCGCGCGCGCAGCGCAAGTCTGGAGGACCTCATGCGGCCTGCTCTCGACGCGTGTGGCATCGACGACTTGACTGGATTTCCAGTTTCGCCAGACGCCATCCCGCCGCTGAACTTGAACAAGGCGAAGGAAATCCTGTGGGAGCTGGCGGAAATCAACTTCCGCTACGAGTTACTTGCGCTGGATGCGCGCGCTTCTGGGCTCGATCGCCCCGACGAATGTCGCCGACACTTCGCCGCCACCAAGTTGATCGGTATTGACTTGCACGAAAGTCAGAGAGGGCTAGCGGCGCTTGAAACGGACGAGCGCCTGCCCCACTTTCTGTGCATTGCACGTCTCATGCACGATTGGACAGTCCCCTGCGAGCGGCCCAAGGAAATCGACGACGTGCGGGGTCGTACCACGTTGTCCCCAGGTGATATCTACGCTTTGGAGGGCGCGGTGAAACGGCGTGTCATTGAATACGCTGCCATCCGGCTATTATTTGCACTTTTTAGCAATAGTCTGTCTAGACGCTACTAAGTAATAATACAGCCGTCTAGACGGGTCAATATACCTACTAGAACTCTGTTCGGTGGTACAAAGGAGAGTCAGAGTGAGCTCCGGCTGCTGACTGTAGTATTAGTACAGTGCTAGGCGCGGTTACAAGCGTTACACTGTGCGAAGTACACATACCAAGGAGGTCTATACGGGGTCTAGTACCTCAGAATGTCAATTACCCTATCAAAGGAACCAATGACTGCACAGGAAAGCCATAGTCTTCACTAGCAGGGCAAGCAACATGATATAGGGTCTGTCTAGACGAGTCGGCGCACTAAGCTACAGGCGTCTAGACGAGCATAGAACGACTCTATAGGTTGTCTAGACGGCAAAGTACCGCGTCTAGACGGTGCAAGGAGCTTAGGGATATAAGGAGGGGGTCGCCCTAAAGTGCCCCTCTAGCCAGTCAGGTGACCAACGCGACGCGGTCAGCGTTGGGGCGCCACAAGCACAAACATGACGAAGGGGTTCTTGTTGAGATGTAGCCATGGGCGGACGAACATATGTCTAGTCCGTGTGCTATCGGGGTATACGAGCGGATTGGTGAGCAGTCCGGCGTCGGGGGACAGAGTTTTGCAAATTACAAGGTTCGGAAGCTGTCTAGACGACCCGAACTGGCCATATACCCGAACTGGGCCCCCAAGATCGTCATCTATATGACTTTCTGGCAAGCCCAGAGCCAGCATAGACCCGGTTAGCCTTCCGAGGATGACCGCATGACCAGAACATCGGCCTGTTTTACTCATTTCTCTTTACCTCATCTCTTTCTCTCAGAATTGTATATAAAGCCTCATAAAATACCGCAACAGACCAGTGTATGCCCCGCTCATCGTTGCGACGATTCGGGTGTGCTCAGGCCACTTAGCGGAGATTAAAGTACCATCTCTCTCTGTGTAAAACAGTAGTCTATAAAATCGCAGCGTTGCTTGTTGGATCCAGAACATTTGTGTGAACCTATAAGCAAAGCTTCGCATTGGGAGGTCGTGAGCGGCGACTGCCTCCACGTATAAATCAGGACCGCACGCACATTAGAAGGCTTGAGAACTGCACTAAGCGTCGCGAGTGGACTCTAGCAGGGCATCCGCATTGGGTGACCAGGAAACACCTCGCTAAAACCGACCACGCCCGGCACAGCACTTTGGGAGAACCCTGGGACAACCACCGGTCGTTTAGCTGTGTTGGATAGTACTTTGAGGTCCTTAATAAACTCAAGTGTACGGAAAAGATCTTGGATTCAAAGGAGTCCGAGTCTGCCGCTAGTTCTCGAGAGGCTAGCTGTGCACCAGAGGCCGTCTAGACGAAGCAGCATAGCCCTTGAACGGGATTTTCAGTCCAAATCTACACCTCCTCGCCTAGGCACCTGTACTTCGGTGCGATTCCTAGTAACAATCCTTTATATATAAACCTGCACATCCTTCCCTGGAAGTCTTGTTTAGAAGCCAAGCAGCCAAGCCAACTAGCGTCTAGACGCTGCATTTTGAGACGTTTTGAACGCATAGAACAACTATACGTGCTCTAGACATCAGATCCGCAGTCGCATACTACGACTCAGGACCCGAACTCATCGAGGAAGACGCGCTAAGTCCCCCGTGAGTCAGTTTAGATAGGATTGGGTTTGTGTGTGGTGTGTTAGTTGTTCAGCTAGCCCGCATTCAGAGCTTAGTTTAGCCCATTCCGTAGTCAGCGCATCTTGCCCGTTTCATCTGGAGCCCACCGCGAGGGTCCTGTTTGATTTTTGGAGCATAAAAGTTGTTTCCGTGGTTCTCCACAGAACAAAAAGCAGAGGTCTACACTCTTGAAGGTAGAGCCAAAGACAAGCAAGTACCGCAAGGGAAAACCTTCTCGAAACGCAACCTGTCGAGGAAATCTCTTTCAGCCGATCCTATTCACAGGAGAGGAAGAAGGAATCTGCAGGAAGAACTCTTTTTGCGTGTCAACGATCAAGCAGACAGTACTGTACCGAGCTGTAGGGAGGCAACGCTCTGAGGACCGTGACAAGTCCGTTGCCTATTTTTTAGGCAACGGAGGGGACCGTGAGCATGACCGTTGCTTAAGGAGGCAACCTGATTATTTTTTTCAAGGCAAGTTATCTGCATTCTGGTACCCTGTGGGCACTTCCTTGATTTGAGAGAGGTTTTTGGATACGCTCCTGGCTATCGCAGCTCATTTTCAGGGTGAGCAATTTTTTTCAGCAATTTCCTTTCAATGTCACGATTTTTTCAAGGCAACCGACCCTACCGTTACCGTGACGTGCCAGAAAATAGGCAACGCAACGGGCCTCCCGTTACCCGTGACCGTTGCCTCCCTACAGCTCGGTACAGTACGGGATCCACTAGCGCACGGAGTCTTATACCCGAGCCTGTTGATTTTCCACCTACTCAGCCAGGACGTGAACGCAGAACACAGAACTCTAGCAGGGGAAGACAGTCAGTCAACCCAATTTCTGCAAGCACAATTGCAGACCAACAAGGTGTCCATCCAGATTTACCAGGGTACTCTGGTAGAGCTAGATCATCGTCAGACCCACCGGAAGAACCACCGGTGTCAGACCAGGCAAGCACTTCGAACTCGCAAGCCAGTCAGAATACAAATCCTGCGCCCGTACCTACGGTGCGGAATCAACCGGTACCAAACCAAGTACCAAAACCAGTCCAGCCAGTCGTCGTACCACAGAAACCAGTCGCAATGTCGTCTATAGATCACGGCAAGCTGCCGAATAGCTTCGGAAAGAATGCACTTGTGTTTTCAGATTCTGAAGATATAGAAAGCCTGCCTGCATATTTAGAAAACATTGAGTCGATCGCGGTGAAAGTTGGTGCCAAGAGTGCAGTGGATAAAAAATGGATTGCACTACACTACTGTGAAGCTCGAACAAAGGAACATTGGAAAGCACTAGCTACGGCGAAGGAACCCTTTACCTGGGAGGAATTCAAAGCAGAAGTGAAGTCCATATATCCGGAGTTGAAAGAGGTGGAACTAGGATCTCTACCCGAGCTACAGAGAATCGTCACTAGGGCGGCAAATAAGCGTCTCAAGATGGGGGATACTGCAGGACTGCAACATTATCACCGCGAGTTTCGCGCTACGGTGCAGAAGTTGTTGGCCGGCACGCCCAGGATTGTTAATTGGGAAGTAGTCAGATATTATCTCACCGGCTTGAGCCCAGCTCTACGCTCGGAAGTTAAATTGTTGATGAGGGCCATACCCACAGAACTTTTGGGGTCGTATATACGAGAACAATCAGCGTATATACGGGCTAATCCGAACGGCACTTATGTTGCACCGATCAGAGATGAGGCAGATCAGTATGAATGGACAGATGTGATGGACGCGGCCACTAGGGTCATGAAGGAGGAAAGTCTAAATGTGTTTGGTTTAGACGCCTTTCCTACCGGAGAACTCAAGAAGGGATCCAGTGTAGTTTTGTTGCAGGACAGTCGCAGCGAACAACCATCCGACGTAAAAGCACTAGAGGTGAAAATCGCGAAGTTGGAAGCCGATACTGTTAGGGCAGCGAAAAAGGAAGCCGAGGAGAAAGCTGCTTACCGCAAGGAAATCAGTGATCAACTAGGCAACGCTTTCGCTACTCACCTAGACAAGTTCACATCCGACCAGCACAAGGAGTTGCAACAGATTAAATTAGCAGTGGAAGGCAGCAGGGCAGACACTTCTGTCCGGCAGTCATCTAGTACTGGTTATTCTGCTCCGAGTTTTGTAAGGAATAGAACGCCGAACGGCATGTCTTGTTTCTACTGTTATGAACCGGGCCACTTTATTTTGGAATGTCTGCACCTGAAGGAAGACATCAGTAAAGGCCGGGTCAAAATGGATAGTAATAACAGAACGAGGCTCTACAATGGAAAGAGTATTCCCCGAGAACCTCCTCACAGGCAGCAGGGCAGACACTTCTGTCCGGCAGTCATCTAGTACTGGTTATTCTGCTCCGAGTTTTGTAAGGAATAGAACGCCGAACGGCATGTCTTGTTTCTACTGTTATGAACCGGGCCACTTTATTTTGGAATGTCTGCACCTGAAGGAAGACATCAGTAAAGGCCGGGTCAAAATGGATAGTAATAACAGAACGAGGCTCTACAATGGAAAGAGTATTCCCCGAGAACCTCCTCACAAAGCACCTAGGGATAAGGTCAGGGAATACTTCGAGAATCGCGCACTAGTGGCTCAGAATTACGACGAGATCATGGACCAATTCTTTGGTACAGACGAGGAAGTGGCTCCCATACCACAGATCTGGGAAAGGCAACCGTCTAGTCGTGAGGCTCCGGCATCGGATACACTCAATCAAGTGCTTGCAGCAATTCGCAACCTTGAACGACCATACGAAACCAGATCTACGGGACCTGCTGAGTCTAGGCCGGATTTTTAAGTGCTCTGAGGAAGGGGGCACCCGGGAAGGGGAAGTCTCCGGAGGAAAGCACCTCGAACAACGGTCAGCAGAGATCAGCAGCCAGACATCGCCAAGTGGAAGTAGTAATCGAGTCAGGTGGGACTAAAACCACCGAACAACAAAAGGCACGAGTGGTAGAGGAGAGTCCACCAGTGCGAAGAGAGGCGTCTAGACGAGTGACCATAGAGGATATTGAGGATTCGGGAGACGAACGGGATGATGTACCGACCAGAAAAGTAGCTGATGAACTATCATTTCGGAACGTACACCCCATGGAGGAAAGGCTTTCAGCGCCTGCCCTGCCACGCAAACCCGGAGAGCCAGTGTCTGCCATGAGAGACCCAAGCAAGCGAAGAAAGAGAGCTGCGAAAAATACCGAGAACGAGGATATGGCAACGGACCGAATTCTTGGGGAAATTCGCAACCTTCAAGTACCTACGTCACTAGGGGACCTTATAGACAGCAATCCAAAGTGGGCACGAGCTCTAGGAGCAGACGCAACCAAGACCCGACGGGTTAATTTTGTCAAAACGACAGAAGGAGACGTACGGGCGGCAAAAGTTTCTAATTTCTCTATAGCTCATGTTGAGTTTGGAGAAGAGGATCTGTCTAGCGAAGAACAAATTCGTCTAGACGGGTATGGGAACAATGTACGAGTTGAACCGACGGACTTGACAATCATGGACAGTAAAGGCTATGCATTCAAAATGCTTATGTTCGTTCCCTGAGATTGTGACCACGGCTGGCCATGAGCTGGCTGAGGGAAGCATTATCATTGGGGATCCGGTCTTGCAGTATTTTGAAAGTTTAGGTCCTACTGAGTCAGCCATGGATATCAAGTTGGCTACCGCCCCCTTGTCTGGAAAATTGCGTTGTCTATTTTTATTAAAGGCATTAGAGTTGAAGCAATCTCTGATTGTGGGTCTCAGATCGTATCAATGAGTCTGGAAACAGCTTTGAGATTAGGTCTAGACTGGGATACTCGCATGACTATATTAATGCAGGTAGCAAATGAACAAGTACAGAAGACATTGGGATTGGCTAGGAATGTGCCGTTTAGATTTGGAACAGTAATTCTATATCTACAAGTGCATATTCTGAAAGCAGCGCCGTATGATGTTCTTCTCGGAAGGCCTTTTGAGATCCTTGCGGAGACTGTGGTAGTTAACAAGCGAAATGGTGATGTGAGCGTAACTCTTACGGATCCTTACACTGGGACCCAGAGTACAATGCCTACCTATCCCAGAGGATATGACCCAGAGGCGGCCGAATCCAGCGCAAGTACCAACGGTTCCACGAGTAGAGGGGAAGTTCCAACGGATTTTTGACATTATTCAATGAACTCGATGAGGAGGGAGAATTAATGACGGCTTGGGACTATAATGAGGAAGGAGAATTGGTGTGCATAGGTTATGCACAGCCAAAAGACGGCAAGACCACTACAAAGGAAGATAGGCGGACCGCGTATTTATGCGCGTCTCAATCAGTGTTTAAAACGGATGAAGCTGCTTCAGCACTGTTTCAACAGTACCTAGGAGAAAGCGAAGTGGACGAAGGCATGGATGTATTCTGCTTTGACCAAGTCGCGGATCCGAGCAAGCCGAAACAACCGAACCGTGGGAAAAAGAAATGCCGACCCGGCAAGAAGATGCGGGCTCGCATAGTTCTATTAAGTACCAGGAACGGTTCTGAGCGAGAAGAGGTGGGTTTAGCTCAAAGTACAGTACGTATAGACGAGGATGATGGCCGTCTAGATGAGGGTAAAACCTGTCTAGACGAAAACCAAAGTCGTCTAGACAATAGCAAAAACCATCTAGACGAGGAGAATGACCGTCTAGACAAACCAGACAGTCCAGCCAACTCCAGGCGAGGCGTATCCAAAGCAATTCCGGCGATACCAACGGTGCCACGACAGTTTCTAATGCAGACAGAGGGAAACCCTGATGCTAGGAAGACGCGAGTCTCTCCAAGCTCAGTGGATCCTAAAACTGGGGTAGTCACTACGTTGTTGGGCAAGAAGTATAAACCAGTCGCTAACAAAATTAAGCCAATCTTGGGGGAGCTTCCTGCGAAGTTTAGAATAGTGAGGAACATAACAGGGGACCCGCTGGCCAACATGCCAAAGTTGAACCCGCATCCCACGCCGTTTGTCCCCACCGGCAGATATACAGCAGAAAGGCAAGAGGAGTTCCGAAAAATCCATGAAAATGATATTATGAATGAGACCGAACTTATGTTGGCCGATAATTTCATGATGGCACACGAGGCACACTTTGCTTGGGAGGACTCGGAGAGGGGGCAGTTCAAGCATGAGTTCTTCCCGCCCATGGAAATACCTGTAGTACCTCACACGCCGTGGGTGTGCTCTCAGATACCGATTCCACCGGGGCACTTTGAGGAATTCTGCAAAAACATCAAGCTTAAAATTAAAATTGATAATGGTGTTTATGAACCTTCCAACTCGTCGTACCGCACGCCTATCTTTGCTGTTATAAAGAAAGACGGCAAGTCCTTACGGATTGTACACGCCTTAGAGCGTCTGAATGAAGTAACTATTCAGCACTCGGGAGTTACACCCGGCACAGAGCAGCTAGCTGAGCATTTTGCGGGGAGATCCTGCGGAGCGACGCTAGACATGTTTGTAGGGTATGATAATAGAGATCTAGCTGAGGGCTCTAGGGACTATACGACATTTCAAACTCCATTTGGAGCGATGCGTCTAGTGAAGTTACCTATGGGATGGACAAATTCCGTGCCAATCTTTCATGATGATGTTACCTACGTCTTGAGAGATGAGATTCCCCACTGTACGATCCCCTATATCGATGATGTTGCTGTGAGAGGACCAGCCACACGTTATGAGACAGAGGACGGCGACTATGAAAGAATTCCAGAAAACCCCGAAATTCGGCGGTTCGTATGGGAACACTTCCAGAACCTGAATCGCATTGTCACCAAAATGGGCTACGCAGGAGGAACCTTCTCCGGCAAGAAACTGGTTTTGTGCAAGGCTAAATTCACGGTGGTAGGCCATCTGTGCTCGTATGAAGGCAGAATTGCAGACCCTGATAGAATAGCGGTTATCAATAATTGGGGACCTTGTGCGAATTATTCGCAGGTAAAGGCCTATCTTGGAACTACCGGAGTACTGCGTAGTTTTATCGAGAAGTATGGGGATATAGTTGCTCCCATTAACGACTTGACCAAGAAAGATGTTCCATTCCTTTGGACCCCAGAATGCGATGAAGCGCAGGCTAAGATCAGGGAGAAGTTGAAGGATTGCCCGGCACTGAAACCGTTGAATTATGAATGGGATTCAGAAATATTATTGCAGGTGGATACTTCGTGGAAAGCTGTAGGTATTATTATCTATCAGCTTGACCCAAAGGATCCTAAGAAGAAGTATTTTGCCAAATTTGCTTCAATCGCGCTGGGGAAAGTGGAAGCCAACTATTCTCAACCAAAGAGGGAGCTCTACGGTTTAATGCGTTCACTGGAAGCCATGTATTATTGGATATTCGGGGTACGAAAGTTAGTGGTGGAAACCGACGCTAGTTATATCAAAGGCATGATCAGGAATCCAGGCATGGGACCGAACACGACTATCAATAGGTGGATTGAGAAGATTCTCATGTTTCACTTCACGTTGAAACACGTACCAGGAATCACTCATGCACCAGATGGGTTGTCTAGACGGGACACTTTTCCAGGCGATGAAGAGTTTATTAACTCGGAAGAAGGCTACGATCATAACGAACCACCGAAGGATCACAAGGATACGAACGTGGAACAGCCGCCTTTCGAACTAGACGAGTTCAAGCATCTCATAGACACCAGGGGAGGCTACCTTCAAATGACCAATATGGCTACGGGCCTTGAGGACTTTGACACGCAGTACGCTGTGGAATATGAGTTGGAAAAGAAGGTCTACGACGCACGTGTAGAGCTCTATGAGAGTTTAGGATTACCAGTTCCAGTGATGGTGTTTGCAACAGAACCATTGATACCTGATCTAGAAAGCAAGTGGGATCCAGAGAGAAGAGAGAACTACGAAGAGGAACATAGGACGGAAGCAAATAGAAAGAGAGATGCCAGGTTACCTTTAATCAAGGAATGGTTAAGGAATCCCAGACGACCAGTGGATATGAATGATGACGCCGAATACAGGTCGTTTATGAGATATGCTTCCCATTTCTTTTTGAAAGGGGGGAGGATGTATCGTAAGACACTGGATGAAGGCATGGCACACCGTCTAGTTGTAGACAAAGATTTCCGAATGTACATGATGAGGGCTAGCCACGATGGGCTAGGTCATAGAGGAATTCTTGCGACGCGAAGTAATCTCGCGCAACGATATTGGTGGCCAGGATTGGAGTCCGATGTGGAGTGGTATGTCCATTCTTGCCATATGTGCCAGACTAGACAGACCACGCTACTGAAAATTCCACCAGTCGTTACGCATACGCCGGGGCTGTTTCATACTGTGCATATAGACGTTATGGTTATGGGTGCTACCTAGGGTTCACCAGGGGTAAAGTAAGGGTACAAAACACTGTACCTCTACCTCTACCTCTCAAACCCCTACCCTTAGAGGGGTAATACCTCTACCTTGCAAGAGGTATTCAAAAGGTACAAACCTCTGTACCCCTCTCTATGACCTTTCAAAGGTATCTCCAGAGGTATGGCTCAAAACACTGTATATTCCACAGACAAATAAAGGGTATACTATACAAGTAATAAAATATAACTAGAGCTTACTTGGTGATGATGCCAAGTGCACTAACCTGGAGAACTTGAGCACATGGATGTCATAACATTGTCAGGAAATGCGGACAGCTGGGTGAAATAAATTTGGACCCGGGGCAGACTAAAGGCCAAACCCAGGAATTGTCGGGAGTACCTGAAAAGTCACACTCTAGACATCAACAACTCAGCCAAGAAGACATTTTAAGCCTCTGGTCTGATACCTCTTCATACCTTTGTACCTTGGGGGGTTGGGAGAGGTTTGCTCAAAGGTATAAATGTTGCTACCTTTACCTCTACCTTTCCTGTACCCCTCTCCATACCTTTGGGGGTATACCCTTACCCCTGGTTATCCCTAGTGCTACCTCCAACAAATGCGGTCTAGCCGTAGATGCTAGGTGCTCGCTGTCTAGTTGGGTGGAAGGCAGGCATTTAGTCAAGGACAACGCCGCACAGTTGGGCATGTTTCTGTTCGAAGATATAATCTGCAGATGGGGCTGTCCACAGAAGTTTGTTACAGATAACGCGCCTCAATTCAAGACTGCAGTGGAATGGTTAAAGGAGAAATACGGTATTCCGAACATACAGGTTTCGCCGTATAACTCCCAGGGCAATGGGAAAATTGAGAACGGACACTTCTCGTTGAGACAGGCGCTGTACAAAGCCACAGGAGGGAACCCAGCCAAATGGTTCTGGTTCTTCAACCTGGTACTTTGGTCAGACAGAATCACGATTAGGAAAGGAATAGGATGTTCCCCGTACTTTATGGTCACCGGCGCTCATCCAATTTTACCGCTAGACGTTGAGGAGGCGACCTGGCTAGTCAAGGTACCGGGCAGGATTCTGACAGACTCTGAGTTGATAGGCTTCAGAGCCCAGGCACTAGCCAAGCATGTTCAACATGTGGAAGCTATGAAGGCTCGAGTAGATCATAACAAGCGGGTCTCTGTACGAAAATACGAGAGATATAATGAGAACAATATCAAGAACTTTGATTTTCAACCTGGAAGTCTTGTTCTTGTGCGGCACACGGGAGTTGAAAAATCGTTGAACGCAAAAATGCAGCCTAGATACTTAGGACCCATGGTCGTAGTCAGACGTACCAAAGGGGGTGCGTATCTAGTAGCGGAAATGAACGGGGCAATGTTTCAGGACAGGATAGCAGCGTTTAGGGTAATACCTTACGAAGCTAGACACGCCATTCAGATCCCAGCCAACATTCATAAATTCATTGATATCTCGAAAGAGACGTTGGACGCTCTCGTGGATGATAGCCCCTCATCAGCAAACTCGAAGAAGGCAAAGAAATATCGGGGCAAAGATTTCATGTTTGACAAAGTACATCTACGAGTCACCAAGGAAGACTTTGAACGCCCGGAAACTTCGGAGTCAGAAGCAGGTAGTGAAGATGAGGGTGAATTATTCGGTCTAGACGAAGAGCCTGAAGTAGAAGGCGCGAGACGGTCTAGACGGATTGCCAAAAGCAAGTCCTAATCGAGAACTAGCATCTAGACGCGTAGCGAGGGCACAAAGCTGTTACAAGTTAGCAAGTTGGAGGGTAGAGAGTGCAGTAGACGCACTGCACGTCGATACCTCCATTTGGGTTGAGTTCTTGCAAACGCTTGCGAGTGAACTTGATAATTGACTTGTGATGGCCAAAGGCTTGAAACTCGATTAGAAGGCAAGCCAGTTGAGGAACGTCGGTCATAGCGGCAATTTTGTCCCTATACTGGCGGCGCACGCGGTTGAAGTAGGTGCGCTCTAGATATTCGAAGGCCAGAGGAACGGAGGGGCGTAACTCGGCTATGGTATACTTGTCGCGACCGAAGGGCATACCTAGGAAACGTTTAGATATATACGAGGGAAAACTAGCCGCTTACTGGTCTCAGCCTCTACGGGAGAACTACGGCAGTAGTCATCGAAATTCTCGATACTATTGTGCATACAATCCGAGAGCAGTAGACGTTCACAGTAGTGGCAGCAGCGACCCCAAGTATAGACTATGCAAGTATAGCCGCGAATTCTACAGCTGTCGCAAATGTTTAAAGCCTGTTGTAGCTTGTAAGAGTGAAATACCGCCGGCTAGACAATGTTGGACGGCGTACCTTAAGGTCATGCAGCATGTATAGCGCATATTCGACCATTTCATCGTGAGGAAACATGCTGAGTACGTCGAAGAATCGATGGGAAAAGCAAGGCAAGGCTGGAGAACTGTGTCTAGACGACAGAGTTTTATACGCTACCGATGGATTTGTTCCTAGGTTTCCGTCTAGACCCTTTGCAACCGATTGACTTGTCAAAACAACTGTATTGGCAAGCACTGCTAGGGGTACGATAATGGAAACAGGGGGCACAGTTCTACCAGGGGGCTTGTAAAGTAATTCAAGACCAGGCTAGGTTGGGCTAGTCAAAGTCGTCCTGTTGAAGAACGTACAAAGTAGATACTGGGCGAAACGGAAACGGTCTAAACGAGCATCGTAAAAGAGTGTGGGATCGAGGAATTCGATCGGGCAGGATAAAAAGCCTGGCCGAGCGGTTTAGATGGGCAGAGAATGACAAGAGACAACGTACTAGGTAACTAGTCGCGGAGGAAATTGTCAATCTGCGTGTTCTCGATTTTGCCTTGGATTTCGACCAATTGGGCCATGAGCTGCTCGCGCTGGTCGTAGTAGTGCTTCATGCGGAAAGCAGCATTGCGAACTTCGCGCACGAGCTCAGCCTCGCGACGGCTGAGGAAATCAGTGTCGATGGGAAGAGCCTCACCAGCATCCAAAATCTTAGTGACGTTGTCGACGACGGACTGTTCAACTTCGTCCGTTTGAGCTGGGCAAGTTGTTTGGTAAAAACGCACGACGGAGAACGAACGGAAGGGACGCACCTGCAGCCGAGGTTTCAATCTCGGTATCGTGGTTCTGCGACTTGGTACGCTTGCGCTTGCGCGAACTTTCAGCAGGAGCTGTAATAACGGCTGCTGGGGCCTGGAATATATTTTAGCGGCATGATTGGAATAAAAGTAAACGTTGAAAGGTCTTCACTACGTGCACGGATGGAAAATGCTAGAGATGGGATAGACGGAGTATATCCAACTAAACCAAAACTAAACACCAAAACTACCACTCTCTGCACTGGGTGATGAACAGGTTTGTTCGGGGGTGTAAGCCAAGTATTAGGCTTGTATAGACCAAATGAATCGAGTTCTTTCAATAGCAAGGCTGTGGCTCTACTTCAGATCGAAGGAGCAGGACGGTCTGTTTGGCTAGTCTGATTCAACACAAGTTGAGGTTTTTGCTCGAAAGCGGGTTTTATTGCAAGTTACGGTGGTTTAGACCGGCGTAGGGTTTTTCAATGCTCTTTAGATAACAGTTACACACACACACAACAGAATGTTTAGTCAAGTCGCGAAATGGGTTCGGTCAGATATTCAAGTCCAATCAGTTCGATGAGTTAGGTCCAATACGATTCGATCAAGTCCGTGCGAGTTAAAGTCCGTTCAAGTTCAAGTCCGTTCAATCAAGTCCGTGCGAGTCCAATTCCGTTCAGTACAAGTCCGTGCGAGTCAAATCAATCAAGTCCGTCCAGTTCGATCTGTCTGTTTTAAAATCCAATCCAATCCAATCAATCAAGGGTGTGCAAAATACAAGTGCGTGTAGCAACTAGCAGTCCAAGAGCACGACTAACTAGAACCAATGGCGTGTCAGGCCACCGTCCCAGGGAATCTGCTGCTCTCTACTCTACTCTACTGTCCTTTTATACATGATTCAGAAAATAGGTGACTAATAAATAATTGATGTCCATTCGGTAAACTATCCGGTATCAGTGTTTCAAATATTTTGGTTCTTCTCCGATTGGTTAGCTCGGCTGGCTTCCGTGGTCCAGATGGAGATTGGTCCGTTTTTGGTGAGTGAGGGTGTTTGATTCTTCCTGACCGTGCCTTCTTCATCCTGTCGCTTCCAGCTCCCTCTGGAACGCCTTCGTAGTCCTGACTCAGTCAACTAGACGGCCGTCTAGTTCGTAGATGTTTTGGTATATCCCGCGCCAGTAAGTTTGACTGGACTTGGTTCAACTCTGTCTCGGATCACTTGCCTTTCGGCGATCATGGATCACTCCATATCTTAGAATAGCTCGGGAGGTATCCGAAGCAGTTCCCCCGTTCGCCAAACAGCCCGTCCGGTTGGTCTTCCGAGTCTGTCTCGAAATAGACCATCGGTTGGCTATGCGAGATAGGCCGGCTGGCCTTCCGAGACAAGTCAAGGCACCGAGTGATTCCCCGTTTTATCACGTCTCGAAGTCACGTGTTCAATCGCGTTGCGTCCTTGGTTCAAACTCCTCCAAACAGACGGCCTTTAGCCAACTAGTTCAGGATCGTCGCTACTCCGCTCCGTATAGTTCATGAATCCAACTCCTCATGGTAAGTGGTCTGGCTGGCACTTTGACCCTTCCGAATCTTATCGCATATCCGTCTAGTTCGTGCACTTGATTTTCGGGGACTCAGTTTAATAGTGGTACTCCCTGTCCATAGAACCGGTTGCACATATCCAGGTCACCCTAGCCATCTGGACCATTTAGTCAGACTTGTGTGAGGTCACAATCCGCTCTGGTTGATTATAGCTTCGGTATAGTTCACTGTTAAAAATGAAAAGATTCGCTCTTTTCACACGTAGCAGTTTCCCGGCTTATCAGCGTCTAGACGGTAGTCAGTAAAAAGGCAAGAAGGAGAAGGGCGTATACGTACCCGTCCCGAAGTAGATGCCACAGAACTCTCGACAGAAGGAGCGCGGGCCTGGGTAAACATTCGAATTCGAGGACGTGTAGTTGGGGAAGGCACACGCACGGGCGGTGAGCCAAAGGCGCGAACCTTGACAGTGGAAGACGGTGCAGGCGGTTCCGACTTCAAGACCGGTGGTGGCGAGCCAGGACCCGGACCCGTGCGCGGCTTCTTGGAAGGCGAGGGCACAGGCGACTTGGGAGGGTCGGGGGCCTCGGTCTTCACCGGTTTGGAGAACCAAGCGGGAAGTTGCTTGGGCGGCGGCGGCTCACAGATGGAAATGCGAGGCAAGACAAAATCGTCGCGGACCACTTCGACACCAGCGTGTTCCTACCAAAATGTTAGCAAGTGCCAAAATGGTAGAGGGCCTGGGTGGGCGCACCAACTGAGTAGCGATGTCCGCTGGGACCTCCCACAGCATGTCTTGATAGTCGGGAATGCGCTCAATGGGGAGGTGCTTGTTGAGCAGGTACTCGACCGCGGCGGTCAGCGAAGCGACGTATGCAGCCACGTCCCACGGGAACTCGGTGTAGCGCGAGAAGAAGTCAGCCTGGAGAAAAGAAAGTTGTCAGCACGAGGAAGATAGAGTGGCACGTATAGACACGCACCATGATAATACGAAGTGTGTTGATGATGGGCATGACAACTTGGGCTTCGGAGTTCTCAATGTGGTTGGTGTCGAAGTAGAAGATTATGTCGGTGCAGGCTTGGTTGGGCCAGAAAGCGGACCAAGACGCGCGAGGATCGTCAGGGGCAACGAAAACGACGGAGTTGGGATCGTCCTCGGGGACAGCGGCGGCGGTTTTGCGTTTGGGAGCCATCCAGGAAGCACAAAGAAAGCAAGGGAAGAGCGGAGAACAGTCGAGGCAGGTAGAATAAAGAGAGAGCGCCAGGAGATGGTAGTGGGGGAGGGAAAGGGGGATTTGAACCTCCGCCCTGACTCGCCGCCTCTATAAGTGAGACTCTAAGCGAGGGAAGCCAGGGCGTGTGAACCAAGTCTAAAATAGCTCCGCGGGTGCGCAGCTGGAGAATCTCCAGAAGGCGCAGCCCTGCAGTACCTGAAAGGCGAAGTCACGTGCATCAGGCTTCTTTGTGCAAAAGTCACGTTCTCGTGCAGCCTCAAGCCAGAGTTAGCCTATAGCAGCCGAAGTTTAGAGCGCTAGACCGGCGCTTAAGCGGTTGGCGGTGTCTAGACGGACAGATTTGGGTGGACACTCAAAGAATCGTCTAGACGACAAAAATTTTGATCGAGTTCCCGAAAAGGAAGTGATCGCACGTCTCGAAGCGGAAGCATTTATACGCCATATACAAACGTGGATCTTGCCTAGTTTGGAAGTAACAAGTTGAACTGTGGGAAATATCAGTCAAAGTAACGACGTTGGGCAGGAATATTGACAAACTGTATGGGAATGCAAGCAAGACCTTATAAAATTAATTGAACGTTGCCTGGAAGATGCCATTCCGGTAGCTGCTAAACTGGGAAGCAGGACACTGACCACAACCGGGGACGGTTGAGATTTAGTAAAGAGGAGATGAAACGGCGTGTCATTGAATACGCTGCCATCCGGCTATTATTTGCACTTTTTAGCAATAGTCTGTCTAGACGCTACTAAGTAATAATACAGCCGTCTAGACGGTCAATATACCTACTAGAACTCTGTTCGGTGGTACAAAGGAGAGTCAGAGTGAGCTCCGGCTGCTGACTGTAGTATTAGTACAGTGCTAGGCGCGGTTACAAGCGTTACACTGTGCGAAGTACACATACCAAGGAGGTCTATACGGGGTCTAGTACCTCAGAATGTCAATTACCCTATCAAAGGAACCAATGACTGCACAGGAAAGCCATAGTCTTCACTAGCAGGGCAAGCAACATGATATAGGGTCTGTCTAGACGAGTCGGCGCACTAAGCTACAGGCGTCTAGACGAGCATAGAACGACTCTATAGGTTGTCTAGACGGCAAAGTACCGCGTCTAGACGGTGCAAGGAGCTTAGGGATATAAGGAGGGGTCGCCCTAAAGTGCCCCTCTAGCCAGTCAGGTGACCAACGCGACGCGGTCAGCGTTGGGGCGCCACAAGCACAAACATGACGAAGGGGTTCTTGTTGAGATGTAGCCATGGGCGGACGAACATATGTCTAGTCCGTGTGCTATCGGGGTATACGAGCGGATTGGTGAGCAGTCCGGCGTCGGGGGACAGAGTTTTGCAAATTACAAGGTTCGGAAGCTGTCTAGACGACCCGAACTGGCCATATACCCGAACTGGGCCCCCAAGATCGTCATCTATATGACTTTCTGGCAAGCCCAGAGCCAGCATAGACCCGGTTAGCCTTCCGAGGATGACCGCATGACCAGAACATCGGCCTGTTTTACTCATTTCTCTTTACTTCATCTCTTTCTCTCAGAATTGTATATAAAGCCTCATAAAATACCGCAACAGACCAGTGTATGCCCCGCTCATCGTTGCGACGATTCGGGTGTGCTCAGGCCACTTAGCGGAGATTAAAGTACCATCTCTCTCTGTGTAAAACAGTAGTCTATAAAATCGCAGCGCTGCTTGTTGGATCCAGAACATTTGTGTGAACCTATAAGCAAAGCTTCGCGTTGGGAGGTCGTGAGCGGCGACTGCCTCCACGTATAAATCAGGACCGCACGCACATTAGAAGGCTTGAGAACTGCACTAAGCGTCGCGAGTGGACTCTAGCAGGGCATCCGCATTGGGTGACCAGGAAACACCTCGCTAAAACCGACCACGCCCGGCACAGCACTTTGGGAGAACCCTGGGACAACCACCGGTCGTTTAGCTGTGTTGGATAGTACTTTGAGGTCCTTAATAAACTCAAGTGTACGGAAAAGATCTTGGATTCAAAGGAGTCCGAGTCTGCCGCTAGTTCTCGAGAGGCTAGCTGTGCACCAGAGGCCGTCTAGACGAAGCAGCATAGCCCTTGAACGGGATTTTCAGTCCAAATCTACACCTCCTCGCCTAGGCACCTGTACTTCGGTGCGATTCCTAGTAACAATCCTTTATATATAAACCTGCACATCCTTCCCTGGAAGTCTTGTTTAGAAGCCAAGCAGCCAAGCCAACTAGCGTCTAGACGCTGCATTTTGAGACGTTTTGAACGCATAGAACAACTATACATGCTCTAGACATCAGATCCGCAGTCGCATACTACGACTCAGGACCCGAACTCATCGAGGAAGACGCGCTAAGTCCCCCGTGAGTCAGTTTAGATAGGATTGGGTTTGTGTGTGGTGTGTTAGTTGTTCAGCTAGCCCGCATTCAGAGCTTAGTTTAGCCCATTCCGTAGTCAGCACATCTTGCCCGTTTCAGCAGTTGCCCGGTACTATACTCAAAGCTTCTACGAGCTTTTTGGCCGCGCCGCTGTAGTACCCATGCGCCTGGAGCATGCGATCTCGGCTTGAATAAACAATGTATTATATCACTGACCTATCTACGATCGACTCATATGTACATAGAATGAATATGATAGTGCGTTCTCCTCGATCCTTTTACCTGAGCCCCAAGATGTGAAAAATTGAGGCCATAATATCAAAAGTCCCGGCACCATTGTGCCGCGTGGTGGCGGTGACATGTTCTTTGCGCCGGCTGTCTGATGGCGCTTAACCTCCCTTCGACTCCCTCCTGTACCTCCTCAATCTTCGTATCGACACATCGCCTTGGACCAACTTCGCGTTGGTGCTTTCCGCCTTGGCCCAACTTCGCGTTGGTGCTACATCGCTCGAATATAGACAACTCCGCGTTGTTTATCAAACAATTCTACCAATTCTACCAACAATTCTACTCGGATTCAGGCTCGCATAAACCGTTCACCGACGCACCGACCCTCCATCGCCCGCAAGCAACGTCCACCGAATGCTCCACTTTCCGTACGCAACTTCATGTTGCCGTACGCAGCTTCATGTTGTGCTAATCTCGGTCCCTATGCAGCGAGTCCACGAATATGGTGATCGCCCTCGCGATGCCATACGTCCCCGGAGGCCGCGAGTGGTAGGCAACATGGGAGATGATATGCTCGGGCTCGATGACGAGCAGAGGCTGCGGGTGCGGTGGATGCGTGTACCGCACGGTGCATTTAAAATGCGTGTGCGTGAGATAGGGTGTTTTGGCTGCATCCGCGGGCAACGCCTCCCCGTGGGGCTGGACGACGACGAAGATCCGTTGCTGGCCCTGCAGAACCTGCGTCCACATGGATCGGATGAACCCTGCGTCCTTCCGTCCAGTCGAGGGGTGACGGAATGAGATGGAGCTATTGCCGTCGTTTTTCTCGAAGGTGCTGAACGTCCGCGTCTTGTGCTTGAAACTGGTGAGCATTTTCCCTCGACTCGGCAGTACGTTAACACCCGCGTTCATCAGTTCAAATGTGAGGTCGGTCGAGCGAATGTATTGCGGGGAATACTTGTGATTCCAGTACTGCAAGATTAGTTTGTATATGTGGTGGTCGAGTAGGACTCCGGAGCCGTTGAAGGAGGTGAGTATCGTTCACGGCTCAATGAATCGGCATTAACCTCGGGGCATAGGATCCCCATAGCCTCAACGAGAGGTGACTTGGAATCCATCTCTGTGGCGGCGCTATCCTTGATTGTCGCAAGTAACCTTCCTCGTCGACACATTTGGCGAAGCATCGTCAAGTCCATTTCCCCTATTTCAGGTAAGTAGACGATTTGCTGCGTTGAACTCTGGCTTACACATATGATTGTTCGTCTTGATCTTCTGCAGGGCTCCGTTGTGGCTCTCGTACATAAATTCGGCGAGCTTGACAAGCGGGCCCCACCACTTGAGCTGGTCACCGTTATGCAGGGCGTAGTGGTGGTTTGGGCGCGTTGTTAAGCCAGGGAAAAGCGACTTGGAGGAGTAGAGATAGCTGCTATACATCTCGGTGTATCGGTCGGCCTCCGCTGGGCCGGTCGTATAACTGCAGAGGATGTGCGTCGCACCGACGAGATCATGAAAATTGAGGAGCAGCTTTTGGTCTTTCTTGTTCGAGGAGTGTCGCCACCAGATTTCGGGAATAATGAGGGGGAAGAAGATGGAGAACAAGACAAACCAATTGTCGGCCTTCAGCTTTCCGTGCGTCTTGTCTCCGAGATTGACGGGTGGCCGATCAATCCAGGAGGGGATCACAACGCCAGCAAGCCCTGCATGGATGAGGGCCATCGCCTCGTCGTCGAAGATGCGCTGCGAGGGCTTCTCGCGGCCGTAGATTCATCCTCATCCTCCTCCTCCTCCTCCTCTTCGTCTTCATCTTTCTCCTCCTCGCCTACCTCGCCGTCGTCGGCCTCCTGGATGTAGTAGAATGATGGGCGCCGGCTGAGGGACTTTGGAACATCGTTTTCAAAGAAACTCTCTTGATGGAGGTCATCAAGTTCGGCTGCGACGGCGTTCGCGTCGAAGTCCAACATCTCCATATCGGAGTCGGAATCCGTAGCCGTATCCGACCCTCCAGCGGTCCCTCGCGCCTTCGGAGCATCAGATCCAATCCCCCATTTCAAATGGCAGTGATGCTGGAGTACACCTTGGATCCAGCCATGCATAACTCCCAATACCGTGTACTTCACTGGATCGCGATAGGTAATTTGGTGAATGGGCGACCAGCGAGCGCCGTGCTCGTTGAAAATGGCCTTGCGAGCATCCTGTGTTTTGGTGTTGAGCCAGGCTGTGGCCGCCTGGAGGACCTCCCATCCGCGTCGCGGCTCAAAGTTCTGATGGTCCAGCCGATTGATTTGGTTCCGCTTCAACTTGCAATAGGAACAGAAATTGTGCGCGGCGTGACTGGCGCACCCGAGCGCCTTCTTGAGCGCCAGGAGATCGCCAATCGCAGCAAGTATCGCGACTCGGTAGAAGTCTCCATGGGGGCGGGTGTAGGTCGGTATCATCTTCCCAACCCACATTTCCAAAAACTGATCTACGCTCGGGTCCAGGAGCGCGCCCATTGTCGTGACTGTCGGCTCTTTGGGCGGAGGCGTTATTCCAACGAAGAATGCCACTTCCGGGAGATGCCACATCTCGTATGGAAGATTAAGAGGAATTGCGATGATGGCTCCGCAAGACGCCGTCTTGCCGGCGATTTTATTCAGGAAGGGATTGAACCAATTGATGTACCAGCTGAACACGAGATTGTTGGGCTTGGAGGTGAAGGATCCCAGACTTTGCCAAGCTGGGCTATCCCAAATGGACCGCATCCTGTCTGGATTCCGCCGGTGAAGATGGGACTGGCGAAGAAGCTCCTCCATTCCAGGCCGCGATAGAAAGTGCGCGAGCCAGGACTCGAAGTTTTGCGTGGAATACAGACGTCGGGGCACGATTCTAGGGCCTGCGCGAGTCTTTCGTTCCACCCAGAGTGGAGTTTTACACGGCCGCGAACCACTTGTCTGTCGAGCCAGGCAGATTTGTGGCATTTCCTTCAAAGAATACGGACGGAAGCATGTCGGACAGCAAATCGAATGGTCGATGACGGGTTCGAGGGAAAGATAGTTTGCTGCGGTGCGTACATCTTGGGGGATTTTCTGTTCTGCATCTGACGCAGCCACCACAGCGATGACGAGGCCAAGGACCTTGAGAACTCGGTTGCTTGTGTCTCGACTGAGACCGCATATAAGATGCAGCCAGGCCGCAAGCGTGCAGCTCAGGAAAAGGAGACGACGCCAAGCGATCGCGGGACCTGAAAGAACAAAGTCAGTCGCTTGCACTCAAAGATAAACCATTAAACTGACTTGTTTCGTCCTCCATATCTACGTCTTTTTCCTCGCGCATGACTTGAAGCCCCGTAGGGAGCTCATCTCTCCGCGCGGGCGGTTGCGCTTCCTCTTCATCGTGCGGCTGCCCATAAATCACTATATTATTTGCTAACTGGGACACAGCAACTTACTACTAGTGGGGGCAAGATTCCTTTCGCCACCATTTCTTGCTCCGCCTTCCGGTGTTTGCTGAGGGTGCTTTTACTATACCATTTCCCTTGTTTCTCTGACCCATCCGGCGCCCTCCAGGTTCGACTGACGCAGTCGTGGGCGCGGCAGACACACAACTTGTAGTTTGGGCGGCCATCGGGATCCACGTAGTCGTCCATGCTCGGTGAATAACGGCGAGTGGTGACTGGAACGTCAAAAACATGGTAAGACCGCGCTTTGTCCTTGTTCTTGAAAGGAATTTGATGGGCGATTAGATTAGATTCTTTCGCACAGGTCTACCGCGACATAATGACACGCTTTGTACCCTTAGCTACCATTCTTATCTTACCCTTAGCTACATTTCTTTTACATTTTGTATGTCCAGGCTAAGTCAAAGCAACAAAGAATATATTTTATCTACTTAAACGGCTACCGCGAGATTGCAGCGAGGTTGCAGCGTGGTCACGGAAAAGTCCGCAACCGACGCTTTGACCAGATTTTCAGGTGTTGCCCGGCTTTATGTAGGTGTTGGTTCAGCTCTGCGTGCTGTGACGCGTGCTACCTGCCGGCTAGGTGTTGCCCGCTTGTCCACCGTGTGCACGCAGCTTGCTCCTCAGGCCCATGAGATGACACGTGCGTGGGCGGGCACAGAACGCCCGGTCCGGGTCATCGAGTACCTCCGAGAGCCTGAGCGGGTGTTCAGTCCGTAGACTCAGATGTGGGTGATCCCCTGCGCCAGTCGTCGGCCACGCATGGCTTCAATGACCTCGCTCTCCTTTGCTCTGCGCTCTTCCCTTTATCGTGCAGGTTCTCGTCGTCGTTGCAGTGACACACATATCCCCACGCCCACCATACGCACACCCGCACACGTCCGCACACACCTGCGAGCTGCGGACATTCCCACCACTGCCGCCCCCTCGGATAACCCAGGTCGCGGGCGGCGAGTGGACAAACAGGACCGTTTTGTTCTCGGGCGTGAGAACACTACCATCGTCGTCATTGCGGCTCCATTCACAACACATTCACGAGCAGGCACACGCTGCCAAGATCCCGGAATCGTCTACCGCCCTTGCCCGCTCGCGGTAGTGATGCATAGTCGACGGACGGATGGGCGCCGGGCACCGAGTGGATGATGGCATGGGGCTGTATTCATTTGATCCCTCGTCGCGCTATGCATCCCGTCTCATTGTGTACTCGACATTTGCATACCTTCATGCGGCATGCAATGCACCTGTCCCTCGTGCGGCAATGCGGGACGATGGGCAGTGGGCAGGTGTTCAGGGGTTCGTGCCCTGATGTGATGCTGTACTATTTCGACCAAATGTTCAAGTGACGGGTGACGCCGGGTCGTGAACTGACCAAATTTGGCACCTGTAACGGTGACATTCCAATTTTTGGCCTCAAATAGGGGTAAAAACTGTCAAAAAACCTCGGCCGGCACTTGCCGGCCGTCCATTTACGGTAATTTTGCGTGATTGCCGAGGAATGAACGCCAAGCCGAATGAACATTTGTGGTGACGGGTGACATGGCGTGAACATTTGGTCGAAATAGTACAGTATGGCCTGACATCAGGAAACACCTCTTTTGGTAAAGAAGCCAGATTACCCCTAAAATAGGGAGAAAGAGGTCAGATTACCTTCATTAGGTGGGTTAGCTTTCTAGTGATGTTGGAAATAAATTAGTAGTAATCGGACCTAATTTAGCCATGATTAGCCAGAGCTTTCCGCCATTATGCTGGGCTTTCCTCACGGTTTACAGTCAGGCTGATGCTTTTGAATTGGAACCAAGTGTATTTATTCAGATTACTACATACACATGTACGTTGGACCACGATATAAGCAGATACGCCCTACAACTGAAAAATGTCCCAATACGGCGTCCAGGGAAATAAAGAACATCTTTGATACCGACACGCACAATTGGACAGGAGATCGAACCCGTAACCTGCACCAGCGAACCTAGAACCACGCCGGCTCCATTTGCTCGTAGGTGCAACATTCAGTCATCGGAGTTCGCGGCAAGTCAATGTGGAGGAGCCTTTCAACGTAGACAATTAGGATGGTCTTAGCCAATGTGAAAGAATGCGACCTTACCTAGTCATCTGTCATTCAACGCCTCAGACTAAACAGTAGCAGGACTTGTGGACATTAATCAGTAACCGGACGGAGAGATCGAAGGAGCGTTGATGGACGAGAACGGCAGGAAACATACCCTTGAGTCTGTGACGACTCAACCATGTGGAAAACAAAAATCCATTCATAATTGTGGGGTTTAGAGTGAATGCGGAAGGTAGTGGCGCAGCGCGGGATCCAGAAATCGAGTGTCAAGATATAGCCGGGGCCATAACTGCCTTTCATAAGAACTTGTGAACAGTTAGTGAGCTTGGATCTACCGGAACATATCAATGAAGACATACCACTCACCCGAGCAGCGGGGGGATCTTGTGGAAACCTACAAGGGAAAGATACATAGCTGGACATTGAAGCAAACACAAGAGCACATACGGAGATTGTTACACCCAAAAAAGCATCTGCCTTCTTACCGCAGACCTAGAACAGTTTCGGGTATAATTCTCAATGCGGCGCCACCAATTAGCGGACAAAAACAAACCAGCAGTCCCACCCTCGGACGACATTACGAATGTTTTCAAAGTAGCCTAAAAAGGAAGTTCAGTATTCACTTGTCGAACGCAAAGCAGCGGTAAATCATCAAGACAAAAAGAAGCCAGGGAAGGGGGAAGAGCTTTGAGCTGCGGGGTTTGGGGAGGGATGTGGCAACATCGATCTGCAAGGCGACCAAGAAAGGTAGGTGAGAGGCAGTCAACTGTGAGCCAGGAAGAGAGCGCGTACCTCATTGTTGGACAATTACATGATCGAGGCTTGAGAGGGCGAAGACACTTTCATGATCTCCTCACAGGCCGCAGGACGATGAGTAAGATGTGAGTAGGAAAAATCATGTATGCACCGCCGACGACGGAAAAACAACTCCAGAGGCCGTCACATTGAGTCTATGCAGCTGCATAGCTCAAGGAGAGAGGCTGTAGAAGCCTTTGCTGACTCTTCCGCCGTATGCACCGGGTCCCGCCTTCCCACTTGTTGGTTTCTGGAGGCTTTGGCGCAGGAGCTCGGACGTCGATTTTGTGCACATGATTTGCCTCTTCTTCTCCTTTTATTCCTTTCGGCGTTTCCGCTTTTCTGGGTGCGGGTGGGCAGCAATGCGGAGGAGTGACGAGCACCTAGCTCTCTACGGGCAACGGAGGCAACACGTACAAAGCAACGAAGACTACGCGTCTCGTTTTGATGAAGATGTTGCCGTGCGGTTAAGGAGTGGCGGTGGGCTGCGCGAGGGCTCGTTCCAGGCTGAGACGGGTGTGTGGTATTCTATGCTGATTAGGATGTGATTTGTGGGAGGTGTGCGGGGTTCACCATGATTGTACCGGAGCGTTCGTCATGGATGTGTTGGGTTGGGCGCTGTTGTGCATGGAGACGGCGGGAATGGCAGTGTACCTACACCGCGGGCACGGGCCGGGCGAGGAGTGTACTTTTGCATCTTGGGTTCGGACGCGTCAAAATGAAATTATATCATCTTCTTTCCAAAAACAAGATCGAAACGTTGTGGTCTTTAATTTTGGAATCAGCAAGAATAGTACTACGAGCCTTCTGAGGTGTGCCGCAGGCATGCAAAAATTCTCGGCGCACAAAGTGGACGGAAGCCTTGACGTGTTGTTTGGTTCGTACGTTTATCACGTTCCCGACGTTGCAAAAATAGAACCGCAAAACTTTTCGGTCACCGCAAATTTCTTTTTTTATTCAACACTCAGAATCCCCCAAGATTTGACCCACAGATAGTCCCAGCTCTCTCTACTGGTGTCCTCACAGGAATAGTGGTCGAGTGTACGGCAACCAAGACAATATCGAATTTGATGGGATCATCTACGGTCAACAGTGAGATATTGGCTTGTTTCTGCCACTGGGGAGGCACCATCCACTGTGTTCACAATTTAGTCATGTGCCAAGGAACATCCACCGACTACAACCCAAATCTTACACAATCTCTCTTAGACAGCTCCAGAAGATTTTCTGGTAGCAGAGGTAAAAAAAAGTGTGTATGGGCAGTTGATGGGCAGTCAAATTTGAACACAACACAAAAGGTCCTACTGGTATTTTGGCCACCTTACTCCCTTCAAATTCCACCTTCCCAGTCCATCCTTGGAGTCCATGCGCGAAGACGAGCAAGAGAAATCGAACTTAATGATGGCATCAAAGTCTCACCCCGTTGCTTACCAAGTTGAGGGTGGCCCGCACCTGAACGGAAGCCCTTTTGCATGACAATGAGTGTTTGAAGGAGGCATACTGACTGCTAATTTAGAGGTGTGAACCATTGTTAATATTGAACAGAGGGAGTCTGATGCATCAAATTTGCTCTCGTCTTTGCGTCGGGCTGATGGAGCTCTGCTCATCGGAAGATATGACTGGGGACAATGTACATCATCTATGGGTACAACATAAACCTATTCTGAGTTTTGAGCAATTTTTTTTTCGCGGTGACCGAAAAGTTTTCGCGGTTCTATTTTTGCAACATCGGGAACGTGATATACGTTGATCGCCTCGGAAGCAAACAATCGTCTCTTCAACTCGACCAACTGAAACCTCAGCGGCGTTACCTCTGTTTTCCTGGAATCTGAATCGGGTGGCTGCTCCAAGGCTGCTTTCATCTGTGCTTGCGTTAAATATCTCCACCCGTTGTGTAGTGCGGACTCTAGGCCTCACGTTGAAAGAATACACATTTTGCACGAATTGCACGAATCCCGCAGCTGCCAACAGTGCTCCAACCCTGGTTGCCGCTCAAACATGTACTCGGAACGCTTTGAAACATCGCGCAGCAGCCTTGAAAGATGCAAGAACTCCAGTGCGCGTCCATTTTCTCAAGACGCGCTCCTCTGGGCTCACAGTGCTCTCAATTCATCAAGACAGCGGCCGCTCGATCCTGCACATCTTTTATCTCCGCCGCGTCCATCTAGGCTTAACCGGGTGAGTTTCTCGCGCCTCGTAACACGTGTGTCGTTCATTTACTCGATCCCAGATGAAAGTAGAACTACTTCGCGGTGAGTGGAGCCACGCGTTCAAGGGTTGCCCTGCCGCTCCGATCCTTGTGTATTCCAAGGTCTGTCACGGTGTATGCTAAGACGTCCTTGTTCGATTGCTTTGTGCTGGCCCGACACCGAGCACTTCACCGCCGCGTATGTCGACATTCTCCGTTGCGAAACAATTTTTTCAGTAGATCGAGGCTGCCGCAGAGTAGACTCGAAGGCAGATGTTGCTGAGCCGTCCCAATTTAGACGATTCCGACCGAGGCATGCGGCAGGGTCGGGGGCGGATATTTTTTGATCGCTTCCCTTCGTTGTGCGTTCCCTCCTCCTTTTCTTCTTCGACGTCTAACAGAATATACTCTAGGTTAGCCCTAGACGACCGCTCTGCTCGACGAGCATGTCGGACGGCTATGTATAGACAGAACCGCTCGACCAAGATGGAACACGGGGTACGTGGCATACGAGAGCGCGACGCCGAGGATTTGCTGGAGCGTGTCGTCGGCCTCGATTTCCGAGCACGATTTGTATTTGCCCGTGAGGCCGTAGCTGCAAAGTGGGTTTTATGAGTGCAGCTTCGCTCTAAGGAGCCGGCTGTGTCGCTGCATCCTCGCTAGCCTCCCGCGCGCCCGTAGGTGGTGAGGTGGGATGACCTGCCAGGGTGTACGCGCTCAGTGCTTCTTTAATTTTCTTTACTGGTCGCGCTTGTGACTTTGCCTCTTTCCCTTTTCTGCTTCTCATCCCGTAAACTCCTGGCTCTCTAATTCGCTTTTGCACGTCCACGAAGAGAATAATCGTGGGAGATACTTAGTCCCCGCATCAAACTGGTAGTGATCTGAGACCCGCGTTCTTTGTTCTCCGCCATACTGTACTATTTCATTCAATTCATATGTCACGCGTCACAGAGGCCAAAATATACGAACTATTTCGTACTTGTCACGGGTCACCGAGGGGATTTCGAACTTGCGAAACAAGTCACAAAATCGGTGAGAAATCCAAATTTCGCACGTGCGGCGCGTTTTTTGCACTTTTGGTTCAAAAAAACGACTAAAGAAGCTGAGTATTGACCAATGCAGGTTGAACTTACAGTGATCTCCCCTGCCATTGCCATATCCGCTCATTTCCTCCCCAGCTGAAAGCATTTCCGACTGCAAGGCCCGTGGGAAATATACGAACTTTTTTTTGGTGTCACGGTCTGCCTGGCCCATATACGAAAACCAAAGTTCGAATTTTCTGGTCACAGGTCACAGCCAGGGAGAATTGAATGAAATGGTACAGTAATGTCTAACGCGCGGAACATTGGGAAAGCTCCCTCCCACTCGAAGTCGCAGTGGATCGCATCAGCAATCCTCACCGCCAAGACGATCACGGCGGCGGCGGAATGCGCCCCGTTTCCGTACATCAAAGGAGTCTCGGGAACGGTCGTTATTCTCTTGAAGACAGTAGAGGTCCGTCTCTGATATTCGGCAAATCCTCGCACTCACGTCAGACTTTAGAAAGTCCAGCAGAATCGCGAAGATCTGAAAGAACTTTGCGATAATACCACGGAAATCGTAATGCTCCTTCACGACCAAATTCGAACCCACGGGAATACTGTTGTTAAATTCAAAGGGCTGTGTGAGGAGCTCGAGCGGTGCGTGATATATTCTTTTATTTCCCCCAAATTCTGAGTATTTCTTCAGCTATCTCGCAGCCGTAATCATTGCTGTTTAAAAGCTGCACGACCCGTCTAAAGGCTTTCGGAAAAGAGTCAAGGAATTATGGTGTCAAGCAACATTGCAGCTGAAATCGCAGGGTATCAGAATCAGATTCAAGCAGTTTACTTCAGATTGAAGGTAAGGAGCGCCCAAATTTTCACTCCGGGCTTCCGTTCTAATGGGACCTCAGTTACTTATCGCTGTTGATACTAACCTCAAAGTCGAGGAGATTCACGCCGTGGTAACTGCTCCCGGTAGGTTTCATGCCAGTGCTGTACCTTACACATTGAAAGCTCACCATTTGAAGGTTTCGCCGTGGTCCCTGCAGTCCAAAAAATCAATAATTGTCCCCCTCCATCTCGGATTTTCCAAGGGAGACAGATGATACTGGCAAAGATGCACATATTTTTTACCCCAAGTTCAGGGAAACAGCTTATTTATGTTCTGCATGGTCTGGGTGGCGCCGGGAAGACTCAGATTGCTCTGAAATTCATCCAGGAGTCATCATCAAGGTAGGTTGTATAGTTTGAGTTGAAAGTGATTCTAAATTTATCTTCCAGTTTCTCGGATATCTTCTTCCTGGATGCTAGCACACTCGACACAATTGATTCAGGCTTCAGGGATATGGCTGCCTCCAAAAGTGTCGGTGATTCCGCCCAAGATGCTCTGAAGTGGCTTCAATTGAAACACGAGGGATGGCTTTTTTTCTTTGACAATGCTGATGATCCAGCAATTGACCTGAACAAGTTTTTCCCCGAGTGCGACCATGGAAACATCATCATTACCTCTCGTAATCCTGGACTTCGAGTTTATGGTGAACACTCTCCAGTGTCTGACATTGAGGAAGCAGATGTAATTGTTCTATTGCTCCAAAGTGCAGCAATGGAACCTTCTGAAGAAAATGTTGAAATTGCCGCCAAGATTGTCGAGGTGAACCACCTCATCACTCAATATATAAGAAATTCTAATTTGTTTCACAGGAATTGCATTACTTACCTCTGGCAATCGCACAGGCCGGGTCTTTCATCTCACAGTCTGAGGATCTCAAAGGATACTTGGTGCTATACAAGAAAAATCAAGCCCAACTTCTTAGCGAAAAACCAGAGCAGTCTCATGATCAATATGCACAGACAGTGTACACAACATGGCAAATCAGCTTTGAGAAGCTGAGCCAGCCAGCAGCTACTCTCTTGCAACTCTGTTCTTTTCTGCATTACACTGGGATCTCAGAGGACATTTTCAGCAATGCTTCGAAATACAGTTTCCCAGCCTGGTTGTCGGTCAAAGAGGAATTGCAGGAACCACTGGCATTCCTGTCTTGTTTTTTAGGTTCTACAGGGGAATGGAATTCACCCAGCTTCTTGGAGGTTACCAAGGAGATCAAAGCCTGTTGATCAGCTTTGATGCAAGGACAAAAATGTTCTCCATTCACCCACTAGTTCATGCCTGGAGTCGGAGCACTGTGGTGGATGAAGGCTTATCTCGCTTGTGTACCAAATCCATACTTGGAATGTCCATCTCCGAGGTCCCGGACCATGATATGATAGTCACTTCTATGAGACTAATACCTCATCTTGCGGCACTTGATGCTTCTAATGCCGACCAAGGGCCCGACTTCAGAGCTGCATTCTGGAACATATATTTTGCTGCAGAGAAACCCAAGGAAGCCCGTGAGCTCATAGTGCAGGTTGTCGAGAAGTGCAAACTACTTTTTCGGAGAACAGCATCCAACCACCCTGGAGGCTATGCAGCAACTCGGGATAACTTATCGACATCTTGGAGAGTACCAGAAAGCAAAAGACCTCGAGGTATTCATACTTGACAGCTGGATCAGACTTTTTGGCCCGGATCACCCTGCCACCTTGAGGACCATGGGCCATCTTGCTCTGACACTATCAGACCTAGGAGATTCTGTGGAAGCAAGAGATCTGCAGGCCATTGTGCTCAAGAAGCAGATCACCCTACTGGGGGAGGATCATGTTGAGACCGTGACAGCAATGGGCAATCTTGCTGCGAGATATTATCAGCTGGGAGATTTTGTGAAAGCCAAAGAGCTCGGGGTCACCGTGCTTGACTAGGGCTGCACGCCGTCGGCGCCGGGAACGGCCGCCGGTTTAACGGGGGTCGAACGGGTAAGTCCGTCCCGTTACCGTCCCGTCGCAAGACCTCCAAAGGTTCGTACGGAACGGGACGGACAACGGGACGGCCGGCGCGGGTAGACGGGTGCAAGATCATGTTGAAAGTCGCCGGTAAGGCTTAAAACATCTGCTAACCAGGCCAAACTTCGTTGTTAGTGTCGAGAACAACGGTCTTGCAGCTAATAGTGAGCTCAAAGAACTTTTTGGGGGGTCCGAGGGAACAAACATCCATTGAATCGGCAGAAATTTCAACCAAAAGACTCTGGGATGATGGTTTGAAGAGCAAAACAGATTTTATTTGTTGAGTAGTGTCGAGTAATTGTAAATCTTGCAATGTTCAATGCGAATTCCCAAAGGGGAAGTTCTTGGTCGGCGTTACCCGAGTCGCAATTGCGTCCACTCCGAGTCGGTAAAAAATGAATCGAAGCTGGAATACATGCTCACCATGGAAACATACTGATTCACTGATCCATCGCGCTGAAATCCAACGTAAAATCCTCGAAATTGTGACCCTTCCCGTCGACCCGTCGCCGGCCGTTTTTCGACGGCAGAGAACGGTTCATGTCCGTCCCGCTGCCGTCCCGTCGCCAACTGTTCAGGATGTACGACGGAACGGGACGGCTACCCGTCGCACGGGACCCGTAGAACCGGCGCGACGGGCGCGGTGTACAGCCCTATGCTTGACAAGCGGACCAAGCTTCTGGGTGAGGATCATCCTGACACCCTACTAGCCATGGGAAATCTTGCTGGGGCGTACTCTGAGCTAGGAGATTTTGAGAGAGCAAAGAAAATCACGGCCACCGTGCTCGAGAAGCGGCTCATACTTCTGGGCGAAGACCACCCCGACACTTTGATGGCCATGGGGGATCTTGCTGCCATACACATTGAGCTAAAAGACTTCCAGAAAGCAAAGGAGCTCCAGGTCATGGTGCTTGAGAAACGGACCCATTTACTGGGCAAAGCTCACCTAGAGACGGTGAAAGCTATGGCCAACCTTGCAGTCACATATTACAACCTAGATCAATTGACAAAAGCGGAGGAGTTAGAGGTCACGGTGCTTGAAAAGCGCAGACAACTCTTAGGTAACCAACATCCAGACACCATAGATACCATGCAGGACGTGGCAGCTACGTACCACGCACTCGGGAAGCTAAGGGAGGCTCAGGAGCTTGAGCAACTTGTTCATCAGATCCAAAAGTTGTGATACTTTGTATTAGTTACTCAATAAGTTAGCTGCATTGCCTTTTTATTACTTCACGGTTTCTGCTTCATTCAGAGCAGAGGAGTCTCGGCTGGTTCAAGTGAAGTTCATATAGTTGCCCCTATCCCGAAAAGGTAACTTCTTTCCCTCTTTCGGCCTACACCCTTCGTTCCCGAAAGGACGAAGAAAGAAGAAAAGCCTTGTATACTTATATAAGAGTTTAACAACCATTTCCGCCCATCCGCTATATCCTACTTCCCTACGTTATCCTACCATCGTCACCAACTAAGAATTTTACCGCCCACTTATAAGATGCCTCAATCATCCTTCTTACCCCCGTTCATGCTCATTCGCTTGCCCTGCGGCGGGCCGGGCGCTGGTACGCTTCCCAAGTTGAAGCCGGCGCCGGGACCGGGCGTAGGCGGGAAGACGCCGTACTGTGGCGTACCGGGCGTGCTGACGCCGCCGTGGGTGCCGGCTGGGAGAGAGGTGGTCAGTAACGCGGATTAAGGAGAGGATAGAAGGGAGGGGGAAGCCAAAGTAGAAGTCTAATCCACTCACCGACAGGCGACCCAAACCCACCCAACGGCGCACTCCCCACACTCAACGCCCGCGGACTCCCAACAGCCGCATGCCCCGCATGCAGCCTGTCATTCCCCTGTCCACTCCCACTCGAATTCCTCGCACTCATGGGCGGCGGTCCCCCAAACCCAAGCCCCACCCCGCTCGGCGTCCCCGGCTGGCTCGCATACACCCCCGCGTGCAGCCCCGGCGACGCCGCACCAGGCGTGAATGGCGACGCGGGCGAGTACGGGCTTGGAGGCGGGAACGTCCCGCTGACCGGCGTCCCGCTGTACGGGCTCCCATACCCGCCGCCCGCACTGGGGCTATACACGCCCGCGCTGGGGCTGCCCGGCGTGCCTTCCATGACCCAGCCGTTGCCCTGTGGGACGAGACGTCCGCTCTTGGGGCGCGCGCGGAGGGAGGCGCCGGAGAACTTGGTGCGGAGCGCGGAGGACGAGGAGACGGCGGCTGGGGTGATCTCAGAGTCGGAGGAGCCGGCGACGGACTCGATGGCGGCGGTGGTGACGCGGATGGCGTACCCCATGCAGGTGAAGACACCGCCGATGACGCCGACGCAGCTGCGCATTGGTGTCTCAGTATACGCAAATAAGCACGAGACGAGTCAGGGTACGTACCGAATGATGAGCTGGATGAAGCTCGGGACGCGCTGGTGGATGGTCAAGCTCATCGGGTCCAGGTCAAACTTGAAGAAGATTCCGGGCGTCCCGCTGTGCTGACTGAGCACGCGCGTGTAGTGCGTGACGGAGTACTGGTTGGTGTGCAGAGGGGAGGACCGCGGGGCGATGTACGTAGTGGGGACGACGTGGAGGAAGTACTGGTAAGCGACGAAGGCTGTTAAAATAGTTAGCGATTGAAGAATGAGGACGGACAACGGACAAGGAGAATGACAGAGGGAAGGAAAAGAGGGAGGCGAGAACGAAGCAGAGAGCGAGAGACAGACAGAGGCGCTCGCCGGCCGCGCGGGGCGCGCAGGTCGACGACACTGGCCTCGAGCCCACGACAGCCCTTCATCTACGAAAGTAAGAAGCGCCGAGGCCACGAGCGCGGGACCCCAGCGGGGGCTCCAGGCCACGCACAGAACTCCGCGCTCCTAATCCCTCCCAGAGTTCGTCCTTCTCCACTGCTGCCGGCCCGACACACCCACGCACATACCCCGCGGTGCCTCACAAACGCAGGCGGTCGCCGCGCGCATGAACGACAGACGATGACGCGGGCGTTGCCTCCTACGGCGGAGAGCCACATACGAAGGCCTGCGCATTGTGGCATTCGCCACCCGAGCGTCGTCCCGAGGTATGACGACCCGCACCGGCCGTCGTCATCCGCAACTCGGGCCTTCCTCCTCCTCAGCGTCTGCACCACCGTCCGCACCGACGTCCGCACCTCCGTCTCGCACGCCGTCCTACCGCAAGCGCACGACTCGACCGCGAAGGGAGGATAAGGCTCGCGCCGCGAACGACACGCCGCATGCTCAACGTCTGCACCGTCCGCATCATCAGTTCGCACCGCCGACTTGACTCGCCCGTCATCCTCCCAGGCATCATCATCCCCACCTTCCACTCCGTCCACACGTCGGGCCGCCGTCCACAAGGTCCCAAAAGACGACACACCACCGCGCACCGCGCACGTCGTGTCTTTCGCGGCGACAAATATGACGCGCCCTGCAGGGACCTCTGCTCTCCATCCCCGCTGCTGCGGGCAAGCACACGAATAGCTGGCACACCACTCACGCCAGCGTCCATCCATCTCCATGTCCCCGAGCAGCCGCACCTCCAGTGACCAACGACGTCGCCAGGGAGGCCCAGCCTCCACGCAAGGTCGCCGCGGGTCCGACGCACACCCCCGACGCGTCCCCAACTGCGCACGACGGACGACACCCCCACCAGCCCCAACCCCGACGCGCTTGCTCCCATCCCAACTCCGGCATGTGGAGGGGCCGCGGGTACGATACACCGCCCTCGCGCGTACCGAAACACCGTGCCTCGGAGTCAGGTGCTCCCGCGCGCGGAGCCGCTACACCGCTCACCGTCGCCACCCGAAAAAAAAACCACAAGTGGAAAGGTCCACGCAAAAAACCCCGCCCAAAATCGACAAGAAGAAAGTATGAAGCAAGAAAGCACGACTCACGTTCGTTCGTCAGCTCAAAGCTGTTATCCAGCGGCTGCGTGATGTCGGGGAAGTAGGGCCCGAACGAAAACTCGGTGATGACGTGCGAGAGGTTCATTACTGCGGGGAAGGGGTTAGCAAAAGGTCGATAGATCAAATAAGATTTAAGACAAGGGAATGGAGCAGTACAAGGAGAAGTAGGACGCGGAGAAGGGGGAGGGTGTAACGGAAGGGGGAGTATGAGAGAGGGCGGGGGATACGCGGTGCGGGAACGACAGCAAGAACGCCCGGAAGGGTAAAACAGTGCTAAAACGCTCCGGCCCGGTCCAGCGGTCGAAAGAGGTGGCAGACGTGGTAAAGGAGGGAGCGCCGCGCATCCACCCGCTCCAAGCCTCAACCTTCACGCGCGTTGCTGCGTGGAGCAGTACGTTACGCGGGAGGGAGGACTGCAAATCCACACATCCTCCGCCTTCCCTATGTCCATCCACAGTAGCCATACGGAGCACACAGGAGCAGCATCGCACACCCCCAAAAGGGCATTGGTGCCCAACCAAACGCCCGAGGAAACACACCCAGGAGCTCTCCGCCTGGTAGCTGTATCGACAGACGCCGACCGCGAAAGGGCGAAAACGACGCAAGAAGGGACAGTTATACCCGACTGCCCGCGCGCCCTGCGCCCTGCGCTAAATGGCGATCGGCCGCCACCTCCCGCTGCTACATGACCAAAGGAAATGCGGATATACATGTCATGAACACCCACACCCGCGAATTCCTGCGCGCGCCGGACGAAACGTAGCCCGGATCCGCGCGCGATGGGGCGAGACACATCGCAGCGCAAGGAGACGAACGAATAAGCGCAAGGGAATGAATAGATATCCCACTATCCATTCGCCCCGGACGGGTTATCCGAGTAACGAGCGAGGGTATGCGCATCTCTGCGCGAACCCGCGACGCCATGATGCCACCGGCGGCGCATCCGCGCCTTCCCCTCCCCAAAAGAGATAGAACAAGTGCATCGAGCGATCGATGTCGCCAACGACCCGGTCCGTGTACGCCCCCACGATTCCTTCGCAGCTCGCTCGTTCACAGTCCAACACGACCGCCACCGAACACCGCGACGCTCGACGGCGAACAAAAGCTCAACCGACGAAGATGAAAATAAAGTGCAGCAAGACAAAGACGAAGAAGAGTAAAGAAGACGAGACAAAGGGACGCACACTTATGATCCACATGCTCGTGGCTCGCGTATCCGTGGCCCAGAGTCGTTATGTGCAGATTGGCTGTAGATAGAATTCGTCAGTAATTGTTTGGGGAACGGCGAGAAAAGAGAAAAAGAAAGATAGGGAGGATACGGTGAAGGGAGTACGGTGGAGGAAGAATTTATTCGCTGAAGCGTTGGGGCGCCAAGAGGGGGGAATGGATGGGCCGCGTGTGTGCCCAGGAAAGGACAGCGATAGATAAGTCCGCTCGTAAACGAATTCGAGGCATTATAAGGCCTTGAGGGCGATGCGACGCAGACACAAATGCGCGCAGCGGACGGGGAGGAGCAGGAGGTATGGCCGCCGCGGGTGCCTGGGAACGCCGGCGCAAGAAGCAAATGCGTCATATCGTTCCGACATCGATACACGGGATGTGTGGGACAGCTGACGCCATAGCGCAGCGTCGCCAACGGACGGACGGGCGCAACCAGGCCATGGTCGCCTGCGAGGAGGCGGAAAACGAAAACAAAGGTGCTTGCGTCTCCGTACATGAACTGCCAGCGCGCATAGCGCATGGTGGCATTGGCCGCGCTCAACGCAGACGCGGCATGCAACAATGCCGCCGACGGCTGAGTGTGCTTCCCATAGGCGCACGGCGACCACGAGCATTCCCCCGCCGACCCCAACTACCATTCACACTCTTCCCTCTTCTCCCCGAAAAAAAAAGTAACGACAGATATGCGAGGAAAAACGCACCCGTAACCTTCTTGACGTCCAACTGCCCACTAACGCGACACCCCTTGGCGTCCGGCTCGTGCTTGTAGCGCGGCATGTACGGTGTCGAGTCCCACTGGAGGATCGACGAAAAGAGGCCGCGGGACTTGCGCGATTGGGCAACGGCTTGGCGGACGGAGAGGGCTTCGGAGTGGGCTCTGCGGGAGCGCAATTAGCATAACAATGTAAACGAGGACAAGTGAAGACGAGGGAACGCACTTGAGCGTCGTAGCCTGGCTGACGTCGAATTTGTCCCCGTCGCGACGGATTCCAAGGCGGGCGTTGCTGAGGAACATGCGGTCGCCCACCGCGTCGCGCAGGTCCACGCTAATAACTGCACACTCATTAGCCTCCGTAACAAAAAACCCGTATAAAAAGCAGAACTCACAGCTACAAGGCATCGCCACGACCAAATCCACATTAATCTTCATAAAGCTCCCCGTCTCGCTGTCCACGCTGAACTCATGGTCCGGCCACCCAAACAGCCACTCGCCGATGTCGTTCAGCATGAGGGTGAAGGTGACGAGGCAGACGAGGACGGTGAGGAAGCCACGCGAGTCCGAGCGGGCGCGGTAGGTGGTGGGCAGCTTGGGGAAGGCGTCGAATTGCGCGAGCGGCGCGGGGACGGCGGCGTCCAGCTTCTCGAGGATACTGGGCTCCTCGAAGGACGACATTTTGGGCGACCAAGACGGGGGAAGACAAGAGTGGAATACGTGTCAGGAGATCACGTGGACGGCGAAACCACGGCGAGTTCCCAGGTACAGGTACAGTGGGTTGGGGGTACAGTGAGTTCAAAGTGCAGTAGAGGCGAGGAAGAAACACGCCAAATAGTGTGGTGAAACGAAAACAGAGATGGTCGCCAAGACTCCTCGGGTAATACACACGCAAACAACCGCTCTCGTCCCGATATGGTAATATTTTATTCCGAAATTCAAAGAATTGTACAAGAGAAAGTCAGTCTATCTGGAGGCCTTTCGGCAGGGCTAAGCACCACATGTTTACATATGGGAGGGACATCCTCAGACTCTTCCTGAATTCATCCGATGCCTTTGGATCAAGTTTCCAACCACAACAATAGATTTTGGTCTTCAGTCAATATACTGAAAGCTGGCGGGACCTGAAAATGAATGAATCCTGCCCAGATATTTTCGAGTGACCCTGGTCTCATCGGGGAATTCGGCTCGAGTGTGAATTTCACAAGGTGACTCTACTACTACATTCAAATAGTATCGGTATTATATTGTATTGTTGTCGCTCGACCACTGATCCAATCCACTCGAGTCGAACTGCGTCGGGGTCAAGTTAAATCTTTGCTTGAGCCAAACAAAGTCCCGTTTGATCGAGATTTTCACCACTGGAGCCAGATCCCCCCTCAAGCCAAATCACCCAACTTCCTGTTCGAGCTAACCACTCAGCCAAATTCATTTCAGCACATTATATTCTGGTCCACTGTTCCAAGTAGACAAAGTCCCAAGACCCGCCTTCCTCGAGCAAATAAAAACAACCCCCGCTCAGTGCCCTCTGAGAAGAAAATAATGACAGAAAAAAAAGGGGGGGGGAAATATTGGCCTCAAACTGTGGCAGCATATCTAGCAACAGGGCAGTGTCAGGGGCCCAGTCATCTCTGAAGTATGTAAGTTGGCCAGTCATGTATATCAGTACTAAGTTACTCGGTGTAACCACTCAGCATTAATCAGACATGTTTGTGACACAGGCATGTAAAATCACCCTGCACAACACAGTTTCCAGGCATGCATCAAATGCCAAGGGGGGGTAGAGTGGGGAGGCAGTGTTGACTCTGAGTGCCCAACGCGGGCCAGGCTTCCGCATCGGTCCTTTGTGATATTTGTCACGTGCTAACACCCCTCTGCCAACAACTTTGACTCGGATATGCGGCGAGACCGGCTTGTGTTTGCATGCCTAGGTTCCAATGGTGCTGCTAGTCACTTCCCACCTTTATGCCACCTCGATCTGCCACTAGTACTTACTGTGGGACTTCAAAATCAGTTTGGATTTTGGAAAACATCTTTGAGGTAAGGTTACTGTACTTTTGTTCCGTTGAATGTGCTATCTTTTGACCACTGGACAGCTACAACTTGGTATGTTGTGAAATAGAACCACACCAAGTCCCATGGAGTTTATACCAGATGGCAAAGGATGGTCCAATTTGCTGACACTCACATCAGGAGTGGAGAAGCCAGCCCGAGTGCACATTTGGTCTCCAGTGGAGATTTGCTCTAAAATGAACTATTGAATTTGACATCGAGCGGTTAGTTGGATGGAGTGGGCTACCTAGGATTGAGTAGAAGGTGGAACCAACCTATTACATAACCTTAAATTGAAATGTCCTAGTACTGGTGAAATGTGGCAGAGCTCAAGTCAACTCGAGCGAGCTGGCTTGAGCCGGATTGCCATTTCGAGAATATGAGAGCAGGTGACAGAAAATAAACCTGTTCTGCAGTTATAAGGGCAACCTCGAGGCCCGAAATACTGAAGAGTTCTAGTGAGGGGAATCTGAAGTACATAAATATAGTACACTAGAAATACAAGAAGCTGTGACGCACCTAGCAAGGGGAATCTGAAGAAGAAACTCTGAGAATTCCCTGTTAGGCCATGGGTATATGCTGATACTGTACAGAGGCACATGCTACACTGATCTGAGTGATCTGCCAGATCAGAGATGGCAGCAGAGGTCTCGAGCCTGGTCGCAGGCAGAATGCCAGCAGGGGTCACAGAAGTGGGTGGAGTGGTTGCTGGAGTAGGTGTGACTACTTCAGCTGGGGAGATGCCTCCAGAGGCCCGGAGGGGTTCCCCTGGCAGCAGTAAGCTAGATTCAACCTGACACTGTATCCAAAGTTATTTTTGTTTACCAGGTCAGTGCTGGTGTCTGCAAGCTGATGAAGTTCAGGACATGTAGCACCCTGTCTTCTTTGTCGGAACCTACCACCGTGACGAGGCGACAGTTCCGCCAAAATTAATTCAACCAGTAACACCATTTTATACTTGATACAGTTGTTCTTTTGGATATTCTGCCTTAATCTGAGTCATTATTGATTGCTGTGAGGGATGGATTTGGAGCACACGGGTCGGCAAGTGAACAATCTTAAACACTTCAAATTAACATGTGTGAAGCATGGCTTAAGATGACATGAAACAGCTTAGAGTGTGACTTCAAACGACTCAGGATGTGTTCAAAGCCTCCCCCACCAGGTGTTCAAGCACTTCCAACCGTTCAATTGTCCTAATGCTGTACCATGTCATTTGCATGCTAACTGAGTTTTCACTGACACTGTCATTGAGGAGATTGATATTGAGTACTCAAGTGCTCAGTTAACTGTGACTTCAACCCGCCCGTCAATCCTCTTGTATTTGAACAACAAACGTGAATTACCTTAGAGTTGAGAGAGAGAGAGAAAAGGACAGGAAGATGTGGAAAAGGTATATATGGAAACACAAAAAAGAAAAGCATGAAGTTCTGGGCTTGAAAATATGCGAAAATATGCAAGCTGACCACTATACAAAGGGACAAAAATGATCACAAATTATACCAACTTTTGACTGTCCTTGACAAGTTGATCAAGCTCTTCCGCCTCCTCCAGCTTCTGAAGCTTTCGATATGTATGTGCCAGATTCCGCATAGCAAGGATACTACCGGGATGCCCATCACCAAAGAGTTGTCTCCGCTTCTTAAGCACCACAATTTCGAGCTCTTGTGCTTTCTCAGAATCTCCTAGGTTAGAGTATGTAAAAGCCAGGTTCCCCATTGCAATCAACGTGGCGGGGTGATCCTGGCCCAAAAGTGTGGTCCACTTCTGAAGCACTGTGACCTCAAGCTCTTTTGCTTTTTCTAAATCCCCCAGTTTCAGATGTGTCCTGGCCAGATTCTCCATAACCCTCAATGTCTCAGGGTGATCCTGACCAAGAATTGTCGTCCGCTTCTGAAGCACCAGGGTCTCGAGCTCTTTTGCTTTCTCATAATCTCCAAGATTGAAGTGTGTCAGAGCCAGATTCACCATGGCCAACAAGGTGTTCGGGTGATCCTGACCCAGAAGTGTGGTCCACTTTTGAAGCACCAGGGTCTGGAGCTCCTTTGCTTTCTCATAATCTCCAAGATGAGAGTGTGTCAGAGCCAGATTCCCCACGGTCACCAAGGTATCTGGGTGATCCTGGCCCAGAATTGTGGTCTGCTTTTGGAGCACTGTGACCTCAAGTCCTCTTGCTTTTTCAAAATCCCCCAGTTTCAGATGTGTGCCGGCAAGATTCCCCATGGCCCTCAAGGTCTCAGGGTGATCCTGACCCAAAAGTGTGGTCCGCTTCTGAAGCACTAGGGTCTCGAGCTCTTTTGCTTTCCCATAATCCCCAAGATTAGAGTATGTCAGGGCCAGATTCCCCATGGTCATCAAGGTGTCTGGGTGATCCTTGCCCAGAAGCATGGTCCGCTTCTCCAGAACTGTGACCCCAAGCCCTCTTGCTTTCTCATAATCTCCAAGATTACAGTATGTCAGAGCCAGATTCCCTATGGCCTTCAAGGTCTCAGGGTGATCCTGACCCAGAAGTGTGGTTCGCTTCTGAAGCACCAGGGTCTCGAGCTCTTTTGCTTTCTCATAATCTCCAAGATGAGAGTGTGTCAGAGCCAGATTCCCTGTGGTTATCAAGGTGTCTGGGTGATCCTGACCCAGAATTGTGGTCCGCTTCTGGAGCACTGTGACCTCAAGCCCTCTTGCTTTTTCAAAATCCCCCAGTTTCAGATGTGTGCCGGCAAGGTTCCCCATGGCCCTCAAGGTGTCAGGATGATCCTGGCCCAAAAGGGCGGTCCGCTTCTGCAGCACCAGCGTCTCGAGGTCTTTTGCTTTCTCATAATCTCCCAAATTAGAGTGTGTCAGAGCCAGATTCCCCATGGTCATCAGGGTGTCTGGGTGATCCTGACCCAAACTTGTGATCCGCTTCTGAAGCACCAGGGTCTCAAGCTCCTTTGCTCTCTCATAATCTCCAAGATTAGAGTGTGTCAGAGCCAGATCCCCCATGGTCATCAAGGTGTCTGGGTGTTCCTCTCCCAAAACCTTGCTCCGTTTCTCAAGCACCACTATCTTGAGTTTCTTTGCCTTCTCGTACTCCCCCAGCTCGTGACATGTTAATCCCAGGCGGTCCATAACTTCCAGGGTAGCTAGATGCTGTTCTCCAAACACCAGTTTGTAGTTTTCAACAACCTGCACTATAAGATCATGCGCTTCTTGGAATTTGCCTGCAGCAAAATATATGTACCAAAATGCAGCTCTGAAGTCAGGGTCTCCATCAACCTCAAAAGAGCTGAGTGCCTGAAGATGAGGCAACAATCTCGGGAAAGCAAGAGTAATATCATAGTCTGTGATCCTTGAGATACACATTCCCAGTATGGAGTTGATACACAAGCAAGATGATTCTTCATCAAAAAGTGTGCTGCGACTCCAAGCATGAACTAATGGATGGATAGTAAACAATTTTGTTACTGCATTAAAGCTGATTAATGAATAACTTTTGATCTCGTTGGTAACATCCAAGAAGCTCAGAGAGCTCCATTCTCCTGTAGGTTCCTGGAAATGAGATAGGAACTGAAGTGGCTCCTGCAAGTCATCTTTGGATGGCAAACCCACTGGACCAGTGTACTTTGATGCATCACTGAAGATGTCCTCTGTAATCCCAGTATAATGCAGAAAAGAGCAGAGCTGAAGGAATTTTGCAGCCGGTTTACTGAGCTTATCAAAACTAATTTGCCATGTTGTGTAGACGGTCCAAGCATACTGATCATGAGACTGATCTGGTTTTTCCCTGAGAAGTCGAGCACAATTATCAGCATACAAAGCCAAGTAGCCAGCAAGGTCTTCGGATTTTGAGATGAAAGACCCGGCCTGTGCAATTGCCAGAGGTAAGTAATGCAATTCCTGTGGAACAAATTAGAATCTTATATAGTGAGCAATGATGTTGTTAACCTCAACAATCTTGGCAGCGATTTCAACATTTTCTGTAGAAGTTTCCACGGCTGCACTTTGGAGCAATAGAGCAATTGCATCTGCCTTCTCGATGTCAGACACTGGAGAGTGTTCACCATAAACTCGAAGTCCAGGATTACGAGAGGTAATAATGATGTTTCCATGGTCGCACTCGGGGAAAAACTTGTTCAGGTCAATTACTGGATCATCAGCATTGTCAAAGAACAAAAGCCATCCCTCGTGTTTCGATTGAAGCCAATTCAGAGCATCTTGGGCGGAATCACCAAGACTTTTGGAGACAGCCATATCCCTGAAACCTGAATCAATTGTGTCGAGCGTGCTAGCATCCAGGAAGAAGATATCCGAGAAACTGTAAAATAAAATTAGAATTATGTTAGACTCAAAATATGCACCTACCTTGATGATGACTCCTGGATGAATTTCAGAGCAATCTGAGTCTTCCCGGAACCACCCAGACCATGTAAAACATAAATAAGCTGTTTCCTTGAATTCGGGGTAAAGAATCTGTGCATTTTTGCCAGTATCGTCTGTCTTCCTTGGAAAATCCGAGATGGACGGGGACAATTATTGATTTTTTGGGTTGCAGGGACCACAGCAAAACCTTCAAAAATGGTGAGCTTTCAATGTGTAATGTACAGTATGAAACCTACCGGGAGTAGTTACCACAGCGTGAATCTCTCCAACTTTGAGGTTAGTATCAACAGCGATAAGCAACTGAGATCTCATTAGAACGGAAGCTCGGAGTAAACAATTTGAGCGCTCCTTACCTTCAATTTGAAGTAAACTGCTTGAATCTGATTCTGATACCCTGCGATTTCAGCTGCAATGTTGCTTGACACCATAAATTCCTTGACTCTTTTCCGAAAGCCTTTAGACGGGTCGTGCAGCTTTTGAACAGCAACGATTACAGCTGCGAGAGAGCTGAAAAACTACTCAGAATTTGAAGGAAACAAAAGATTATATCACGCACCTCTCGAGCTCCTCACACAGCCCTTTGAATTTAACAACAGTATTCCCGTGGGTTTGAATTTGGTCGTGAAGGAGCATCACGATTTCCGTTGTATTATCGCAAAGTTCTTTCAGATCTTCGCGATTCTGCTTGACTTTCTACAGTCCGACGTGAGTGCGAGGATTTTACGAATCTCAGAGACGGACCTCTACTGTTTCCAAGAGAATAACGACCGTTCCCGAGACTCCTTTGATGTACGGAAACGGGGCGCATTCCGCCGCCGCCGTGATCGTCTTGGCGGTAAGGATTGCTGCTGCGATCCACTGCGACTTCGAGTCGGAGGGAGCTTTCGTAGTGGGTCCAACGTTCCGCGCGTCAGACATCGTGGCGGAGAACAAAGAACGCGGTCTCAGATTACTACCAATTTGATGCGGGACTAAGTATCTCCCACGATTACTCTCTTCGTGGACGTGCAAAAGTGGATTGGAGAGCCAGGATTTTACGGGATGAGAAGCAGAAAAGGGAAAGGGGCAAAGTCAGGAGCGCTACCAGTAAAGAAGCGCTGAGCGCGTACACCCTATCCCACGTCACCACCTGCGGCGCGCGGGAAGCCAGCGAGGATGCAGCGACACAGCCGGCTCCTTAGAGCGAAGCTGCAGTTTTATAAAACCACTTTGCACCTACGGCCTCACGAGCCAACACAAAACGTGCTCGGAAATCGAGGCCGACGACACGCTCCAGCAATTCCTCGGCGCCGCCACACTGGCGGCGTCGCGCTCTCGTACGCCACATCTTGGACGAGTGGTTCTGTCTATACATAGCCGTGCGACATGCTCGTCGAGCCGAGCCGTCGTGTAGGCTGACCTAGATTAGACGTCGAAGAAGAAAAGGAGGGGAGAACGCACAACGAAGGAAAGCGATCAAAAAGTATCCGCCCCCGACCCTGTCGCATACCTCGGTCGGAATCGTCTAAATTGGGATGGGTCAGCAACATCTGCCTTCGAGTCTACTCCGCTGCAGCCTCCATCCACTGAAAATTTGTTTCGCAACAGAGAGTGTCGACGTGCGCGGCAGTGAAGTGCGAAGGGATGGATGCAGGACACAAGGCAGTGTCGGTGTAGGTGTCGGGTCAGCACGAAGCAATCGGACAAGGACGTCTTGGCATCCACGATCCTTGGAATACATAAGGATCGGAGCGGCAGGGCAACCAAAGTAGTTCTACTTTCATCTGGGATCGAGTAAATAAACGAAGTGCGCGTTACGAGGCGCAAGCAACTCACCCGGTCAAGCCTAGATAGACACGGCAGAATAAGAGAGGCGCAGGACCGAGCCGCTGTCTTCATGCATTGAAAGCACTGCGACTCGATGTAAGCCCAGAGCAGCGAGTCTTGAGACAATGGACGAGCACTGGAGTCCTTACATCTTTCAAGGCTGCTGTGCGATGTTCTCAAGGCCTTCCGAGTACATATTTGAGTTTGAGCGTCAACCAAGGTTGCAGGACTGTTGGAAAGCTGCGGGATTCGTGCGATTCGTGCAAAATCAAGGGGACGTCGGGATTCGAAAATCGGAAGGGGGGTCAAAAAGTTTCTTTCAGCCTCGGCTGGACTCCCCCGGCCATATCGGGAAGGAGTCTCCCACCCCTGGCACCGGGCCGCTCCCTCCGGACTTTCCGTCACCTACTGAACTTCCCTCGGACAACCACCGCCACTTGATTTTGACACCTGAGGTACATTTTATCCTTCCTAAACCTATCTAAAGTGCTACAAGATTCTGATCAGACCTGCAGAAAATTTTTGAACCTGCTCCGGCACCTTGGCGGCACCGCCAATCAAGCACTTTTGGTTGAAATTATCATTTCAACACCTTCTGAGGTGAGTGGGAAGCAAAATTCGAGATTTCTCCCTCCCTAGGGCCTCTCACATGCCTCTATTAACATTTTTACACCCTCCCAAAAGTTATAGTTCAAAGTTTTTTTCGGCCTTGGCCAGACCCCCCCCCCCCCACCCCCTCCCCCCATCCGAAATCTTAATCCCGACGTCCCCTTGTGCAAAATATGTGTATTCTTCCAACGTAGTCAGTCGTAAGACACAACGGGTGGAGATATTTGACGCGAGCGCAGACGAAAGCAGCCTTGGAGTAGCCACCCGATTCGGATTCCTCGAAAACAGAGGTAACGCCGCTGAGGTTTCAATTGGTCGAATTGAAGAGACGATTGTTTGCTTCCGAGGCGATCAACGTACGAACCAGACAACGCGTCAAGCTTCAGTCCTCGAGAATCTTTGCATGCTTGCAGGACACCTCAAAAGGCTCGTAGTACTATTGTACTATTCTGGCCGATTCCAAAATTAAAGACCACCGCGTTTCGACCTTGTCCGTGGAAAGGAGATAATGTATTTCATTTTGACGCGTCGGAACCCAAGGGACGATGCAAAAGTACATACTCGCCGGGCCCGCACCCACGGTATAGGTACACTGCCATTCCCGCCATCTCCACTCTGCATAACAGCGCCTACCAACCCAACACGTCCATAACGAACGCTCCGGTACACACCTCCCACAAATCACATCCTAATCAGCATGAAATGCCACCCACAGGAGAGCGAGGCAGGGGAGTAAAGAAATGTAGGCCGCCCCCCCACCCGCCCCAAAAAAGAACGGTATGAAGAAGATACGGATCCCGTATAGAAAGGAACTCGCCCCAAGCGCGACCCGGTGGGGAAGAGCGCCCATACGCGCCAGAACACACGGATTCTCGAGGAGATACTCCGTCCGAGATAGGGTGTTGCCGCGGCGCGCGAATGTAAACCGCACGCCGGGACTAACACCTCCCTCGCACTCGTAGAACGCAGACGGCAGAGCAAGACCATATCCGTCAGCGTCGCCAGTCCTCTCCCTCTCGCGAAGAAACGAGTCGCCCGTGGCGATCCAGCAGACCGCTGCTTTACACGACCGCACCGCGTCGAGGAGGCCAATGCGATGACAGGCTCGCCGCCTCCCTGGACGCACCCCCGGGCCGCGATCTCCACTGCCAGCGTCGAAATACGGCGTCCGTCGGGCACTCCGACCGCAGCCATAAATTTCTCTCAGCGCCGCATCGCCTCGCACCCCATCACACCCTCGTCAGCGATGTTCCTTCTCGGTCTCTCTCTCCTCGCCCTCCTAGCGCTTCTCGACAGGACAAACAGACAGAAAAATGTGGACCCGCCGCCCTCTCCCTCCGACGAATGCCCGACTTCCATCCGCACCAAAGAGGAGGAGGATTGGAAAGCAGGAGGGCGAGTGGCGCGCAAGCAACGATCGGCTCGTGCTCATGCTCGGCTGGGTCGCGGCACTGCCCGCAGGCAAGTCGACACCACCCATCTCCATCGAACCCTCCCGCGGGAAGGAAGGGAGGCCGGCGTCGCGGGCGCGAATAAAGCGTGCGGCGACGTCGTCGTCGTCGTCGTGGCGGGTAGAGCACGCGGGAAAGAATAAAACAAGCTGGGGAAACGTACGTTGCCCATATCCGGCGGCTGCGTGGGGTCGAGGAAGGGCGGCAGGAGAACCGTACGGGTCACGACTGCGAAGAGAGGCGTCAGTAATTGAAGCGGGGATGAAGAAAGAAAAAGAAAGAGGGGGAGAAGGGGGGATAACCCGTCGAGCATGTATCGAGATAAAGGAACTTGAAGGTGGGATGATATAGAGAGAAGGCGCCGTCGACGGGGCGATGGCAGGCACGGCGGGGATAAAGGAGGGAGAGGGTGAAGCGAGGTACACAGTCTCCATGCACACGTCCTACGCAGGCAACGACACACCGTGCACGAGCAATGCTATCGCCTGGGAGCCTCCCACCGGGCACCATCCTCGCAGATACCTGCACGTCGCGCGCGGTGCGAGAGCACCTACCGCAGGAGTCATAGCGCGCGCGACACAACGGCAGTATACGTCGCCGTCTCATGCAGCGGGCGCCCAGTCCCTCTGAAGCACGTCCTTCGCTGCGCGCATTAAACGTGGTGCGAGCATTCCACCATCGTGCCCACGTACGCGCGCAGCATCTCGCGGTGCACGAGGACGAGGCGCCGCGGCGGCAGCTGTGCTGTGTGCACTGCATGTACCTGCGGCCGCGACGGATGTACCGCGGGGAGCGTATAAACGCCCTGGCGTGAGTATTCCACCATCTTCACCCCATTTCGGGCAGCGCTGCCGCTTCCGCGCCATGCAACAAAGGAAAGGGAAAACAAAAAAGGAGGGAAACGGGGCACGCACGTTTACACTCATGGCTCGGGGATCTGCTGGTGTCCCAGGTGGTTATGTGGAGAGTGGCTGCAGCGAATGATTAGTTGTAATGTCGTCGCAGAGAGAGATTGAAAGAAAGTTAAAAGGCGCCCGCAGGAAAAGAGGGCAACGCGGATGAAGTATGCCGCGCTGATGACACGGATGAAGAGGAGAGCGCCATGGAGGAGGACCTGCATGCGACGCGCGCACAGAAAGGGGTGGGCATGTCTTCGCGCTTGAAACATCGTAGACGACGAACGCGAAGCGCGCAATGGACGCCCACCGACTTGCGTGAACCCTCCACGAGCTAGTGCACCATCCTCTGATTCCGGCGCATGAGCGCGGGGCAGAGGTTGCGGCGGCGCAATCTCAGCGCGCGCAGCTTCCCATTTCTCTCGCCCCTTCGAAAAAAGACACCAAAACGGCAAAGGAGAAGGACACGTACGTGCTCATCCCTGAAGTATCCGTCACGGTGTCCCAGCGTCATTATGTGTGTTGACTGGAAGAAAGAGACAATCAGCCTCCTCAATTCAAAACGACGAAAGAAACGAGAAGCACGAAAGTTGAAGGAAAAGATCCTGCGAAGACTACAGCTGCAGACGAAGGCCTGAAGCGCACGCCTGCACAGCATCGCGAGGGCGGGAGAATAGGCCGGTGACGCGGGACGAAGGCTCGGACAAGATACGTCGGGAGCGGTGTATAAGAATACTGCGGGGCGTATCCGTACGAGCGGGGCCTGCGGCGCGGACCCCCAAACCACAACGCGCTGGCCATAGCCTCCGTTCAGAACCCCCCATCCCTGCCAGTGCAAAGAACAAACAGTAATAGAATACTTACGCGTAAACCGTTTTAATCCAGATTCCCGCTAGCGTTGCAGATTCCCCGTTACATCCGAATTGCGGTGACGTTCGCGTTCAGTCCGTGCTGAGAACTTCATTGGAAGAGGAGAAGAGGTCGCAGAAGTTGCGGAAGCGGAGCGTTGGACGTGGTCGAAGCAGGGGAGGATGCCATGGGATAGTCGGAGTGTTGGGCTCTGCTCGGGCTTAGACTACGCAAGAGGACTCAGATCTAGTCTCCCTGAGGCAGACGGGAATCAGAGCCGGCGCAAACTTTCGCGAGCTCAAGATTAGGTTCGGAGCAAGCCTGTCTCCGCACCGGCGAGCCGGTGATTCTCGGAGAGAGGCTTGTTGCAAACTGCCAAAAAAAGGTGATGCGTAACCACATTTTCTCTGTCAATTTACCTCAGATAAGTTAACTTCCGGTGTGGAATATGTTCATTGGATCATGCTACATCGGCTTGGGTACTTATCTGCGTCAGTTGCAGATGATTTCCTCTTGCAAATTAAAAGTTTGCCTGAGGAGTTGCAATCTGACTTCGGAACAAGCACCCCGCTTGATAATTGAAATTCATGGTTCTTGTGGGCTCTTTGACTCGGCAAGATACTTTGTTCGCAGATGTGACTCAAATGTGACGGACGTGACTCCACTTTCTGCACTCTTGTACAGTGCTGTAATAATGCACTTAACTGTTCAACTGGCTCATTTCCGCCCACTTGGTAAATATAGGACTGTTCCGACCATTTGAGCAATTTTGTGAGCCATAAACTTTCGCTGCCTAGATGACCAGTTCCCCTGTCTTTTCCTCCTCGCAATACAAGTCCATTTTGAAGTATATCCCGGAAGCGAAAGCTAGCCAAACTATGACGCACGCAAATGGAACTAAACTGCCTCCTCAGATTATTTTATTCGGACCATATTTCAAGTGGTAAAGGGATTTTGATTTCGACCCATTCAGATTGATGGCCAGATCTCCACCCGCCTTACAAGTTTTAGGAGGGTCCTATCCAAATTCTGAGTAGGCCAAATGATTTTTGCACTTCCAAACTACAGTCTTTCAACTTACATACGTGGGATTGGAGGTGAAACTGAAGTAGGAGAGCGGTTAGAATACATTGCCCTTTTTCAGCATCTTGACACAAGCCCCTCTCAGAATTCGCTGCGCAGCACGTGAATATCATGTGATCTGAGAGGCGGCTTGATCCGAACCTAGCTCAAGATACCGTTCTGATGTCTGCTTTCTGACGTGTGACCCTTAACGATAGGTCCTTTTCAATCTCCGACTGATCTGCCTCTTAGCGGGGTTTGAAATCAAAGATCATTATCTTTTTGCACATCTTTCGGCCCATGCATCATACACTGCCAACCGGATCGTTACTGGATATCGGTGGAAACTTTGGCGGCGGCTGCCAGCAGACCGATTAGTGGAAACCGAGGAAATTTCGCAGGAAATCCTAGTCTTGTGTTTACCGCGGGGGTCCGATCGCAGTAGCCGCTTATTATGTAATTGCGGAGTTTGAATTAGCACGTGCCTCGCCGCGCTTCTTTTCCGCAGCACCAACGACGCGTTTTTCCTTCATCCCTCGCGCAGATTTTGCCCTGTTCCTCCTCACGGGTGCTCTCCCTCACACCCTATACTGTCTGCAGGCTAGCCAACCCGAAGGAAACCCGGAACCCTTGCCCTTTATCGCTGCTTATCGAGCCGACCCTGCTTGCTATCCACCATTTCACCAAGCCCCAGCGGACGCCAATGTGGACTACCAGTACACTCTTGCGACTTGGACCCCTCCTGGCCCCCTTGCATTGCGAGAAGCACTTGAGGAACACAGCATACCGCAGAGAAAAAGACCTCGCTGAAATCTGGCCTCGACACTATATATGAGTTTCTCTACGTGTATAATCGGCACTCAGGACACGCCGAAATCGACAGGGGTGACGAGGGAACGAGTATGCGCGGGCAAGAAGGTGCGTGTACCGCACACTCACCCCACTCCCATAATTAACCCACCCTTATACCCCAATGTACCAATGCGGCTCGCTGGGTGCGGGTAGATGCGGCTCACTGGGGGCGGGGAACGTTGCCACCCTTGGCTTGAGGAAGGTAAAAGGTGCGTACTTACCTTCTGACTTTTACTTTACATTCCATCGTTCTCCTGTCTCCGCCCTCATCGTCTCCTTCCTCATCCGTCCTGCTCTCGCACGAGGAGCCGTCTGTGAGGAGTCCACATAGCTTTACTGTCGCCGTGTACGCGCCGTTGACGCCAGCGCACACAGCTGCTGTGGGCGCGGGCATCCACCTCCGCTTCGTGTGAACTCGCCGCTGCCGTATATTCCTGAAGCGCTGAAACGGCGCCACACCAAGGCACTGTCATCTAGCTAAACTTTGCGCTTTTTAAGCCACTAGTTACACTAGTGTTCCTAGGAAGACAAAGGTGGCTTCTGTATCAACAGAACTCTGTCAGGTGGTACAAAGGAGAACCAGAGCGAGCTCCGACTGCTGGTTGTAGTATGAACGAGACTGAGGCACGCAGTTACAAGCGATACCAGGCTCTGAAGTACATTATCAAGGAGGATATTCCTGCCTAGGAACGGAGTACAACAAGGGATCTATAAATATAGAGCCAATGACTGCACAAAGAGGAACCAGGCATTTGCCTAGGAGGACAGAACTCGGCAATAACCAAGTAGATGCCAAGGACGAGGGTCCTAGGGCCATTGGTTATGCAATTGCTACCAAGGAAGACGGATTGGAAACGATAGCCAGTCTCCTAGGAAAGAACGCACAGTACCTAGGGATGGATTATACCTGACTATTTTAGCAGGACTAGCCTAACGGCCCCCGGGAAAGCCAAATGGAGACGATTGGCAACGATGGGGAGATGTCACCTTGCTAAGAAGTTCAGACCGCGAACGAACGGACGTTATCGGAGGATGACAAGACATGAATGAGTGTGCTAGGCGACGCGGAACCGCCTCGGAAGAATGACGCATGATCGGCTGCAGTCGGCAGCCAGTCATTGCAAATACCAGACCCACCTAGGCCAAGGAAAGCATCAGCCACGCTGACTGTTTCATCTGGCCGCAATTACGAATCACCTCGGCAGCGTTTTCTTGCTTGCCGAACGACCAAACACCACCACTCCATTACTCATTTCATCTTATCTCATCTCAAAGGACTCAGTAGTATAAAAAGAACCAGAAAAAGCCGCTATAGCTCAGTTCATCCCCGCTCATCGTAGAACGGTGTGGGTGTCCTCGGGCGATCTGCGGAGAGAATAACATATTTTTCCTCTGTATCTGTATTGTCTGTAGAATCGAATCTTGGTTTTTGATTGGCTATTTTCGGAGTGACATTTAAGTTGAATATCTCTGAGAACCAGCGCAAGTATAAACAACTAAGTTTCGCGTTGGAACAAGAGGCGGTTCGTTGCTCCACGTATAAAATCTACGAGGGCCACACGCGCTAGGAAGGAAGACTTATCCGTTGCATTGGCTGCGCGGTTACTTCGCATTGGCAACGCAGAGGCTGCGCTAGTTTCGACCTAAACACCAAGTTAGGCGCTAGCTAGGTAGAACGCTTTGGTTGAGCGCAGTGGAAGATTGAACCGGTAGATCGCAGTGAACAGAGCTAGTTGTCCCTAGGCCCCAAAAAGCCAAAGCGTACGGAAACGTTCTTGCGTTAGTACAGGAAACGCGAGTCCAGCAAGGCGGTTATCTGGCCTAGTCTTGTTGAGAGGCAGTACTTGTGGAAGCAGCATAGCCCTATTGGGATTTTCAGACGGAAACTTTACAAACTTTGCCTAGGAGCTACTTCGGTAACCCTAGTACCCTACCCCCCCCCCAAACCCGTTCACAAATCACCAGTCGGTGTGCAGCGTTTCGAGTCAAGGATTGTGGTAGTACCAAAGAACAGACCAGAGAGTAGAACCAGTGTCAGTAGCAGAACAGAAATCGATACCTTTTCGTTTGCCCCTAGGAATCCAAAACCAGTAGTCGCATACTACGGCTCGGACCCGAACTCAACCAAGGAGTGCGCCAGTTCTTGGGAGTATAAAGTGAAGTTGTGTTAGTTGTGTGTGTTAGTGGTTTGTTGCATTTAGTGCGCATTCCCTAGGCATATCCTAGCGAGTTTCATAGTCAGGCGCAGCTGCCCGTTTCAGCGCGCCTCGTGCACTCCTCCATTGTCCCCTCCCCCTCACTCGGACATGCGGGGCGGTCGATAGATCATCGGTATTCGCACATTTCCGTGTGCGGACTAGCCGTTTGCGTGCGTCAATCCCTCGGATTTGGCATCGACCTTTTATCCGCGCTACGGCGCATCCGCGCACTAAGGCGTTTCGCACTTGGCGTACCTTCATGTACATACTTATGACTTGTCATTTTGAAATACATTTGGTCCTAAACCCACAACGCGGTCTGAGTGGCTGAACTTGAAAGAAGTCAAGAGCTTCCTGGCGCGAAGTAAACTCGTGAGTTAAAACCACTGAAAGCGGCTCGGAAAATGTAGCATATGTTCATCTGGGTTATCTCACCTTGCAATGCACCGCGTTGGAATTTGCGGGCTTGATCATGAGAAGATACTTGACTCTCAGTTATTATTGTATTTATTCGGCAGGAAATTTGGGTTTGAGCATTTCGGGACTCCAAGTGCGTCGTAGCAATGAGAGTTGGGAATCAGAACATAAACATAACTTCATTGCAGCTCGAAATGGCCTGGGGCTATAATTTTGACCAATTACAGTGAACTCGGTTTGAACCCAACGCCGTCCAATCATTCGAACCACTTTCTTGACGATGTCCTTGATGTAAATACGTGTATTGGGGCCAATGGAGTACAGTTCACGCATTTTAGTGCTCAACGGGCTGGTAGAACGCGCGGAAGAGGTAAATTCGAACTAAGTGATGGGGCACGTGTGAATTCAAAGTCCGCAATTACATAATAAGCGGCTACTGCGATCGGACCCCCGCGGTAATCAACAGACTTCAACACGCGAGTTCCGAGCTTACCGTTGAAGTGTCTGTCTACGAGAGACTAAGGAAATCCACTGATCGGCAAATCGCCGGTGTCCAGCAGACAATCCACTGGAAGCCGCACTTTCCATCAAATCAATCAAATTCTCCATGTGGCTCTACCAAGACGCAGACGGGCACAACTCCGCACTCTGACTGAGGTTCAGGCAGTCAGGTGCCTTCAGTCTGGTAGTGAGGGCTTCATAGCGGGAAAAAGTTGTTCATCTTGACTTGAACGCGGGATTTCAAAGTCGCGACAAAATTGGGCATCGCGAGCGGCAACGCAAACAGAAGTAGGACATGGGTTTTGTTTTCTATCAGTCTCATTGAAGGAGCCCCTGCCATCGGTTCCGTAGTCTAGCGGTAAAGTGTGCTTGTTTAAAGCTTTCGTCACATTTTTACGGGCTTATGGCTTATTGCTGTGGACCCGAGGCAAAAAATGCGTTTTTTCAAGTTGAAAAAAGGAGAAAAGAGGGAGAAAAGAGAGAGAGATTAGTAGACCTCCGAAGTATTTATGTGCACTTAAAACAGGCCTTTAGACCTCTTCCTCATGGCAAAAATGATTTTTTCCCTCTTGATTGACCTACACAATGCCGGGGTGTTCCGCTGATTGTGCCGCTATCAAGACCTATAACTTTCGGAGATAATTCTGTGGGATCCAGCCAATGGGTTTTCAAAGATTTGTACCGTGTCACCACACCGACAACACATCGTTCTCATGTCACCCTCTCGGCACACACCGCAGCATGTCGCGACACCCACTGCCCCTCATCGTACATATGTACCCTAATGTACTCCTGCATACAAATATATTCATTTATTCACAGAGACATGACTCTAATAGTGATGAGTGCATTTACAACGCGGGAAAGAGCCTGAAGAGGGCAATCGCTGAGCCCAATAACCTAGAATTGTCTCCTCCGAAATTCGCGCCCTGTCCCCCGATGCCATGCGAGGGTGCTTGCATGGGCACAGTTTCTTTTTCGATCTCCCCGGGCACTTGTGCCTTTCGAGGCAAAATGCCTTTACACACACAGCACACCGTTTCGAGGATTTCAATGTCGTGGGGGCCGGCGTGGAAGCCCCGGGTAGCAATGGTTGCCGTTGAACTTGTGTCGGTGGTGCAGTGAACACTTCAAATCCCTCGTCAGGATCGAGGGGAGGGGGTGTTTCTCCCGGGGCGTAAGGAGTTGGGATGACAGGGGGAGGCAAGGGTGTGAAAATAACGGGAGGAGGTTCAAAGTCGGGGAACGGTGAGTCCGGCCCTTCAGGCTCGTCTGGACGCCCACTTAACAGGTCAAATGACATCGGAATATTGAGTGCTGCGAAATTATCAGGTGCCCATGCAATACACCCTTAAAAAAAACTCACATGCGGTGGAAAGATCTTGTTCTCCGTCAGGAATCGCGCTGAACGAAATTGCGGGGAGAACATCCACAAAGTTGTCCTCAGAATTCAAGATCTCGACCAACGCCTTGCGAGCTGTGAAGTTCGCGCCAGCAGCAAGCGTGGAGCGTTCCGATGACCACAGGATGGTCTTTTTGTGGTGGGTTTCAAGATGCTGAGGGAGTTTATAATATAGGCGCAGATTCGAGTCGGTAATCGTGCGAGATTGAAGGTTGACTTGCAAGTTCCACCATTGAGCAAATTTCTCGAAGTCTACGTTCTTCCACCGCTCGTGGGGCGGATAGTCCTTGCCTCTTTTCCTGAACTCGTGGCGGTTTATGTTGGCTTTGAACATGATGTATTCCTGGTGCGTATGCACGGGAACTACGGCCGTAAGCACACGTTGCCGTCGCTGAAGATACTGATATGTGCTGATTGGTTTGGTCGAGAGACGTGTCATGGCGTGAACCGGAGTATCTCGATGGTGAGGGATACCAGTGATGAGGGGCGTTGGAAGTGTGGTGATGTTGAGGTTGCCAGCAAGAGTTTTGGAGATGGGGAGAATCCCAATGCTCTCCGACATCGCAATGCGAGTAGAGAGCACCCGGGGAAGCGGGAAAGAAGGCTTGACTCCAGCTGCAACAGCAAGCTCGACAATATAGTCACGAATCCAGATGTCGAAGTGCCCACGAAATTTTTCTCCGGTTCGATTATGAAAACCAACCTAATGGGTCGTCAGAATGTGAGAGCACAAGGAATAGAAGATATAGCTACCCTCTTATTTCGCCGAAGGATCCAGTTAATCATTAAGCACTCTGCCAACTCCGGAGAGGCCCGCAAGGAACCAAAAATACGGCGGACCGCCATATGAAAACCACCTTCAACAGAGTTGGTCCCGCGCACAGTGCGATACACATTCAACCTGTCACGATCCTTCCCCATCAAATAATAGAGGGAAATTCCGACAGGGTCAGAGAGATAACCCTTGCGCACGGTGTCAAGTAAGTGTACAACCATCTCTCTGGCCTCATCGGAAAAGAAGGCACCCCGGCTCTTCTTAACACTGCACTCAATGTCTGCATACACATTGAACAGTGTCTCCAGCCGCTTCAGAAGAACACCACGCTCCGGGATGTAGCGTCGAATGCGGCGATTGAGTGCGTCTCCTTTCGCACGCTTTGCGTACTCCCAGCTCACGTCATTTTTCTCCAGGACAGCGCGGACAGCGAGGGTATCCGACCTGTCCCGAATAAAAATGGCCTCACTGAAATCGTGAGCAAAGGCTTTGAAGGCGGAGTGTTTTTTGGACAAGAGTCGGAGGAGTCGGTCCATGTAGTGGAATGCATCATCAAGCACCCGGGAGGGTAGGGTCTCGGATTGCTGTAGTAGTTCAAAAGTGCTGTTGAGATTTGCCATGAGGACGTCCACGGGAACATTCTACGGCTCTGGTGAGAATTATAACGAGCACATTTGGAAACACAATGTACCTGTTCACTGCCGTAGGAGGCAAGAGGGTCGACTTCGATCTGTGCTGGCTCTGAGTCCTAAAAATTTAATGTGAATAAAAGTATCAAAGGAATAAATGGTGCCGAACCATCTCGGAAACCATCCGTTGGCTATATATATCCGGCCCAGCGTCGGAGTCGTCGTCAGAATACCCATCCAGATCCGGTTCCCAATCTTCAAGTTCGGGTACGTGGGAAGATTGTGCAACATAGCTTGTGGAAAAATTGGTATCATCGTCGGAGGGGGTCGGGGGAGTTGGGAATGCAAACATGCGCAGAGAGCCGTCAGCAGTTGGAGGAATTTCACCGCGAGTGTGAAGTTGTGAGGTCGTGACAACGGCATGTGCACCGTGATTAAAAATCCACTCCATGGTTTGCCCATGGAGGGCATGAACAGCACCGGGAACCAGAACCTGGTGGTATGAGATGAATTTTTAACCACCAAGCGGCAAGTCTAAAATACGTACCTTGGAAATCCGGATAAGGGAACGTGAAGGTGTTATATTGATTTTCTTTGTACGAGCTTGGTCGTCCATCACAGCATTTAAAAAACCCTGGTGCGGAGCTACGATCAAGCCCTCGGCAACCGGTTTGCAAGCCTGGACCAATGTAACTCGCTGGCCATCCGTGACAGCCTGTATTGACTGGAGCGGCAGGCCAACAGAGTTCCGCGTGAGAAGTGAGAGGTAAATTTGCCAAACACAGTCGACTTCAGAGAATAAAAAGTCGTTTTGCGGCAGAGAGGTGGTTCCGGACCACGGGTAGGGCTGGAATTGAGGCGCAATGAAGGACATCTTGAGGACGGCGCCAGCCAACGCCACAAGGGATATTGACGGATCCTCGAATACACCCTTCAGCTTTGCATATTTCCCGAGATCAAGGATTGGTGGGTTGCGGGTCTTCAGAACAATGTCAATTTCCGGCAGCGAAAGGGCCTCAGAAATAACTTCAAGTGTGCGGCAAATTGAGTGCCCGATTTTGATAATGGCGGGGTTGGTCAAGATGGCTCGGAGCGAAGGTAAGACATCACTGCGCGTGGTGAGATCTGTGACCTACACGAGATTTAAATATTTGATTCTGAAAATTGAATATTAACCCACACACCTTGAATACACAAATTCGGTTTGCAGTCCGGAGCTGAATCATGTCGAGCCGAAGCGACTCGCCCGGTCGTTGCTCAGTTTTTATGGAAAGAGCAACAACATGAAGCTGGGAAGACGAGGACGGAACATGACCTAGTTCTTCGAGGAGAGAATTTGCTGTGTCCTCGATATCCATTGAGTTGGACACAAGAGTTGTGGGAGTGTCAGGATTCCGAGTCAATGGAGGGAGATCTGTATACTGTGTCACCGGTACCACATTCTTGGTAAGCGAGATATTGATTGATTCGTGGAAGGAGCGTTCGGCTGAAGGAATGGTTAGTGATAGTGGCCAAGGAAAAATATGGCCCTTACTTTGCGGTGAATCCGTGTAAAGGACCTGAGTAGGAGGATGGTTCGAATTTTTGAGGCCTCCTTGAATGCGGTCCCAGAGGTCCTGGACGAATGAAAGTGACTTGCTCTGGGTCATTGAGTGCCCTCGAAGCTCCTCATGTTCGTTTAAAATATTGTATGCCGCAGAGAAGATTGGTTCGCCCTTCAAACGTCCAATGTACTTGAGATACTAGTTGCAAGGTTGAGTGAAAAATCACAGATAGGGCAGATTGAGACGCACATGGAAGGTATGGTCCGCCTTTGCAATTGTGAGCGGCAGTGATGAAATATCGCGCTCAATGTAAATACGGTGAGCAGACACGAAGTCTGTGAACAAGCCCTTCACATATCCTACTGATGGAGGGGATCCAGCATAGCCCTGGCGATCCTCGAAGCTGGAGAACTGTTTGCATCCACGCTGGCCATAGAAAATGACCGCAGCAAGATACATCAGTTCTCCCTCCGCATGGTGCCGGTGTTGCACCTCGGAGACCATTTCAGAGAAAGGGGATGGTCCGAATCGTGTGGCGAACGTGTTGCACATCAGACACATTATTGTTTTGGAAACTGCGCCCCGCGCGGATATGTATGCTAGGGAATATGAGCCATTTTCTGGAACTTTGAGGGGAAAGGAATATACCAGGGAATGCAGGCTGGACAAATGACGGGAGTTGTGCAATAATGTGAGGGTCACTCCCTTGATAGCTTTTACCGCAACCAGGGTTGGTGGAACGCCGAGGATTACAAACAAATCGATTTGTCAACAGAAAGAAATCGGCGGGGAGCGCGCGCACACGGCGTGCAATTGGGTTGTCATTGAAACCTGGAATGTCGGTCAGAACAATGTCATACACAATACACAAGGAAAAAAATACCGTTTCGAGAGAGAGGCTTCCCACAATCGCACTTGAAACGCTCTGGTGCACCAGGAAGCAAGGAGGGAATCCATATAAAGACATCACGGGCATAAAGGTGTGCCGGATCGAGACCGGTGTTGCTCGCTGTGCTACGATGGATTGCGAAGACAGGATGGGGTGGGCGGTCATAGAAATCGCCTCGAAGATAGCATAAAGGACCTCCGTACTCCGTGATTTCGCGTGTGAGCTTAGCTTTGAGGTCGATAAACTGCTTTTGCAGAACCGAGTCATTTTCAGCTTCTGCAGTGCCACTATCAGTTTCCATGGCCGTTGGGTTTGTACCAGAAGCCTCGAGAATGGCGTCGACAAGACTATCATTGATGACCTTGTCACCGGACGCAATGTCCCCGTGCTCGTCGTTTTCATCGATGAATTGAAGCTGCTCAGTGAGTTTCTCAAACTCGGCAGGCGAAATGTGGGGTTGATAGACTGCAAACGGTCAGATTCAATGCTGAGAGGCAATAAAACACTTCATACCATTAGTTGGAACAGATCCTCTTTGCGGTGATTCTGGTTGCGCCGTGGATGATGCTTCACCACTCTGTCTATGCCAAACACTGGACCAAAATGCAGGCCGACCTGTCGAGGCGAAGGTGGCAGTTTGATTGACCACAGGTCTTCCTTCATGAGTATTATAAGGGCCAAAGAACGGGGCCACAGACTTCGGCTGAACGTGCGAGGGTCCGGGATACGCAGAGGGAGGTGCAGAGGGAGGCACCGTATTTCTGTGTCGTGAATTTGGGTTTTCGGGCGGATTTCCCAGGGTTGGAAGTTTCTTCTTGCGCCCAGAGCCGGCCCGCTTCCCACCGTGAGTTGCTTTGGGCTTCGGGGCGTTAGAATCCATCGCGCGGACGTGGGTGGGTGTGTGTAGATGTGTGTCAGATGTCTACCGTGCGCGCAGACCTACAGCCTGTAGGTATCAACAGCCATGATGCATGAGCCTTTTTACGCGTGAGTTTCGAACCTCATTTGTGTTATTTCTTTTAAATATTTCCTTCTTGGGCTTCGCGTAGCCCGGCCGCCGAGCAACAGTGGACACCAATGATTTGCCGATCAGTGGAATCCCACTGAATCTGCATTTGTTTTCCAGACAAGCCCCGTTTACTGGTGTCCAGAAACCATCTGGTTGGCAGTGTAGCCGTTGATACCTACAGGCTGTAGGTCTGCACCCGGGTGATTGATTAAATTTGTATGATCCGCATGATTGCCGTCAACGGCTGCGGATGTCAGACCACTGTCAGACCACTCCCACCACCTTCAAAGTACTGTACTATTTCGACCAAGTGTTCATCAATTTGGAAAATTTTGATCTCCGGGATGGCCGATAAATTTTCTTTTGGTTTAAGGCGATTTTAGCACACATCAAAAAAAATCGGGTGTCACCGTCACCTGAACACTTGGTCGAAATAGTACAGTATGCATTCCGCTGTTCCCAAGCCCAAGGGAACACACGGTGGGAAGCGGGTTGGATCTGGGCGTAAGAAGAAAGTTGCAACTGTGGGAAACCCAGTGCAAAGCTCAAGCTTGCAGCCCAGAAATCTGCCGCGTGCTTCAACAGATTCTGTAGGCACTGGCCCCTCACCCATCCCTCCCCAGTCTCAGTCGGTGGCCCCATTCTTCGGACCATGCAATACAAATCAAGCAGCACCTTCAGTCATACCTCTGCACCAACGAGGGGACCTGCATTTTGGTCTGGTATTTGGCGCCAGAATAATGTGGCGCCGGCGCAACCAGGACTCGGCAATAATTGTACGTACCTTTTTCATTACTATTACTGAGTGCAGATTCATTATCATCGTCAGCCAACTGTGCAAAATTCTCATCGGCAGAATTTGAGGAACTCACCCAGCCGCTACACTTCATCGATGATAACGATGAGTACACGGACATTGCTTCTGGCGACAAAGTTATCAACAATAGTCTTGTTGATGATATTCTCGAGGCCTTAGACACCAACCCAGCTACTACCGAACAGGAGAATAATTCCTCAGAAGTGGGGAATGACTCGGTCCTTCAAAATCAGTTTACTGAGCTAAGGGCGAAGCTTTCTCATGAGATTGCAAAACATGGAATGCCACTGTGCTACTGGCGAGGCGATTTTTGGGATCGGCCGCCACATCCTATATTCGCACTTCAGCGTAGCACCGGTCACAAAAATGGTCTTGATCCGGCGCGACTTTACGAGCGCGACACTTTTATATGGATCCCATCTCTGCTTCCCGGTGCACCGGAACGATTCAAATGTGACTGTGGTAAGCTGCTATCTCGAAACGTTGGGCACAGTGATTACCTTCTTCCGGACCTTTTCCACGTTGTAAATGCTCCCAACACTTTTAGAGTCAATATTTATTTGTTCATTACTTATAAAGTTTTGGATTGGGGTCTTTAAATTTGGTTTCCACAGTCTTGGTTGAAGCGGCGGTTCAACTGACGGGATGAGATCAAATCAGGTGAGAAATTGCTCGACAAAGTGTTTCACCTTCAAGCTAGAACAAAGTCAGCTCAAATTTCTCATAGAGTAGTATGTCCTATCCATGTACCATGCGGTGCCTTGACAATGAATAGTACTCAATACAGCGATTAACCGGGAAGCGCAACATAACATAGAAGCGCAACGGCAGCTATTTAACACCATTCGGTGGTGCAGGGTGTTCAAGAATTGATAGGGACGTACTACGGTATCGAATTAAGCGGCCTACAACAGGTTTGGGCCAAAGAGTCCCCATGCAGCTCGAAAACGGGACATATTGAATCAGCGATCAGAAAGCTCCTGATTGTCATAAAAGCATCCTGCCGTTTTTTCACTGTGAAGCGCACAGAGAAGAAAGGCCATGTGCATACATAGATTTCTTAGGTCGCTGAAGACACCCATGTTAACGGCCGGTCCCAAAATGTATTCCGGTGCTCTTAACTGTGGACCATAACTTGTTGCGCTTCTACGTTATTTGGATCAATTTGGCCTGCAAGAAAGATTGATCTCCGGTGGGCCCGCAATAGGTCCGATGCCCCAACTGTAAATTGGAGGCTTTAATCCATGTCCTCAGGCTCTAGCCAACACTTTAGACTGAGTGATTTGGGTCATTATTGGCTGAGATTGAGGCGAAACAATCGAATTGTTGCGCTTCCCGGTCAATTACTGTATTTCTGGAATAAAACTTTGAATTCCTCTGCACATGGGGAGAAAGAAAGAAATATTTGGAAGGGAGTGGCTAAATTGTGGCAACTTCTTCCCCATCTACTGTTTTTTTTTTACCTTGTAACAAGGGTTGCAATTCCATTAAAATGGACCTGCGCTCATTGGGGAGTTAAGGCTAGTTTTAGGGTCATTTTATGTTCCAAGTTGAGGTTTCAGGGATGGGGACGACACATAGGAAGACTTGATCACTTAAGGAGCTGTGCACTATGAATCCTGGAATTGTAAGACCTGGACACTTCAGGCTACCCTGAAGTATCCCCTTTAGGGCCTATTAGGTTGCTTTGAATAAATGGCCCAAGAGGGTGGTTTTGGGAATGGGCATACCATGGGATATGGGAAGTACCATGGCCCAGGGCAGAAATGGTGACCATGGTACCTCCCACAGGCCCGCCGCAGGTGGGCGAAAATTTTGCCTGTGGTACCTCCCACGGGGGTATTTTTAGGGCAGGACCCCAGAAACTGCCCTGGATCAAAACATCAAAAGGGTCTATCTCAAGCATCTGGGCACCGTTTGGGCTGCTGAAAGGCTTGTTGGAAAGCTCTTGCTCAGGGATTTCTGCCTGTGCAGTAGGAACCATATCAGAGGATATTAATTTTTTTGCTGTCAGCGTACCGGGCAGCCCGTAAATGGGCTCTGGAGCGGGCATCCGGTGGGCAATTAGGTTGGTACTGGGCTCGTTGGAAAGCCCTCGCTCAGGGCTATTGGTGAGTACGATATTGGGGTGGTCTGAGCACTTTGATATTTCTCCACAGCATACCGGGCAGCCCGTACATAGGCTCTGGAGCGGGCATCCGGTGGGCGATTAGGTTGGTACTGGGCTTGTTTGAAAGCCCTCACTCAGGGCTATCGGTGGGCACAATATCAGGGCGGTCTGAGCACTTTGATATTTCTCAGCAGCATACCGGGCAGCTCATAAATTGGCCCTGGGGTGGGCATCCCGTGGGCGATTGCCTTGGTAGCAGGCTTGTCGGAGAGGTACTTGCTGAGGCTAGGTGGGTGCAGTATCGGGGTGGTCTGAGTATTTTGATATTTTCCGACAGGGCCTGTAAATTGACACCAGCTATCGGTGGGTACAATATTGGGCTGGTCTGAGCACTTTCACTTTCCTGGTACGAGCTTTATTGCTACGGTTATCAATTTTCTTTTTCCACCAGGCTTACAGTACGGCACATGGAATGTGTGCACTATACCAACTTCCCGATTGGACTTGTGCATGGTACCTCCCACCACCCTTGATATAATCACATCCGTGGTACATCCCACGGCTCTAGTACCTGTGTGGTACCTCCCACCATTCTGTGGTACCTCCCACCTACACCATGGTACCTCCCACCATTTTGTGGTACCTCCCACCCACACCGTGGTACCTCCCACCCACCTCGTGGTACCTCCCACAAATTTTATTGATCTCGTGGTACTTCCCACCGATCTATTTTTATCTCATGGTACCTCCCACCACTGTATTTTCCTCCCGTGGTACCTCCCACAATTTTCTTAGTCTCGTGGTACCTCCCACGATTTCTTTTTTCATCCCGTGGTACCTCCCACCATTTTTTCCCTTTTGTGGTACCTCCCACAACATATTTTATTTTTTTTAGGTCCATGGTACCTCCCACGGCAGCTTAATCATGGGAGCTCCCATGGGATTTTATTTTTTTGGCCATGGTACCTCCCACAGTCATTTTATCAAGTCATGGGAGGTACCACCATCTCAAGTTTCATCTTTGTGTTTTGATTCCTCAAATACGTTACCTCTCTCCCTTCAACTCAGCAATTTTCGTTGCATTTCCCAAAACGGCGACTCAACGCCTGCATCCCAAAAAGGAAGTTGAACTTGGAACAAAAAAAAATCAACTTGAAGTGAAAACTGAAAGGGCATCTCAGAACTGGCACAGTAGATGCTAAGTACAATGCAACACCGATTTTCACACTCAAAACCCCCTGCGACGTAGCCCCGACCTCAAGCCCGGCAACTTTCATGTCATTTCCAAATCGGGCGACTCACCACCTGCGTCCCAAAAAGGAAGTTCGGACTTGGCAGAAATTTTTGGTTGCAAAGTTTTTTTTTCTTCTTTCTCTCATTTCCTCACCAAACATTGTACAAAGCACTACTAGTCCGAACAAACCTCTCTGACCTCCACGTTTTGCCGGTGTGTCCAAATCGGGAACTCAACGCCAGCTTCCCAAAAAGGAAGGTTCGACTTGTGCGCGACAAAAGAAAAAGGAGAGAAAGGCCAAAAATTAGCAAGAACTGCATGAATTCATAAGAGCATATAACATATAGCATAGCATACAGCATAAGAAACTAAAGACTGAGATTAACTCTACACGGCTCGAACTGACTTTCCACGACGCGGCAAGACAATTCAAAGGGCCATTATTTCCCTTGCGCGTTGATAACATTCCTCATCCCCCGGACTAGCGAAAGCCGGCGTCGACCACTCGGGGATCGATGTCCAGCTCCCGTCCGGATTGAAGGCATACGTGCAACGATCGGCGGTAGTGGACTGGTCTGTGCCAACAAAGTGCGAGGCGTAGAAGTCGGGGCTGCCCCGAGGCTCTTGTGTGTCGTTGGTCTTCACCCAAAAGCGCAGTCGGTAAGGGCCGGGCCACGGTAGCGCTCCAGGCACTGGGACACCTCTGCTGGGGAAGGGTAGAGCTTCACCGGGCTTCTCCGTCTGTTGCTGGACCGCCTCTGTTGCCTGTTCCTGCGACTCCATAGTATGCTGTCGCTTATTGGAAGGCCCAGCTGCCTCGCCATCGTCGACTCGTGCGCGCTTGACGGGCTTTGCCACCTCTCCATCGTCGACTTGTGGGCTTGGCGCAGTCACGCTCCTCGCGGGAGCTGCGGTCGTCGTGGGGGCGGCGGTCGTCGCGGTCGTCGTGAGGGCGGCGGTCATAGACAAGGCGGTCGTCGCGGGGGCGGCGGTCGTCGCGGTCGTCACGGGGGCGACGGTCATAGACAAAGCGGTCGTCGTGGGGGCGGCGGTCGTCATGGTCGTCACGGGGGAGGCGGTAGACAACGCGGTCGTCGTAGACAAAGCGGTCGTCGCGGGGGCGGTGGTGGTAAACAAATCGGTCGTCGTGGCGGCGGGGGTCGCGCTCCGGCCCCCCGTCATAGAGGACAAGGCGCTCACAGCCAGGGCCGGGGTAATAGCGTGGCGGCTCGGTGGCGGGTGGGGCGGCGCGGTTGTTAGCGTAGGCGCGGTCATCGTGCAGGCCGGGGCCGGGGTAATAGTGTTGCGGCTCGGCGGGCGGGGCAGTGTCAAGCCAGCGTCCGTTGTCGCTGGGGTCGGCGAAGTGTGGGCGGTCGAGGCGCTCGTCGGGGTACTCACAAGAATCCACCCGACGGGAAGGATTGAGCGGCGGGCGCTAGGGGGGAACACTGGGTCGAGGCAAAGGGTACCATGCAGGGGGTGATGGGGAACGGAAACGACTCGGTGAGGGAGACACCGCCTTCCTTTCCTTCTCCTTCTCCTTCCCTTTCCCCTTGCCCCTCCGCTGCGCGACCTTCGCAGCTGACCCGATTGTTTTCTGCCAGGCCGGGCTGTCTCTCACGTAGAACAGCACGCTATCAGCGGTGGAGACGAGAGGAACTTCGCCTTGCTCCTCAGGTAATAGCTCCTTTTCATCTACAAATGCAACATCAATAGCAGCACAAGAGGGCAAAATTAGGTACTCGCCGTCGTCCCACCCGACAATCGCCATAACCGGGCCAACGTTCGCGGTAGCGCGGCCGCTATTCGCCTCCTGGAGGGCGGGCATGAAAGCGCGGTAAGTCGATTCCCTGATAATCCGAGAGTCGGCGGTGGACAAGCCGATTACGAAGCTCTGCTCCTCCAACTTCTCAGGATAATTCTCGATGCGGCACCGACAGCACCACACCATGTCGAGGAATTTGACGTTCCACAGCATGCGGAAGCTTTTGGGGTCAGGATTGGGCAACAAGTCGGCAGCATGGGCGAAGCGGTCTACGCTCGCAATTAGCTTGGAACCTTACACGACGCAATCAAGTACTTACATAGTTGTCCCGCGAGGATTCTTGAAAAGTTCTGGCGGTAGATGTCGCGTTTGCTGGCCTCCTCTCGAGTAATCAAGGCCACCGGCGGAAGGGCTGGTTGTCCTCGTTTGTGCCGCTCAATTTCACTGCATCCACACGTCAGAACGGGGATTTTCCGAGACCAGAAGCACGTACCCGAAAATGTGCTCATAGTCCTTGACGTTGCGCTTGAGCGCCAAGTTGTGCGTCCCCCGCATTTCCTTGAAATTCTCGCCAGCGCCAAATAAAAAGCTGGCGTCGCCGTCAGTGTCGATGATATATCCGAAGCCGTACACGTTGTACGACTCGAGTAACATATGAAGCTGCGTAATTGTAAGTTATCTTCAACAGACTGAGAAATATTAAAGGAACGTACTATCTGTATGGCCGGTTTCATTTCCGTCTGGATTTTGGTCCTCAATGTTCCCTTGTTGCGGGCATCCGCCAAACAAGGATCTTGCGCCACTCGGCGAGTTCGGGGAGATGAGCGAGGACGGCGGCAGTATCCTTTGGGTCAATATCGCCGCAAGCCTCGACGAAGGCGTCACGCGACCGCTTGTTATATGATTTACGAGGCGCTGTGATACAGTTAACTTTGGGCGACGCAACAATACGTAGGGATACTTACCTGTCTCGTCTTTGTCCTCGCCTTCTTCTTCTGTCTTGTCTTCTTCTGCTTTGGGGTGTTCGTCCGCATACTTGGCTTGCCACGTGTTCCACGCTGAGGTTTTACGCGGTTTCTTGACGGTTGTGCCGACAAGCTGGTGCAATATCTTGGAGGAAGTCCCAGTGTCGGTGGCAATCATTTGGATTTGGGCAAGGTAGGCCTTGTGAGCGTCTAGCACACGACGGCGCGTGTCGGCAGGAATTGGACCGCATTTTTTTGCGCCCGAGGGGTGACCGTCGTCGTCCGCCTCCTCGTCTTCATCCTTGCCGACGATGGCAGCTTCGAACGCGATATCAGCGTCGGTGGGCCCAACCTCCGCTGCTTGTTTCGCTTTCGCTTTCCTGGACTTCCGTGCGGCGGCGCCCGCCTTGGAAGCACCTGCAGCAGCCGCCGTCTTGGAGGTCTTGCCCGCGGGCACCTTGGACTTGACCGAGCTCGACTTGGCTTTCGACACCGCCTTCCCTTTCCCTCTCTTCGACCCCGCCCCTTCCTCTTCCTTGAAAATTTCCATGGCGACGTTGTCGTCGGCGAACTCCTATTTGTCCTGCTCGCTGTCGTCGTCCGACGGGTCATCTACTGGGATATTACGCGCACGCTGCTTCTCCCTCATCATCTTCTTCTCCGCCTCCGTCCTCTCGTAGTCGTCATCGCTGTCGCTTGGCTCGGAGGAGGGAGAGCGGGAGCGGTGGGAGCGAGCGGGAGATGGAGGATGCGCGGGTGGGTCAGGCGCAGGCGCAGGAGGAGCGAGCGGCGCGGGGGCAGGAGTAGGATGTGCAGGCTCAGGCGCAGGTGCAGGCTGAGGTGCGGGAGCTGTGGGGGCAGGTGCAGGTGCGGGAGGTGCGGGTGGTGCGGGTGGTTGGGGCGGGGTAGCTGCTGGAGAGTGCTGGGGCGTGTCAACGGTGTGCGAGCGACTCGGGGGTCTAGTTTGGTCCGGGGAGGGGACGTGCGAGTGAGGGCCAGCAGATTGAGCACACGGGGAACCCGATGCAAAGGGATTCTCCTCGAGAAAATTTTCTTCGCCTGCTAGGTTGATCTCGAGACCATCAATATTGGGTTCGCGCTTCACGCAAACCTATCGGGTTCGCGTGAAGCGCGAACCACAGCGGGAGTGCTGTCCACGTCTAGCGAAGGGTCCTCCTCGCCGGTGAGGTCGAATCTAAGGCCGATGAGACCCGGCGGGACCAAGGGTGGCTGGTATTCGAGTGGACCCCGACGCCGCATGCTGAACGGGTCGGCGGACGCGCTGTCCAGCGAAGGGGCCTCGGGCTGCGTGTCTGCGGTGTCCGCTTGAGCATCCGGCGTGCGGGGACGGGGAAGGGGACGGGGGGCTGGGTCTTCTGTCGCGGTGGCGGTGGCACGTTTGCACTGGAATTCAGGTTAGCGCGAATCAAGTTAGCCTGCAAGACCCAAAACTTACAGAACGACCGCGGGGTACCTCCTCCTCATCCCCAGCACCTGGGCAAAAGTCAGCAATGACCGTGTAACTTTGAAAGAACTTTGGCTTACAGAACGACCAGCACCTTTAGCGCGTCTAGCGGGTTTCTTGAGGGGTTTTGGAGCAGCAGGTACAGTTGTCGCCTTTGTGTTCTGAATGTAAAATGAGTGTTGTTCGGTACTGAAAAAAATGGTGGCTTACCAAACGCGTGCGAGGTTTAGTCGCGTCTGCAATGGTAGAGTCTTCTCCGACCGTGCCAGCCTGTTCAGGGTTCTGAATGTAAAATGAGCGTTGTCGGTACTGGAAAAAATGCTGGCTTACCGAATGCTTGCGCGGTTTAGTCGCGTCTGCAATAGTGGAGTCCTCCTTGACCGTGCCAGCCTGTTCACGAAAATAAATTAGTGTCGAACATGAGAACCAGATCGGTCGTACCTTTCGTCTGCTCCGGCGCAGGGGGATTTCACCGTTGGTCTTTGCGGCTTTAGCCTTGGATACGTTAGATCCTTTGTACAGCAGTATAGGCAAAATAAATGAAAAACCTTTTCAGTTCGCACCGCGGGCATGGGCGCGTTCTTCAAGTTCAAGTTTGGGGTGTAGTTTGGGGTGTAGTTTGCTATGTGTGGAATGGTAGGAGGAGGAAGGTGAATGCGCCTGTCGTTTACCCAAATGGTCGGTCAATGTAAATAAAACACTTTGGGGACTCACCAGCGGGGCATCACGCTCGTGCGCGCACGGCGACACATCACGGAAACATCTGACCTCCCAGAGGCCATCGCCATCCGAATCCAGTAAGTCGCCTATTGCATTGTTAGGTGTGTCGATATAAACACCTGAGGGACTCACGGAAATGCACTCCTTATCCACGGATTCCCCTTCAAAGTCCTCTTCCTTCTCTCTCCTCTCCTCTGTATAATTTGTCAGTGTCATTCGAGCAGAATTCTTGCGGAATACTTACCATCAATCCCGCCGCTTCCCCGCCGCACTGCGCCGCCGTCCAGTTAAGTCGCCTGTCTTTCCTTCATGCGAATCGGCGCTGACGACCTGTCCCCACCCGCCTCAGCTCTCCCGCCCTGCCTGCCGCAAGGTAATGCCTAGTTTATTTCAGCTTCAATCACTTATCGCAGTTGTAGATTTCGAACACTTACCATCTCGGGCGCGCCGCCTGTAATTCAAGTCCGTAATAATTCCCCTCCACACCTTGGACGACTAATAACCCCTCCGCATCGCTGTCACAGGTCCCGCCGCACCCTGTCACCTGCCTTTGTTTGTACTCCTCCTCCCAACTCCTTTTCTACGCGACTGACTTCTTCTTGTCCTCCCGCCTTTGACGTGTTGCGCCGTAACCCCTAACATGCCAGGTAATGTCTAGTTGACTTCAGTTTCAGTGACTGAGATCCATATGTAGGTTCGCGCTTACGATCAAAAATCCCGCCCTCGGCGCGCCTTGGCCCGCCGCCCGCAATTCACGTGCGTTTTGATGTTCCTTGACGCAGTCATCCACTAACGACCCTTCCGCATCGCCGCCACAGGTCCCGCACCGCCCTTGCACCGACTTCTGTTCGTGCTCCTCGTCGCTACCCTTTTTTTCTACTTCGCTGACTTGTCTGCTTCAGCCTTTGTATTCGCCTTTTTTACGTCGTATATACACTATGTACATTGTATTACATCGTCCCCCCCCATCGCCCGCCGTCGCCGCCGCCTCCGCCGCCCTCCACCCAGGGCTTGCTTTCGACATGGATGTCAAGAGCAAGCCCCAAAAGCTGTGCTGATGTGTTGCTGTCATTGTTGGCACGTCGAGTTTCGGGGAAACTGATAACGATTATCAGTTTCCCCGAAACTCGACCTGCCAACAATGACGGCCCGCCACATCAGCACAGCTTTCCTCTCTTGTCCCGAACCGCCATGTCGCCTAAGTAAGTCCACCACTTTGGTACAGTAGTCAGTAGACACTAGATAGAAAGCAATAAAATAAGTTTCGAGGCGCCAGCGACGTCCTCGCTGCCATTGAACGCGTCCCCGAGACCCATAAATTAGAATAGAAATAAAAATAAAATAAAAATCAGTACTGATGCCGTCCCGTAGCCCGTACATCGACGACCGCGCCGAAGAGGTCCCCGACGCAGAGAGTGAGCGCGTCCCAAAGAGAATCAAGAGAGAGTACTCACGTTGGTTGTAGTGAATGACGGCCCCAGCGACGGCGAATCCGACTCTGAAGAAGCACGTGTCCGCAGGCAAGACCGCGAGCTCTTCAAAATGCCTGAAATACTGGTGACTCACGAAGCGCGTTTGCGGGAGGCGGGTCCATACTGCATCCCGACGCATCTTCTTCCTTCTGGGGCGGCTACGCCAGCGCGCCATGAAGACCAGCTCAAGGACATGCCCTCGCGCGCACCTTCCCCAACAATCCCTCTACTCCCGCCAATTCAAACGGGCTCGCGCGCACCGACACCTGACTACATTCCTTTCAATCACACTCACGACCAGCCGCATTCTTTTCCGCCGTCCATGGAGCAGCTGCGCCAACGCACACCATTATTCCTCGCCGACCCCGACTCGCGCGGTCCACCCCCCTTCAGTCAACGGGGTGAATCTTGGGGACCAACGCCCGCCGTTCCTCAACTCCGCCTCCAGATGCCGCTCTTCCACGACCCCCCCGTTCCCGCCCAAAGTCCAAGCAAACACCCACCCGCCTGTGACCCCACCTCTGACCCCGACACCGACCCCGACACTGAGCGCGAAGACACCGAGCGCAAAGATGACGAGCGGTCAACAAACTCAGGCCCTCCGCCTTGCAAAAAGCTGAAAACGTCTCATTTCAAGGCAGCGTTTTTGGATCTCGCCGCTGAGCTGTCCGGCGACGATGATGACTCGGGCGATGATCAAAACGAGGACGAGGAAACCCTCTCCGACAAAGGTATGAGTTTTTCTGGTCTACTTAGTACATTTGCTCAATCGTGTCTAGAGTTCCTCGACGACGAACCCATTCACGATGTGGTACCTGCGGCGTCTTTCCGTCCAGTCGCAGATGCCCCGGACGACGATGGCGATGAGCTCCGGGCTATTGCTCGGCACTACGAAGATGAGGCCGCTCGCGAGCTTGCTGCCCCCAGCAGCGCCTGTAGCACCGCGCCCACCGATCCCTCTGGCTGTGGGGTTGTGGATTCGCCACCGCGGCGAGCTCAGCTTCGTCATGTCGGTGCACGAGGTTTTACAGGTGAAGAACGGCAAATTCAAGAAGAAGAAAGTCAAGGCCGACCTGACGCACCGACTCGTCTTCCCCACCCGCGAGCACACCGAGCTCTTCCGCCTTGCCGAATCTCGGGACTTCCACCACAGCCTGGCGAAGGCCACCTTTGTCGGCCTTTGCCCCAGGCGATCGCGTGGTTGTTGTCAGTGGGGAGTTCCAGCACAAAACGGGCCAGCTGTACCTTTGGAGTTTGAGGGAGGTCCTGCGCGACAGCAAACGGGTCAGAATGGCCAGGATTGCTGAATTTAAGGATGGGCGCGACAAACTTGGACGATTCGACGTCGAGGTCTGCCATCTGAAACGGCATATCCCCGACGCGTTCTGCCCGATACAAATGCACGATCGCGTCTGCGTTGTGTCGGGTGTACTCCATCGGGGGTTGTCTGGGCAGGTGACGGACTTGAGCGACGGCCTGGTTGGCGCAACTGACGGAGAACTCGAGTTTACCGTTGACGTGCACCACGTCGTGCGGGACCTGCGGTGCGGAGATGTGGTCCGCGTCATTCGCGGGCAGTTCACAGGATCTGGCGGGCTCATCGTCCACATTGGGTTGGGCGGGTCGCTTGAAATATGGGATGTAGGTGACTTTTGTTTTTTGTTTCAAGATATCTTCTAACGCGATTCCTCAGGCCGAGAGAAGTGAGAATTCGGTATGTTTCAATCTACGCCATAATACGAGTCTGATGTTTTTATTGCTCTAGAACACGGAAAATCTTTCCGACGAAGTACAGGCTCAACTGGTATGTTTTGATTATTTACTGCGCTATAACTATCTTACTCGTATCTAGCTGCCGGTTCGTGCTCGAAATGTCGAATTGGTAGATTACCAGATGGCGGTATACTCGGCGTCGTACACACGGACGAGTGAGATCGGCGCGTGGGTCCCTCTAGAAACTGCCCCCACCGAACCCGACGACCCAGAACGCGAACACCTGCGGCAAGAAAGAAGGGTACAGGAGCAGAAGCTCAACAAGTACAACAAGTTGAGAGCTCCTTACGACGAGGAAAAGACTTGGGAAGAATTTCAGGACCGTTACATATCCAAGATCGCCGAGCTCTCCCAGAGATTGGCCATCCCATTAACAGCCGCCGACATGAACGATATCGCGAGGGTCGCGAAGAAATTGGGGCGGCCATTAACCGCGGCCGACAATAACGACTTTGCGGAGATTTCCAAGAGACTGGGCCTACCATTGACCACCGGCGACGTCCACGAGCGAGATCGATGCCTCAAAGACACCGAGCTCAAATTTGCCTACACAGGCCACCGTTTCGAGGGCATTGATGTCAAGGTAATCAAGGGCCCCAACAAGGGCGTTCACGGCGTGGTCGTCGCTGACCATGATTCCGCTGAACGGGTGAAACACCTCGGGAATAAAGGGAGACGCGCGCAAGATCGAAACGCAAAGGGTATCGTGCTGACGGTTCGCAAAGAGGCGTCCAACCAACGGATCCTTGTGCACATCGAAGACGCCCAGCACCTTTAGTGCGTGACGGCTCTCAGTCTTCAGAATTAAGCTGACTCTGACTTTCGTAGCTCCAAAACCTCCCTACACAAAGCTCGGAATCTCCCAGAAGCCGTTCTCAAGGGGAACCGCCCCAAACGGGAACCTCCACCTCAAGTTGTCGATGATGTTTACCTGCAAGGGCCCCTCGAGCCCGCAGCGCAAGAACATTATCCCAAACTTGACATGCCATTGGTGGGCGAGGGGGATGGAACCTGGGTACGGGCTCCCGAATTCCGGCACGTTCGAATCGACGTCCGCCTCAGCGGGCTGAACACCATCCCCAAGGTTTCCGACAAGATTCTAAAGTTGGAAGGGCATAACGGGTACCTACTGGCGGGGGACAAGTCCAACAACGGCAAGATCATCGTGCGGGGTGCGGGCAAGACTGCAGTGGCCGTTTCCATTCCCCCGGCTTGCGTCAAACCGCGGAGAACAGACGACGATGGCCACAGGCTGAATGAGGTTCAGCTGCGTGTGGTGGTTGTTGGGCCCGATCAAGTGGGGAGCACGGCGGACAAGGGCAAGTACGGCTTCACGGTTCCTGCCCGTTCGACCGCAGAACTGGTCAAAGTCCAATTCCCCGGTAGTCTCTTGACCGGCCAGTTCCCTTACGCCAGTCTATGTCTCGCGAAAAATATTGCAATACAGACTTTAACGCACAATTTCGTAGAAATTCCAGTACCAGCCATGTAATATATTGTAAATAATGCGCTAGTGTATATTATCTACTTGATGTAATTGTAACGTACAATATGAATGCAGTCTCGTTAAACATTGTTTAACGCGCACGCTCTGCGTGCGCGTTTAAACCGCGGGCGCCCAACCAAGCGCCCGTGTTTAAGCCTTTGAATTGGAGCTTCCTGCACTTCTGCCATCAGGCCAGGGGGTATGGTTCAGCTGTCTCCTCTCCTTTGAGGTTACGGACGTTCCGAGCTCGGGGAGAAATGCCCCTCCAATTTTAATTGCTTTTTTCCCTTTTTTTCTTCCTACCTTTATTATATTTTTCCTTCTTCTTCGCCCGTATGTAGATTGCACTTGATTTTTGCATTGACGCGACGTGACGCGACGTGGTCACGAGACTCGGAGAAACCCTTATCAAATCTTATCGGTTTCTCCGAAACTCGACCTGTCAAAGGTGCCTTTGTTTGTACCAGGCGCCTATTTCTTCTTGCTCTTGACCGTCACCTTCCTAAAGTAGATAGAAATGGAATTGTATAATTAGCTCTTAGAATACAAGTTCGTTAGTGAATCCAATACAAGTACAGTAGTTATTGCACAAGTACCCGTACTTATTATAAGCTAGAGTCTCAAATACACAAGCGCCTTGTCGGCGCTGTAAATCTCATTAATTCCAAATCGGGAAATACGTGTGAGTGGCAGACGCACTGTCCACTCTCTACCAACTCACCGCGTTCACAGTTCACCATGAAGATCACAGGAAAGATGAGGAAGTCTCTGGCGGCGTCCAGTCCGTCGTACATCGCTGTCCCAGGTCCGAATGTCCAGCATCACCGCAAGAAACTTCCCCGACACATCGCTCTTCAGCCCAACATCCTTCTGGAACACCAAATACTTTATTAGCTCCTCTTAAGTTCTGAGAGAAATCATCAGCATCGCATCTTAAGTGTCTAGGAACTTAAGTACTACAAATAATACTACATGACTATAGAATCGGCGATACTGTACTCTCATCTCTGTTGCAACTTAAGCTCAAAACTTAAGATGTGAACCGGAACTCAAGTCGCAGCCAGAGTTCAATACATGTCTAATGGAGTACTTAAGAGTTGAAGCCAAACTTAAGCTTATGCGGAACTCAAGTTCCACGTATGAACTTAAGTTGCGCAACACCTAAGTTGAGCTCGAATGAAGCTGGAGGGGATTAAATTCAGAAAGTACCTTGCGGTGCAGTGTCCGAATAACGTACTTGTTCCAGTCTGAGTCACAGGTTCAGTTGCTCGTGAACTTGAGTTTGGGAGCTGTAATGTTTGCCATAAATGCGGAGAGAAGACAAAGGGAGAAAGCAGCCCACCTCTGTACTGGGGCATTGTGAGCCACATATACCCACAGGTAGCAGGGAAATCAATAACCACGAACAGGAAAGCCTGAGTGGCATACCTTATTTATGGTGCCACCGGCGACCGGCGACCCCGGGTCGGACCCACTGCAAGTTCAACTGAACAGAGCTTGTCCAGAAGCCAGCAGTTAGATTACTACCATTGAGGGTTGATCGGGATATGTGAGGGTGAATTGAGGAGAAGGTGGCAGAGGTTATGGACGTTAAAGTCCAAGTCGAAGTGATCGTGATGTGCCACTGCCATGCCAGTGGCGCCGTGTTTCTGATTGATCTTACCAGTATGATCGCCTTAATGATCGCTCATCAATTCGTTCTCTTCTTGACCACCACCACCACAACTTGCTGCGCTCCGTGCACAAACTTACGAACTCCTCCCTTCCTGGGGCCGCTGCTTCACTGGAGTTGGCAGATACTTAACACCCTTCAGTCCTTCCTTCCCAGCCGACTGATGTCACGGTCTCCGAGTCGCGTTTCGACGAATCCAGGTCATTGCCACCGCCGAAGAGACTTGGGAGGAGGATGAGCGGGTGTGTGATATATTGGGTGTTCTCTAACCCGTTCATCTGAATCTCCTTGCTCCCTGACTTCGTTATGCAGACATCATGAATAACAGCCTATCGCCTGTCCAGCAGATCGCCGCTGGGCTGGTGGCACGGTGGATGGGATAGGTACCAGTGCGTGACATGTTCTTCGTTCTTTTATTCTTTCACCCAAGTTCTTCCTCAGCTCTCATGCACTGCACTGCAACAATTGCCACCCAGGCACGTCCCCTTTCGGGTACATTTCAATGCCACCTATTCACTCTTATGTGCCGCCACGCAGATCTTGTTTTCCCTCAGAACGGGGCACACAGGTTGCGCGCAGGCAGCGCCCCGTGGCATTTGTATATTTCTGTTACTCGCTGGGAATACAACTTGAGTTTTGCACCTGGAACTTGAGTTTGTCGGTGGAACTTAAGTTGTTTGAACTTGAGTTCCATCACAATTTAAACTTGAGTTTGGCGATGGAACTCAAGTTCGAAGGTCTTAAGTGGTTGGTTGGCCCGTAGTGTGCTGTGTGCGTGTGTAGCCCGCTTGCAGGTAGAACTTAAGTTTTGACTCCATGTCGATGATTTCAGCCCGAACTTAAGATGGGCTTGTCATATTTCATGGAACACGGGCAGACGCTCGTGCAGCCCAGCCTGCCACCCCTACGTCTGCCTGCGCACCCCGCACCCCCGCCCTCTCCCGCAGATCGCGCTGCCGAAGAACGAGCACAGAAATTTGTGCACGATCCCGACATAACAGCGCCCACCTACGAGCCACTTCAGGACTCCACCAAGTATCGTCGCAAACGCGCTGAGCAGTGGGCGCGTTGGCAGACAGAAACCATCCCCCTCATTCTGCCCCACTTCGCCCGGGTCCTGCACCTCACCAAGTCACTCCATCTTGTGGACGACCTAGAACTGCCGCCGCCTCGACCCAGTGACTGTACCTGCATCGAATTCAAGACCCACAGTATCGTCGTCGTCCGCTTTTCGAGTAAGTGTTCCTTTGCGGCTGTACAATATGCAGGACTCACGATCTCCATAGAAATCGAAGACATAAACCTGCGAGCTTGCAAGTGCGCACCGCTATCAGTCCAACTCGTCCAGGGCGGACTGTTCGGTTGCGCCCCGGTTGCGCCTTCTCCGGCGGTCGACATGCGTGTTCTCGAATTCACTCAAAACCTGTTCCTCCACATCGCACCCAACAATACCGCTTTCTGTGCAACACTGGAAGGCGTACTGGCAGCGATGGGTTTTCAGCTTGAGCATCAAGTAGGTTTTCTTCTTGCGCTAGTCAAACTTGACTGACGAGCTTATACAGAACTCTTTGCGCCGACGATTCGGAAACACCCTGAGGTGGTATACGCACGCCTACAACCGCCTTAAGGACAAGTACACCCGCGTAATCGAAGTGGCTCGCGAGGCCATTCATCCAGAACCGTTATCCGCACCACCCGCACCACAGCCTCCCCCACAGCGCGCCTCACCAACTCCTGGAGGTAGAATGAGTGAGGCTCGAGGTTGTTCCATCGAACCACAGCGCGCGCGGTCCTCGTCACCGAGCACGCCAACCCCGGGGCCTCGGCGATTTCGAAGAGCTCGATCGGAGTCGTTGAAACGGCGCAACACCAATGTACCGACATCTAGCTGCATTTTGCGAATTTTTAGCGCTAGTTAAATGCAAGGCATACTAGGCTTCGAGTTGTAACAAGCTAGCTTTCTAATAGGTGCAATATTCCTATTGGGACTCTGTTTGGTGATATAAAGGAGGGTCAGAGTGAGCTCCGGCTGCTGACCGTAGTACAAACTTAGTGCTAGGCGCGTGAACAAGCGTTACACTAGGGGAGTATACGCATTAAGGAGGATTACTATGGTCTAGTACCTCATAGTGTGGGCTAGCGCGCCAATAAACAACTTCCAGAGAGCACAGGATAACGAGAGTTACCAGCTAGCGTAAAGAGGAGACACATACGAATAGCTATTGTACAGCTAGCGGAATAGCACTGAGCTAGGGGCCATGTTCCATAAATAACTTGGCGCTAGCTTCGGGTTTATCGGGCTAGCTGGCGATAGCGACGGCTAGGAGAAACTGTCGGCATGAGGATATGCCGAGTGATAGATCAGGTGATCGACGCGACGCGTTTGAGGGCAGCTAGCTGCACCAAACAAAATCAAAGAGATACATTTCAGAAGAGATGGCGCAATGCCTGAACGACTAGATGTTCAGTCCGTGCGGGGACGGAGATTGGGAGAGGATTGGTGAGCAGACGATGGTGGGAATGGTTTTTCCGAGTTGTTTTGCAAATACAGAGGTTCCGGGAGCTGTAAAGCTGTACGGAATTGGCAATATACCCAGCCTAGGCCCCCAAGATGGTCAGCTAGCTGACTGTCTGGCAAGCCTAGTGCACGATAGCGCCGGCTAGCTCGCCGTCGCGGAGCTGCACGGACCAGTTTTTACTCATTTCACTTTACTTCATCTCTTTCTCTCAACTAGTATAAAAAGGACATGTAAATACCGCTGAAAGACCAGTTCATGCCCCGCTCATCGTTACAACGATAAGGGTGTGCTCAGGCCTAGCTAGCGGAGATAAAGTATCTTCTTCGTTTGTAAAGTCTATAGAAATCGAATCAGTGTTGTTGGATCCACGAGTAACTGTGTGAACTGATAAGCAAAGACTCGCGTTGGGAGCTTGTGAGCGGCAACGACCTCCACGTATAAATCGGGACCGAGCGCACAAAGAGAAAGTTTGAGAGTTGTCGTTGACTTCGTGGTGGACTTCGCAAGGGCTACGCATTGGGTGACTAGGAAACACCTCCCGTAAAACGGACTACGACCAGCACAGCACTTTGGTAGAACTCCTTGGTCGATTCATTGGCCGATTAACGAAGCTTGAGTGAACCCTCTAGGTCCAGTATAAGCCCAAGTGTTAAGGAAAAGAGCTTAGATTCAAGGTTCTAAGTCGGCACCCAAATATCTGTTGATCTGGGATCGTCATAGAGGAGAGAATAGCTGGCGCAGCATAGTCCGTAACTGGAAGTTTTCAGAAGACGCTTTATCACCTCGCCTAGGACGACGTAGCAATCTACGTCCGCTTAGTAAAAACCCTTTTTACCCCAACCCGTTCATTCCAATCCCTTGGAAAGACTTGTTTCGGTCAAACGGTTGAGCTAGCTCAGAGATTGAAGTGTTTGTTGGGATAGTTGAGGCCATAAATCATCGCTAGTGCACTTGGAAATCAAACCAGCAGTCGCATACTACGACTCGGGACCCGAACTCACTAGGAAGACGCGCTAGTCTTAGTGTTATAATCATAAGGGGATTGGTGTGGTGTGTTAGGTTTTAGGTGTGGTGTGTTAGTGTTCAAGCTAGCCCATACTTTAGCTTAGCTAGCCTCAATTCACTGTCAGCGCAGCTTGCCCATTGAATCGTCTTCACCGGGCACACCAACGCCGGCGCCGCGTGGGCGTCAAGCAGCTCAATCCTCTTTGCCAGGCACGGCGGCGCGGCGCCGCGACCATCGCGGTCCTCTTCTTCTTCACGAAGCTGCACCCCGGTGCGCGGGTGGAAGCGCGCGAGGGAGCCGACCACGGAACCAGTCGAGGTGCCGTTCCCAGAACCTCCGCCTCGCACCCGACCGAGCAAACACCTTCGCAATGCTGTCCGGGTTGTTTTGGAGACCTCAAGCATAACCCTGCCGAAGTGTAAGTCGATATTGCTGCCTGAGTCCCTGACGGACACTGACCATAGTCTTGTAGAGCGGACCTCATGGTCTGTCTTGACGCCTGCTTCACGCAGAAGAAAAACAAATCACACCGAGATCCACCGAAATTCCATCCCCACAGTCGCTTCGTCCCAGAAAGTGTAGCGCGAAAAACAGAGGAGTATGTCGAGAGTGTGCGCCAGCAG